>SIJG01000009.1:1065421-1085469 GCA_023374025.1 Heterodera schachtii | reverse complement strand
AATTTTTAGTATTAAGTTTCTTCAAATTTTTTACATTTCTTTTTTGTGAGGGATTCGACGTTTTTTGACATGGTCAAAATTGATCCAAAGAATGATGGCACAACCGACGAACAGAATAAGAGACAGGGCACACAAACTGAACGAAATGAATTGGGGAAATGAAAATGTGAAGTTTTAGCCTCTAAAAAGCTATATAATCTTTCAAAATTGATTTTGAAATTTTAATCTCACAAATTCTGGCCAAGCAAATGAAATGCGAAACGTATGAAAAAAAAACGTACAGAATTTCTGCTGAAGACATTCGCAGCAACAAAATGACCGGGAAATAGAGGGAGAATTAATGAATGAATGAATGAATGGAATGGAATGAGGAGGAGAAAAGAAAAAGGGCATTTTTATACGAAAATATTAGCGCAGAATTTTTCCTTTTTTTCACATTGACCACTCTCGGCTCACATTTATCCGTTCAAATAAGCAATAAACATTAAAATTATTAAGCACAAATCACAGTTCTGATTTAAAAAGTAATTTACGACAAAATCTGCTAATTGCCACAAAAACCAATAAGTTTATGCTTGGTTGTTTAGAAAGGGATTTTTCAAAGCCAATTACCTATTTATTCTGGCATCAATCAATTTGAAAACGGCAAAAGTGTGCTAATTGCAGCAAAAAATGAACAGACGGTAAGAAAAATTTTAAAAATTACAAAACTTTTAATTTACACAATTCTTTTTTCCCATGTTTCAGTTGGATTTGTGGCGACGTATGGATGGACATTCTCCCATCTTTTGACCGTCCCCAACTTGGTCTCAAATTGGCATTGCTTTCCGACCGTTTCGATGTTTTGGTGGACAAACATTTCGATGGTAAAACGACGGAATTGACAATTTGGCGACCAATCGGAATTCACGACGGCATTGGACCAGAACCGACACTGTCTGTACCGATTGGTGGCAAATGGATGGCATTTCCTCTGCCCGACCGTCCGCTGCCCAACAAAATTCGTTTTAAAGATCTTCAGATTGAGTGATTTTAAACTTTTGGGTCAGGCATTGTCCAAATGGCTGCACACTCCGACAAAAAATGGGCACCCGAAGCGATTGGTTTGTGTGGATTTTGACGAAGAAGGGAACGTCTCTTGGATCAACAGTTTCAAGGAGGTGTGTATTCAAAAGAGATGACCTGCTGGTTGCTGCCATATTTTCGTTAAATGACCGACCGACCGACTGATTATCTTTGATTTTCGCTTCCTTTTTATTTAGGCATTTGCCCGTGCCACCACTTTTGTCAGCTACAAAATTGAGTTTGCAGTGTGTAAAACATCAATTGAAGAACGGACCCAAGAAAAGCTGACATTATTACTTGCTGGAGAAGATGTTTATGAATTCAGTGAAAAATGGCTGTTGAAGCGATGCCCAATTAGTGAAAAGGCGGCGACGAATCAATGGGGAAACGACGAAATTTGGGACGACAATTTGAACACTGTCCAATTTAATTTGTGTGGTGGCAAAAGTTCGGATGGGTAAGTGGGTAAAACGATAATTCAATTCACCCAATTCAAATTGTATTTAATTTTAGGCCTTATGGCTTCTTGCGGACGAAGAAAAAGAAGCGGATCAAAGCATCGAAATATCGTCGGATTGCGCGGAAATGAATTATTTATATTTGAAAAATGATCGATCTCATACAATTAGAAACGGATTTAGATGCTTATTTCCTCTCATCAAAAATGTTTATTGTTGATTCTTTCGTTCGAATATACAAATATATGTGTATTTATTTACTATTTGATCAAAAATTGGTTCCAAAAAATCAAATTTTTGAAATTTATTCGAATTAAGCTCAAAAATTCTGTTAAAATTAAAATTATCCATTATTAGGGCTGGGAATTTAAGTCACTAAAAATCTTCAAAAAATCGACTAAAAAAGTCATAAAAAATCGTCAAAAATCACAAAAAAGCCATAAAATACGCAAAAAAGTCACGAAAAATGGAAAAAAGTCCTGAAAAATAGCCAAAAAGTCACAAAAAAAAAATCCAAAAAAGCACGATGCAAAAAAGTCCTGAAAAATTAGGCGAAAGTTAAAAAAATCCCATTTTTAACAATTTTTATAGAATAATATTTTAGAAATAGAGATCGGATTTTAAGGCACTTAATTTTATAAATAGGTACCTAAAATATGCATAAAAAAGTGATCCTTCCAACAATTACAAAAAATTTCACCCAGGTTTCATTGCCTTTTTATCGATCGAAATTTTTTTCGGAAGTTTCTTGTATTTTTCGGCATTTTCTTCGCTAAAATTCAAATTTTGCCTCAAAAAATCACGAAAAAAAAGTCGCAAAAAGTCATAAAAATCCCAAAAAGTGTAAAAAAGTAAAAAAAAAAAATCCAAAAAAGCACGAAAAATGCAAAAAAGTCCTGAAAATTTAGGCGAAAGTTAAAAAAATCCCATTTTGGTACTTATATGGTTCGTACGCCACAAATTTTAAAATTTTTTAAATCAGCTTAGGTTGCTTAGATAGTCTCACTTATATGGTTTTCAGCGGCGCTGAACATGATTATGACATCTATTTAGACTAATTTCGAACTCCTGAGATGGATTCGACCTAAAGTCGAAATCCCCAAAAAGTCGAAAATTCAAATTTTTTCAATAATTCCGGGGTTCGAAATTGGTCTAAATAAATGCCATAATCGTGTTCCGCGTCCCTGAAAACTCCACAAGAGCCGTGTCTTTCTAAGCAACATAGGTAAGATGATTAAAATTTTAAATTTGTGGCGTACGAACCATATAAGTACCCCCATTTTTAACAATTTTTATAAAATGCATGTTAGAAGCTTCAAACAAAGTTTAGAACACTTTTTAAGTCATTTTAAGGCCATTTAGAGTCAGCAAAAAAAAGTCATTTGACTTAAATTCCCAGCCCTACCCATGACAGATAAAAGACCATTTTACAGTACACTCAATAAAATTAAATCGCAGAGAAAAATGCATTAACAAAACAAATTCACATATATATAATATACATAGAGACAAATACGATTAACAACAATACAACCAAACACCCGTAATCCCACGGTTTGGGGAAGACATTTGAAGCATGAATCACCTTACTATTTATGTGTAGCCGACTCCGACTTTTCCCACCCTCGAAGGGTCGGAGCGCTACGCAAATATTTTAGTATAAAAATGCCCTTTTCTCCTCCTCCGCCTCATTCCATTCATTCATTCGTCCATTTCCGGTCATTTTGTTGCTGCAAATGTCTTCAGAAAATGAAATGTAAAATTAATCAAAAATTTGAAAATTTCTTCAATTTTCAGCTTTATCTCTGCCGACTGTTGGCTTTTGGTGTTCGATTTTCTTGCGCCTTCTCAGCTCGGCCTCGAAATTGCACTGATTAGCCATCGCTTTGACTTTTACGTGGATGAACACTTCAAGACGCGCAAATGGAAATTGAACAAACAATTCATAATTCAATGGGACATTCAAGAAAATGGGACCAAACAAATGCAAATTGTCAATTCCGATGGAAATCCATTGCCAATCCCGCAAAATCCGTTGCCCAACAAAGTCATCGGATTCCGAGGCATTCAGATCATGTAAAAATTGATTAATTTTGGATTTTTCATCTGATTTTCTGCTTTTCAGGTACATCGATCAAAATGTCGTCGAATTTCTCCGCCGTTTTCACCGTCGTATTTTCGCCATTTGTACAACGGATTTGTACATTCGCACTAAAAATGTTCGCGTTTTGGACTTTGTTATGCTCACCATTTGGCCAATTCTCCACGACTCCATTGATGTGTTGTTTTTGAACTCCATCGCTTTTCGCCGTATTCGCTAATTGGCCCCGTCACTTCTCAACGATTGTCAATCTCTTAATGGTCTCTTTTTCGAGGACGCCATTTTCTCTGAATTTCCGCCCGATGACAGTGCCATGGCGTCGGATGGCCAATCGGTGACCAAATGGCTGTATCCCGAATTATGGGGTGTATTTTACAAAATTTTTCGCCAAAAAATTAATATTTTTTGCCATTTTGGCCTCCATTTTTCAAAAATATGGTAAAATGGGGGTCCGGCGGTGCCGATAGGCGCCGCCGGGAAAATTTTTGAGTATTTTAATGCAATTTTGTTAAGAAAATTGCTTAAAATTTCAAAAAAATTTACTGAAAATTTTTTACTTTTTGTGTTTCGGGGGGGGGGGGCTTTAGCCCCCCCCCCCTGCCTACGCCCTTGGGCCAGCAGTTGCATTTGGCCCATCGTCAGCAATTCCATCGGGGGACAGAAAATTGGATTCGATTGAATTCAATTGGCAAAGATCAGTGAGAACTGTTGGTGAAATGCGGCGACGCAAATTGTCCAAATGGTAGCCATTGGTAAAGCTCAAATGACGAATGCTTGTTGCAAAATTTGGCCAAATTTCTCGGGCCAAAACATCCCAAATTTGCCGGTCATTTCCAATAGACAATTCAAAATTAGTGCCATTTCTGTCCCAAATTTGCTTGTTGGAACGCAGAAATTCGAGCACAGAATGATCAATGTACCTAAAGAAATATTAAAATGCTTTAATATAAAATTATTCAATCTTGAGGTCCTTAAAGCGGATGCTCAGGCAATGGAAACAAATTTTTCGAAACGACATAAACTATTGGTTTTGGTCCAGTTAATTCGTCCTTGAAAATTCTGATACGTCTCCAAATTGTCAATTCGCTTTTTCCATCAAAATGTTTGTCTACCAAAATGTCGAAACGGTCGGAAAGCAATGCCATTTTGAGTCCAATTGTCGGCGTGTGCAACCATTTGGACAATGCCTGGCCAGCAGTTGCATTCGGTCCATCGTCAGCAATTCCATCGGGGAACAGAAAACTGGATTCGATTGAATTCATTGGCAAAGATGGTCGGTGAGAACTGTTGGCGAAATCCGGCGAAGCAAATTGTCCAAATCATTGGCATTGGTAAAGCGCAAATGGCGAATGTTTGTCACAAAAGCGGGCCAAATTTCACTGATAAAAACATCCCAAATCGGATGGACATGTTCGGTTTCGTATGAAGGCACATCAACTCCAATTTGGTGCCCATTCTGTCCCAAATTTGCTTGTTGGCATGGAGAAATGTGATCACAGCCTTTTTTCTCTTCCTCCTCCTCATTCCATTTTCCATTCTCTCATTATTCTCCCTAAATTTTCCTGTCATTTTGTTGCTGCAAATGTCTTCAGAAATTCTGTACGTTTATTATTTCCTTTTTTTCTGACATTTTGCATTTCTTTTGATTGACTTTTGGCCTGAATTGGGTGATGAAAAATTCAAAATCAATTTTGAAAGATTAGCTTTTTGGAGGCTAAAACTTCACTTTTATTGGTCGGTTGTGCCACCATTCTTTTTTCAAGAATTTCTAAAATGAATGAAATATTTGTTATAAATAGGGATGGGATTTTTAGTTTTTTAATTATTTTTTCTGCGCCTTTAACTCGACGAGAAATGCACGAAAACACATTCTTTTTCGAAAATTTTTCGTTTTTAGTGCCACTATTCATCACTAAGAATCACTATTTTGGAGCTTTGCCACTAAAAAAAACTATTTCGGAAGTTGGCCACTAAAACAATTTTTTGCCATTATTGGCATTTTTGGAAAACTAACCAAAAATTGCAATAAAAACGAAAAATACACCCCTAAGAATCGACCTAAAAATTTTCAAAAATACACCCCTAAGAATTGGAAAAATTTCACAAAAATTCTTCCCCCAATTTTTTTTTCTTGTTCAATATTTGCTAAGAAAATATTTTGTAACTGCAATCAGTGAATAAAATCTTTTTCCTTAATTTTAAATTATTTTCAAATTAAAAATAGCTATTTAAAAAATTACACCCCTAAATTTGGAACTTTTTCGCCACTATTTTTGCCACTATTTTGGCATTTTTTGGTCACTATTTAGTTAATTATTTTGGGATTTTTTATCACTAAAAATCCCATGCGATTGGTGATGATTTTGATGGGCCAAATGCTTCTGCTGGCCAAGCGTTGTCCAAATGGGTGCACACTCCGACAAAAAATGGCCAACCGAAGGAATTTTGCTCGTATTTAGCTTTAATGGAAGTAAACAATTGGTTCGACAATCACAAACAGGTTGTGGTCGAAAACATGATAATATTTTCTTTCACAATTTCTGCTGCTTTTATCGACAGAGACTTTCGAGATTAAAAGTCCCGGGACCGGGTCAATTGCAGTTCGTACAATAAAAATTTTTACAAAATAAAGACTAAGCCTAGGCTCAAGCTAAAAGCTTAGGCTTATTCCAAGCCTTTATAAAAACTGCCTATTGTACGAAACTCCATCGTACGAACTGCCATGACTATAGGTGGACAAGGAGGGGGGCAATTTCGTAAATCGTACGACTATCCGAGGAAATTTCGTAAAATTTTTGGCCAAAAATTGGCTAAAAACCGTAAAATTTGATCGTTTTTTGAACAAAATCTGTTAGCAAATTGCATTTCCAGTTTTTTTAGACATTTCTCCGTGCCACCACTTCTGTCGCTTACAATATCCGAATTTTTATAAGACAACAACGCCAATTGAACCATTTGAATTGGTGAACGAACGGACGAATGAGAAGCTGACACTGACCAAAGAGAGAGATCGCGGTGATGAAATTAGTGCTTGGCTGTTGAAACGGTGTCCAATTATTGCGGCGGCGCTTCAAAAAGACGAAAATTTGGACCATTTGAACGGAATTCACTTCAATCTTTATGAAGATTATTATTGCATTGGGTGAGCAGCAACGAAGGCTTTACTTTTGTATAAAATACGGATATGACGACAGTATCCTCTGTACAGTACTGTACTTTCCCAGCAATTTTGGCAGGGCCAGGAGCATACATGAAAAGGGGGGGGGGGTAAACCGAAATTTTTGCGAAGGGGCCCGTCCATTAAAGAATTTTTAATGAATTTTTATTAAATGGTCCATCTAGGAAACTCTGCTGGTCCGGCATTTTTTCAAAATTCCGCTCTCTACTCTCTCAAAAAAAGTATTGATAAATTGAAATTGCATTTAATTAAGGCCGATGTCTCCGCCAGCAGATCAAAGCAACGAAAAAGTGTTCTCGACTCCCGGGCTCAATGATCAGCGGAAGAATGAGTGATCATTTATGGAAATTACCGATCATTTGAGTTATGATGAATTTGACTGATTGGATTATGTTTTATTTGGGATGAGAGATTATTTGAGAAATGACCGTTTATTTTTGTGTTATGCTGAATTGGATAAATATTAATCTGTTGCTTCGCAAACTCAAATTGGCTTAAAACGGTTTTTGTTACTTTTCTTAGTCCCCGGGATTAGAAATTGATCGAAATCGATGCCAGAGACAAATTGAAACTTGAATTACCTATGCTCTCATTTTTCTAAGAAATGCTTTTATCGCGCCTAAAGTGCAAAATAAGAGCCTTTATGTGGTTTTTTTGCTATACTAAACTTCCTATTTTCTGCGTAGGCCAATTGTCCATTTAGGCCAATTGTCCCCGTTGGCATATACTGTGTCCTCCCTACTTTTTGTTTAATGTATTTTGCCAAATTCAAAATTGATAGTTTTGCCAAATTTTCTTTTCATTTTCCCCTTCATAAAAGTTGCAATCCCTTCCATTCCCAGCTCATTGATTAAAGGATTTGCATGACATTTATTTACCTTCGATATTCTGAATTTTGTGACACCAAACAATTGGCGCTGTATGATTTCGTCAGTAAATGATTTCGTCAGTGATTTTCGTCAATGATTATTTTCGGCAGTAAACGATTCCGTCAGTGTACTATTTTCATTTATTTTGCTGTTTTCCATTTTCTTCGTCAGTGATCGAATTCGGTAGTGCATATTTTCGTCAGTGACTTAATTTTCACGTTAAATTTTCTAAATATGTACATACCTTTTCTTAATACATTTTAAACTTAAATAGCCGAAAATTCTTTCATTCAGAAAATGGACTTAAGCATTAGCATTATTATACGCATAAATATTTTTAATTTTTCGCCACAAATAACCAAAATAATTAGTAGAGACCGCATTTTGAGGCATATGCCTTTTTTTTCTGCGCACTTGTTGCGATATATTAAGCATAAATAACGCATTTTCCACTTGGTTTGAGGCTCCTACGTTGACTTTTATTATGCCTTTTTTTGCCTTTTTCGGCATTTTCGTGCCTTAAATGCCTTTTTTTGGCATTTTGCCGTTTTGGTGCCTTTTTTAGCGTTTTTCCGAAAAATTCCATAAAAAATGCAATAAATCGGGAATATGCCTCAAAATGCGGTCTCTACTAATAAAAAACTATACATTTTTTGAAAAAAACTATTTTATATTTTGGCGTTTTGTCCAAAATTTGTTAACAAAATGCAATAAAGACGAAAAATACCCCCCTATTACGGTGTGATGGGGCACAGCTTTATTTGGGCAAAATTCACAAAATATTTGATAAAAAGTGCTGAAATATGGGTGAAATAACCAAATATGAACAACTTTCTCAAAGCAATATAATTCTCAAAAATGTAGTTAAAATTTAATGAAAACAAATTTTCAGGGGAAACGGTGCGCGAGGGGGGGGGGGGGGGGGGAATTATGAGGAGAGGAGGAGGTGGGGGAGGAAACGAGCTGTCTGCTCCCCCATGCCAATCCCTAAATTGGTCAGCTCAAAAGGGGGCACGACAGTGTCGCCGGCCCACGGGCGCCAAGAAAAAATGACAATGAAATTAGCGGGGGACGAGGCATTGACAATGCCTAAATTGCAGGCTTTTAGTTTCCGAAATCCTGTCCGGGTGTCCCACTCGGAAAATCATGGTCCGGTTTTAGTGTTTTTTCAAATCCTCCGGACTCTGTAATTTGCATTATGAGAGTGAGAACATTTGCGCCTATGTCCAAAATCGGATTAAAACTTAATTTGTTTTTCAAGCCTTCAAGCCATAATAGCTTAAAAACAGAATTAAAATTCTAGTTTATTAGAAGAATTAATTCGGCTGTTTGAATAATAATTTCGTGCGATTCAAATAATTTGCATAATTTTGATCAAAAATAAAAGCTTTAGCAGAACCCCCGCCCCCCCCCAGCCGATAATCTGGGACTGTCCCTGGGGGGGGGGGGGGGGGGGGGGGGAGGTGTGACATAACAGAAAGGTACCTGCCTAACTTTGAACTATCGAAAATAAGCATGATATTTTCAAATTTACAATAGATAGTGTATTTTCTAGAAAAAAATCATCAAAATTTGACAAAGTACATATGAGCTGCTGCAGGCAGCTGGTGCTCAACCAGTGCAGCAGCTGATACAGGGTGCACTTCATTTCCCCCCCCCCCCCCCCGCATCGTTTCCCCCCAAGAAATTTTTTTAAAAAAATTTTCTTATCAAAAAACTTTCTAAGATTTTTTTCTTGAAAAATTTCTAAGTTAGCAAATTTAAAAAAAAAAATTTCTCGGGGGGGGGGGGGGGGGGGGGAACGATGCGGGGGGAAACGAGCTGCTCCCGCTGATACAACACAAATAAATGTTGACATTGTTCAAATTGGTTGCCGATGAGTTTGGGGCGGCCTCCCACTGAATGAATCATCGCCGTCTCCCCAATTTGGCATCGCTTCATCACCCACTGACGAACGTGTCCATAATCGCGTCCTTTCCACAGTGTCAGCCTTTCTTGGGTTCGTCCGTCCGTTCACCAATTTAAATGGCTCAACAATACTCATTTGGCTAGCCAATGGAAGTTTAAGCCGAACATTGTTTTTGCAGCTACCTTCAAATCGGGACAAATCTGATAAATCAGGACATTTTCATTTTATCAGATTTGGACCCTACAAATACAGATGGAAGCCCAGCTTAAAGCCCCAGCCCCAAACATTAGTTGAGCAAAATGTTGGCTAATTAAATTACCCAATCTTTCTATTATTTGTATTAAGATTATTTTCCGGATTTAACCGTTCTATAAGGTTAGGAGTGCCCATTTTGTGCATTTTTAACCTAACCGGGCCAAAAACAATTCAATAGGCCTAAACTTTTCAATTGATATTAAAAGTACATATATTGTATTCGAACGAAAGAAATAAGCAAATTAAATGAGAGCATCAAATTCCAATTATGTGAGATGGGCCATTTCTCAAATATAATTAATTTTCGTTGCTTTCATCCGCTTCTTCTTTCTCTTCTTCCGCTGGTGGCGATAATGGCCTAAAATTAAATATTTTTTGAACAAAAATCAAAAATTGCTGTTGCTGCTCACCCAATGGATTTATTGATGTCAGCCAACAAAAAAATTGTGACATTGTTCAAATTGTCGTCCCAATTTTCCCATTGGTCCGCCGTCGCCTTTTCACTATTTGAGCATCGGTTCAACAGCCATTTTTTAGTGAATTCATAGCCATCTTCTTCAACAATTTCTTCAACGAATAATAATGTCAGCTTTTCTTGGGTCCGTTCGTTCACCAATTCAAATGTTCCAATTGGTGTTGACTCATAAAGATCAAGTCGAATTTTGTAGCTGACTGAAGCGGTGGCACGGAGAAATGTCTTAACAAAAAGGAAGTGGCAAATCAAATGGCATCAATCAATTAGTCGGTCATTTAACGAAAATATGGCAGCAACCAGCAGGCCAACTCCTTCAAATTGTTGACCTCCGATTAAAAATTTTGTTAAACACATCTCCTTGAAACTGTTGACCCAATCTAAGTTTTCTTCTTCGCCATAATCCGCACAAAACAATCGCTTCGATTGGCCATCTTTTCTCGGAATGTGCAACCATTTGGACAACACTTGGCCAGCAGTTGCATTTCAAGTTTTGGTGCAAATTGCGCATTTTTATCCAATAAACAATTGAAGCATTGTTTTACACCAAAATAAATAGTTGTTAAATGAACTAAAAGCTTTTACCCCAGATAAACGCATCCTTGGAAAATGTTTTCAAATTTTTGTTCGAATTCGAGTCTGGGGTTCGGAACTGGACGAATCCGAGTTCAGATCCGTAATCAGCACCCTCGAAAACCCCTTAAAATTGATTTCGAGCCCGAAATGAAAAATAAATATTTTAAAAAAATAAATTCGGGACCACAATTCTTTACCATTGCCGGTTTACGGGATACTTTTAACATACATTTTTAAATGCCTATAAATGTACTCATTATACAGTAACTTTTTGAGCACGAAAGTTTTAAAAGACATTAATATTCGTAATTTATTTACTCATTGCAAAAACCAGACGCTGAATTTGAAGAATGGCTTCGAGAGTGTAAAAAAGATTATTTAAACTCATTAAGAATATATTCGTGTAATTCGAAAATATCTATGGATTTTACACTCATGGGCATCTGCCCATGAGGGTACCCCTGGTACAGGAAGCTGTCAATACGTTGTCCCATGTACAGCCCCTGGGGTATATGATAGCGCTGGTCTGAGTCCGGGTTCGTGATCACTGATCAGCACCTTTTAAAACCCCTTGGAACTTTCCAATTAAGAGTTACTATGACCGACAATATTAAAACTATCTTGTATCGACTGTCTTCAATTGAAACGTTATTATCAAACAACAACAACAACACTTTGGCATCACAAATGGCAGAACAATTCAACGCCATTGCTGAGCGCCTCAACGAAATTGAGCGCAAAATCAACAGCAACAACAACGACAATTCCAGTGCGGAGGAAAAAGAACGCAAACGAAGCCTCGTTTTGATTGGCCTGCCGGAGGCTGTGGCTGAAAAGCCGTCAGAACGCGCCAAAGAGGACGCGGAAACAGTTGCGGAAGTGTTGGACGCTTTGGATGTGGAGGTTTGCCCGCAGATGGTGTATAGAATGGGGCGGAAAATTGATGAGAAGCGAAAGGGGCCGCGCTTGGTCAAAGTTGTCTTGCCAGCGTCGACGTTCCAACGTTTTGCATTGGCACAATGGGGGCGTAACCGGACTGAACTGAAGCAGCATGTTGGTTGGCAGCGACTTCTCGTCAGGCCCTCTCTGACGAAAGAAGAATTGGCGGCTGAGCGGGAGATTCGTGAACAGAGGCGGATGAATTATGAAGAAAACAAAAAGAATGAAATGGTGACGACGCGGCGTGGAGGCAACATGGGAAAAAACTTTTGAGGTCACAAAATTTTCTCAATTGTGTTTATTTTAACTCAAGAAGTTTAGTGAACAAAATGAATGAGTTTAAGCTTTTACTTTTAGAAAATAGATATAAAATTATCGCAATAACCGAAAGTTGGTTGAATAATAAAATAAACGACTCGCAAATTCTAGAAAATTTTCCTTTCTCTTTAATAAGAAAAGATAGAAAGAATAAAAAAGGAGGAGGGGTAGCGTTTGTCATTTCTAATGAAATACCGTTTGAAATTATAAAAACTCAAAAAATGCAAAATTCTGATATACTTTGTATTGATGTTTTTTCGCCCATTTCCGAATCAAAAATCCGTCTTATTTTGGTTTATAGGCCTGTAACTACCGAAACATTCGAAAATTTTATGCAACTTCTAGAATTAATTTCCTCACTAACAGTCTCGACAGAAAATTTTGTCATTCTTGGAGATTTTAATTTTACTAATATTCACTGGAACCAAAATGGCCCTTTCTCTATCCAAAATAATTTGACAAATTATGAAAGTAATTTCCTTGGTTTTGTTGAAGGTTTACGACTTGATCAAATGATTAAAGAACCCACCAGGGAATGCAATTTTTTGGATTTAATTTTAACAAATAATAAACTTCTCATAAAAGACATTTCAGTTGGTCCCCCATTCTCACTTAGTGATCACAACACTGTAGAATTCAGTTTAAGACTAAATGTTTTTCCTTGTAGAAAATTTAAACACTTTAACTTTAAAAAAGCTAGTTACTTGGAAATAAATGCCATGCTCTCTTCAACTGATTGGGTTACCTTTTTTTCGGACTGTATAGAAATTGACCAAATTTATAACAAATTCGCAGCATTTTTGCATTTTTTAATATCGAAGTATGTTCCATTAACAGTATCAAATTCCAAACATAATTTCCCAGACCATATTAAAAAAATTATGATTTATCGTCGACAACTTTGGAAAGACCTTAAAAAAGATAAAATTAGAGAAAAATTTAAAGAAACCTCTAAAAAACTTGAATATGAAATAAAGAAATACCTTACAAATCGTGAAAATAAATTTTTAAGCGGTTTAGACTCTAAACAACGATTTCGATATATTGGTTCTTTTTTAAAAACTAAAAACGCAAAAATTCCCCCTCTTAAAAATAACGAAAACAAAATTGCATTTTCCGAAAAAGCTAAATCCAATTTGTTAGCCGAACAATTTTATTCAGTCTTCACTGACCAAAAAATTCCTGTTTCCTGTGAAGTCACCCCTGATAAAAATATCGATTTTTTCACAATGACACCTAATGAAATTTATTTGGCTCTTAATAAACTAGAAAACAGTAATAATACTTCCATTGACAGCATCCCGAATATTTTTCTCAAAAACTGTAAAGAAAATTTGGTTTATCCACTATTTCATATTTTTTGTTTTTCAATGATGACTGGTCAAGTCCCAAACATTTGGAAAAAGTCAATTATTTGTCCTGTTCCAAAAATACCGAACCCAATAAATCCCGTTGACTTTCGGCCAATTTCGCTCTTATGCTCCATCTCAAAAATTTTAGAAGAAAATATTACCCAGAAAATCACTAATTTTGTTGAGACAAATAATGTACTTCCGAATTGCCAACATGGCTTTAGGAGAAAACACTCTGTTAC
The DNA here is from genome assembly GCA_023374025.1 of Heterodera schachtii. NCBI lineage: Eukaryota > Metazoa > Nematoda > Chromadorea > Rhabditida > Heteroderidae > Heterodera > Heterodera schachtii. The sequence goes on along the minus strand of SIJG01000009.1, from coordinate 1,071,735 downwards.
AACTCAACTTTTGGAAGTCATTGATGACTTTAGTCTGGCTTTGGAAAACAAAAAATCAATTGATGTTATATATTTTGATCTAGCAAAGGCATTTGATACTGTTCCGCACGAAAGATTAGTTTCTAAACTCAAAAATGTTGGTATAAATGGTACTTTACTAAAATGGCTTCAAAATTATTTACAAAATCGTACATTTTTCGTTAGAGTTGGCTCTGCGTTTTCTGATGAATTCCCATGCTTAAGTGGTGTTCCGCAGGGATCAAATTTGGGTCCGCTTTTATTTTTAATTTACATATCAGATCTTCCTTATTTTTGTAAAACTGAAAATGTTGAAATTAAGCTTTTTGCTGACGATCTTAAGGCCTATTCTATTCTTTCAAAAAATACTATTTCTCCACTCCATTCTTTTATTAACAAATTTCGAAATTACTGTGAATTAAATGGCCTTAAAATCGCTCCTAACAAATGCTTAGTTTCACATCTTGGGCCTAAAAGCCCCAATGAATATTACTTTATTAATAATATTCCAATTTTAAAAAGTGAAAAAGGTGAACCAGTTAGAGACCTTGGCATTTATTTTTCTAATGATTTAAAATGGGAAAAACATATAGAATTTATTACCAAAAAAGCAATAAGAACATCTTTTGCTTTACTAAAGTCACTTAAAACGAAAAACCCAAAAATTCTTATAAACATATTCAATGTTTATTGTCGATCCATTTTGGAATTTGGTTCCCCGGTTTTTAATCCATATATGAAAAAAGACATCGAAGCTCTTGAAAATGTCCAAAAAACATTTTTACGTATTGTTTTTAGACGCAATAATAACAAGGATGATATACCCGGGTATAACGAACTTCTTCAACTCTTTAAACAGGAATCCCTTTTAAAACGCAGAACAAAAATCGATTTAAAACTTTTCCATGATATAATTTTGGGAAAGATCCATATTCAGCATAATGATTCTTTTTCAAAAATATATTCAGGACTAAAAAACGATTATATTATAAAAACCGCTTATTGTTCAACCAATGTTCGGTTTCATTCGTTTTTTATTCGTACCTCTCGCCTCTATAGGTGTTTGCCTAAAGAGGCAAGGTTACTTAATTCTACTGAGTTTGCTAAACTTCTTGACACCTATGATATTGATGTTTTACTTTTGAAACCACTTCATCTCATTCAGTGACCAATTTTATTTATTTGTTTTGTTTTGATGTCGGTGTCACGCTTTTGCGTATAAATTGATTGATTGATTGATTGATATTAAGATGCTTAAAGCGAATTTTGTTGGGCAACGGATGGTCCGGCATCGGAAATGCCACAAAAATGCCATCGATCTGTACAGACAGTTTCGCTTTTGGTCCTTCGTCCTTGTCAATTTTGATACATCGCCAAAGTGTAAATTCTTTTTTTCCATCAAAATGCGCGTCCACCAAAACATCGAAACGATCGTAAAGCAATGCCATTTTGAGACCAAGTTCAACACGTTCAAATGATGGGAGAATGTCCATCCAAACGTCGCTACAAATCCAACTGAAACATGGAAAAAATGAGTAAACGAAAATTTTAATTTTTAAAAATTCTTTACCGTCGATTCATTTTGGTGGTTCAATTAGCACACTTTTCCCTTTTTCCAATTGATTTGTGTGTACAAAAGGCAAAAATCTGTTGTTATGTATCTTAAAAAGGGACCAGTTGGAAAAAATGAGAAAGCAAAGTACAAAGCAATCAATGATGCATTAACATTTTTGCAAAAAAAATGAAAATTTTATTTTTCGATTTTGTATTCGAATCCGGGATTCGACATTGATCTAAATGAATGTCATATTCGTGATCAGCAACCCTAAAAACCACCGTAAGCATTTTTTTCAAAAAAATTTATCATTTTTAAGGGTAGTCAATTTTGACACCCTCTCTTGCTCTGCGGGTATTCATCGTAGACACCATTCAAAAGGCAATTCGGTAGAGAATTTAGTCCTCTTTCTGATAGGCTACTCAAATTTTCCAGGAAATTTTCCTAACCCCCCTAGGGATTTTTTTCGAAATTTTCCCGATTTCGATATTTTTTTTTGCGATGATGTTATTTATGTCAGGGTTACCCTTTAAAATTTCCCGAAATAAGTACATCGCTTGTCAAAAATAAGATTTTAGGGTCAAAAATAAGTAATTTTTTCAAATATGCTTCCAAACTTTAAATCACATTTTTATTCAACAAAATCAAGCATTAGCAACATATTTCTCTCCGCCAACTATTTTTCTGAGCAATTCCGGCTTAGAAATGAGAAATTTATACATTTCCGAAAATCGATTTTAACAGTTTTGTGGAAAACCTAATCAATTTGTAAATTTCAGTGCATTCAGAATCAAAAAATCAGATCTTTACCAATTTTTTCGGCGCATTTTCCGTAAATTTTTTGGGTATGGGTGAGGGAAGAGAGTCCGGCGGTACCGACAGACGCCGCCGGGAAAATTTTTGAAACGTTTGCTCTGTTTCTTAGCAAACTGTGCCCAAAAACTGACCAAATTTCTTATGCAAGTCTGAAATTTTCAATTTTATCTAGAGTAAATAAATTATTCACGGAAAAACCGTGAATTGACCCCATGAATCGTGACCGTGCCCGTGATCGATAACCCCGTGAAATTCACGATAACCGTGACCGGGTGCGTCACGGCGCACCTCTAACAGGCGCCGCCGGAAAATTTTTTGTAATTTTTAATGGATTTCATAACGATTTTGTTCAAAAAATGACAAAATTTTACGATTTGGAGCCAATTTTTTAAGAGAATAAGAATTTTTAGGGGGCGGCGAAAATCCAGGTCCAGGAAAATGCTTTGAATATTTAACTGAATCTTGTTAAGGTCTTGGATGAACTCGCTTCAAAAAACATTTCGTTCAAAAATTATCATTTAAATTCTAAATTTCTTTCTGAATCCAAAAAATAAGACTAAAATAAGGTGGCCGAACGTTTCGTCACTGAACCTTTCGTCACTAAACTTTTCGTCACTGAACCTTTCGTCACTAAACTTTTCGTCACTGAACCTTTCGTCACTAAACTTTTCGTCACTGAACCTTTCGTCACTAAACTTTTCGTCACTGAACCTTTCGTCACTGAAATAAAATAAATAATTTCAAACGAAAAATAAATTAAATTTTTTAAAATATATACCTACAACCTAATTTATTTGAAAAAAATCAGTCTAATATTTAACTTTATGATTCGTAGGCCGATTAATTTTTTTAGAATTGGTTCGATCATAGGAATAACCTTTAACCCTCGCCCGAGTTTTTGTAGTTATTTGTGGGTCATTTCAGATATTTGGCTAATGTTGAATAAAGGAAGTGTGTAAAGTTTAGTGACTAGAAATTTTTTTGGAATGTCATAATATTTAAAGAGTGCTTCTTGAACCAAATCATGGTTCTAGTCGGTTTTACGCGTCCCATGGCATTTTACGCGTCCCAACAACAGTTTACGCATGCCTAGTCTAAGCAATTGTTCGAGTTGCCTGTGTATGAGTTGTCATGATACCTTAGGTTTAACAACGAAATTTTAGTTATAAAAGATTACTGAATATCGGACAAAAGAAAAATAGGTTTCCTCTTAGTTATTAAGACGGCTAAAATACTCCAAACCAGTGTAAACATTTTGTTAAGCGAATGATTAAAGAATTTGAACGCTAACAACACATTTATGTATGGGTTTTGGCTAAAAAAATTATAAAGTGTATGGCATAGTGTTTAATTTTTAAAAAATTTATTTGTGACGAAAGGTTCGGTGACGAAACATCAGGGAGCCCTAAAACAAGGGCAAAGAGCTTAAACAAGGGCAAATCTTACAAATAAGGACAAAGGGTAACCCTGGTTTTAATTGATACTAATGATGCACAACAAACAAAGAAAATAAATATGTAATATTATAGAACAAAAGAATTAACAAAGCATTTCTGAGAAAATAAGCACAACAAATTGAGATCGATCATTTCTCAAATACTATTAATTAATTATGCATTTCCGTACATTTCAGATGACATTTTTGTTGCATTCATCCGCTTCTTTTTTCTCTTCTTCCGCTGCTGGTGGCGACAATGGCCTAAAATTAATTATTTTTTTTCGACAAAATCAAAAATTGCTGATTCGTCGTTTTCCCATTTAATCGCCGCCGCCTTTTCACTAATTGGGAATCGCTCCAACAGCCAACAAGCATCAGTACGTGGCACTTTCTCCAATGTCAGCTTTTCCTTGGTTCGTTCGTTCTGCAATTCAAATGGCTCAGTTGGCATTATTATCACATGATCAATTCGAATAATGTAACTGACGGAAGAAATGGCACGGAAAAATGCCTAAACAAAAAGGTTTATGAGAATGTGACCAAACGCACCTCCTTGAAACTGTTGACCCAATCTACGTTCACTTCATCGTCATAATCTTCGCAAACAGAAGATCAATGTCGATTGAATTCAATTGGTCAAGATCAGTGAGAAGTGTCGGTGAAATGAGACGACGCAAATTGTCCAACTGATAGCCATCGAAAAAGCACAAGTGGCGAATGTTGGTAGCAAAAATTGGCCAAATTTCACCGGCCAAAGCATCCCAAATTGGCTGGACATCATTTTCTGTTTCGTATGAATCCACATAAAAAAACGCAATTTGGTGCCCATTCTGTCCCAAATTTGCTTGTTGGCATGGAGAAATTCAATGACGGAATGATCAATGTAGCTGAAGAAATATTAAAAGGCTTTTATACAAAAGTTTAAAATTACTCAATCCGAAGGTTTTTAAAGCGGATTTTGTTGGGCAGCGGATGGTCCGGCAGAGGAAATGCCACCCATTTGCCATCAATCCGTACAGACAGTGTCGGTTCTGGTCCTTTGTGCTTGCTAATTTCGATTGCTTTCCAAATTGTCAATTCGCTTTTTCCGTCGAAATGTGTGTCAACCAAAACATCGTAACGGTCGGAAAGCAATGCCAAATTGAGTCCGAGTTTAGCATGGTCAAAGAAGGGCAGAATGTTCAGCCAAATGTCGCCGCACATCCAACTGAAACATGAAAAAATTGGGTAAATTAAAAATTTTGAAATTTTTAAAAATTTCCTTACCGTCTGTTCATTTTGGTGGCTCAATTAGTAGAGATGCGCCGTGACTGAAAAAACCCGTGAACCGTGAAACGTGACCGTGACCGTGAATTGACCCCGTGAATCGTGACCGTGACCGTGAATTGGTACCGTGAATCGTGACCGTGAACGTGATCCAAAAAACCCGTGAAATTCACGGTTTTCGTGACCGTGACCGTGAATTTTTTGAGTTAAATTTTCCCCTGTCGGCGAATTTTTTTTACACTCTTTTGTGATAAAATTTTCCAAAAAAATTCTGGGAGTAGGGGTCCAGCAGGGCGCCGATTTTTTAAAATTTGAGTGCAATTTGTGCAAAGATTTTGTACAAAAATGGCCAAATTTTGCGAATTTGCCAATTTTTATGAAAAGAATAAATTATTGTAGTCCGGCGGTGCCGGTAAGCGCCGCCGGGGAAAAAATCCAAAATTTGATTGCAATTTGTTAACAGATTTTGTTCGTAAAATGAGTCAAAAATGAGAGCCATAAAAAATCGGTCTCGAGTCTCGGGGTCAAGTCTCGGTCTCGAGTCTCTGGAAATTTTCGGTCTCGAATAGCACTACCATTGGCACGCGCGGAGCGCCCATAATTTGCACTTTTTCTCACCATTTGGCGTTCAAAAATCGATCAGACCTTTTTTAAATGGTTTTTTGTTTTTGATCTATGCTATTTATTTACTCAACTTTTAAGAAAAATAGGGGTTTAGTGAAAAATTTTTGAAAATTTGTTGGGATTTGTTAACTGATTTTGCCCAAAATAGCTTTATTTCGAGCGAATTTTTTTAAACAAATTTAATGAATTTTTATTAAGTGGGGTAATCCTTGAAACTTTGCTTTTTATTTTTTTTGCACAATATTGGTAGGTGATTTTGTTCAAAAAGTTTCAGGAAGAGATTGGGCCGGCGGTGCCGATAGGCGCCGCCGGGAAAATTTTTTGAAAATTTTGCTCTGTTTCTTAGCAAATTTTGCCCAAAAAATGACCAAATTTCTCTATGAAAACAATATTTATTTCATAAATATTCAATTTTATCCAGTGTAAATTTTTCACGGAATAACCGTGAATTGGTACCGTGAATCGTGACCGTGACCGTGAGTGAAAAAACCCGTGAAATTCACGGTAACCGTGACCGTGACCGTGAATCACGGCGCATCTCTATCAATTAGCACACTTTTGTCGTTTTACCAATTAATTGGTGTCACAAATTTTAGA
>SIJG01000009.1:1051446-1063255 GCA_023374025.1 Heterodera schachtii | reverse complement strand
TAAAATTTGGAAGCAATAATTTTACAATTTTTGCCCGAAAATGCAAAATAATAATTATATATTATATAGAATAGCTGCAAAATTTTTTCTTAATTTTTTTTTTGGAAATTCTCGACAAAAATAAAAAACGGAAGATAGAACGGAAAGAAGGCATAAAATTTTATACCATTTCCATATTAGAGACAAGACAAGTGGAGTCAGTGGGATCCCGAGTCGGGATCCCAACCGATTACTACCAGGTGAATCCCGAAGATTTTGGAAAAACGGGATGGCCATTCTGGATCCCACTGAAATCCCGATCCCGAACAATTCTACAAGTCCGTGTATGTTCCTATGACCAAAATTCCGGTGCTCATTGTCATGGTTCGATGCGCTCAGCTGACGACTGTACTTTGGCTTCAGGTCGTGTTGCCCAAGTTCAAGTTGGAGTCCACGCATGCGCTGAACCAACCGTTGGCCAACATGGGAATGGCCACCGCCTTCTCCGACAGTGCCAATTTTGGCGGCATTGCGCCGGACTCGTTGAAGATTAGCGAAGTGGTGCAGAAGGCATTCATTGAGGTACTACAATATTTGTACAGAAAACTTGGATATATTAGTCGGGATACTGTAGATATGATGCGCGGTTGTTCGCGAGAATTCTCTATCTCTCAATTACCTAATTAGGAACATAGTGCTCAGAGAAGTCTCGAAACTTAAGCAAACAATTTTCTCGAATATCCTGTCCTAAACCACTCTTTTTCTCTCTCCAACACACTACTCTCGCTCTCCCCTCTATAAACACACTCTCTCACAAAAATCTTCTATGAACTCTCTTTCTTTATCTCTCCTCTCTTTCTCTCTCTCTCGGGGTCAAGTCGAGGTTTCGTGGTTTTCATACTGATCTCGAGTCTCGATAAGAGAAACTCTCGGGTTTTTCGTCTCGATCTTGGTCTAGGGGTTCGGTCTCGGGGTCAAGTCTTGGTCACGGTCGCGATTCTCAGAAAATTCTCGGTCCGGGCCTTGATCACACTGTCAAATAAAGCAATCGATCCTCACTTAGGTCAATGAGCAGGGCACCGAAGCTGCAGCTGCCACTGGCATTCATGTTGTGGCCAATAGTGCCAACATTTCCCCAAATCGCTTCATCGCTGATCATCCTTTCCTCGCTTTCTTGGCTAATGGCGATGATAATGCCATTATACTTTTCGGCACAGTTTTTCACGGATGATTTGATTATACTGATCGCTCATTGATCATAAAAATCGCTAATTGAATACATAATCCAGTGGACAGCAATAATCATTTGTTGTGTGATCAAAATGTTGAATTAAATATTTGAAATCTTCTATCATACCTTAAAAAAAATCTGTTCAAATGAATTTATTTATTTATTGGGGCTTTTTTGCGCCGATTTAGCCATTTTCGTAATTATTCGTATTTAAAGATTGGATATTTTATAATTTAATACAGCATAATTTCCTTAAAAACCCTTTTTTGTTCTTTTTTTAAATACTTGGCCATTAATGCCATTTGAAACTTTGAAAAATTTGTCCATTTTTCAAAAAAAAAAATTGGCCCATTTCCCATTAAGAATAATGAGGCTGGAAGTGAAGCGGCTGCAGCCACCGGTCTGATCATGGTGGAGCGATCACTGCTGATCATACGGCCGCCAACGATCGAATTCATCGCCGACCATCCCTTCAATTTTATGATTGTGCGTAGTGGGGGCCAACTGCTGTTTTTGGGAACATTTTCAGAATGAAAAACCGAAATCTTTGTGAAAATGACAATGATTACCATCGGAAAATGTTGCATATTTATCATTGCAAATAAATTGGATTTGCATGGCCATTAGATTTTGGCATTTTCCAGGGTTGGCATCATTTCGACTTATTTGAATATGTCAAATTTCAAAAAAACCATCAAAAGTAAATATTTTTTTGGTATAATTTTGCTCAAAAGGAACCAAGTTTTAATTAGCCCTAAGTGTTTTCTATTAATCTGCAAAATCTCAAAAAAAAATTTGTTGAGCTCCAAAAAATTTATAACCAAAAATGTTGAAAAAAAAACTTGGTTTAAATAACTTTTTTAAACATAATGAAATTTTTTGAAATTCTGCAGGAGAATAGAAAACCTTAGGGTTATCTAGTAATATCAAGATTATAAAATTTGATTAATTTTGGGCGAAGTTATGCATAATTTTCTGTCAAAAGTTATTATTTTGATGGTTTTTGAGTAACGACGACCCGACACCCTTCGAATCAGCCCGTCCCATCCCCCCTCTGACAAAATTTTTTAAGAGTAAAAATGTTTAACGGTCTAGTAAAATATACCTGAATTTTTCTGAAAATTTAAATGGTTTTGAAATATATGAACGAGCGGGGAAGCTTTTGAGGGAAAAACTATGGGGCGGGTCGGGTTTGAACCGGCGTCTCTGGCATTCCGGACCAGTGTTCTACCAGCTGAACTACCGACCCTGCCCTCTACAGTTCCCCATTTTGCTCGATCATATAGAATCAATTGTTGCCACAATTGGTCCATTAATCTTCCTCTCGGGGAAGCTTCTTCTTCTCTACCTGTTTCGAACAAATTTTCCACCAACAAATAAATGAAATAAAATTCATATAGAAATTTTAGCAACAGAAAAAGAAATGTTTTGGTAAGTGAACTCGAAATAGAAAGTTTAGCTGGAAAAAAAGATTGGGTGTCAGATGATAGGGTTGTTTTCGGAAAAACTGACAAAAACAAATTGTCATAACATTTCTCAGATTTAAAGAAATTAGGACAATTTTTTGTAGATGTTTTCGAAAAAAAAGTAGTACAGAAAAAATCAGGAAATTCGAAAAGATAATTTTCCGCCAAAAACTTTCGTTTCAAAACTCCGCACTCTTTCAAATTCACACATTGGTGCAAAAGCCCACGATCGCAGCAGAAGATGATGAGCACTTCTTTATTGCTGTCTTATCATCATATGCATATGTGTATCCATCCGGGTTTGCGGCACGCAATGCGTTGTAAATTGCCTGTTTTTCTGGGGCCCAATTGGTCGGTTGGCAAGTGTCCGGAGTACCGTAGGCAGCTCGACAGCACACGTCGTCACTATTGTAAGTGCCGCATAAACTCTTGATTTGGGTTTTCTTAAAAAAAGAAAATTTTAAAATTAAATTGCTAAGTTATCATGAAGTTGGGAATACACAAATCCGGGTTTTCGACCTGGTCCATATGAGGGATGGCACGAAATCCGATTTCTGACATTTGGGGTTGGAAACCCGATTTCCGAAAATTTTTGGGCCCCGGAATGCCATCCCTGGTCCAGACCCGGGACACCCGACTTTTTCAAAACCCGGACATGGGAGCCGGAGTGACTTTTTGAAAAATCTAACATTCGGTACCCGAAAATGAATGGCCCAGTTCTTACTGGGTTCGACAAATTTTTTGAAAAGGATCTATGAAATAGATTTAATAATTTTTTAAATGTCCTTTTACATTTTAATTAATATAATTAATTTAAAGAAATAGACAATGTATGAATTAACTTTATTCATTTATTATTTTTAAAATTTATTCATTTTTTTAAATATCGAATAATTTAAATTTTAAAACACAAAGGTATCAATCAATGATAAAAACCCGGAATATGCGCCAAAAAGTTTTCATTATTCTAGAACTTTTTAGGAATTGCATGGGAAGATCAGTAATAAAATCCCCTGACAAAATTAATAAATCGGACTTGAAAATATTTAAATTATATAAATTATAATTCTAATTTACCTCGTATTCATCTTTCACAAACATGTCGGCTGGCAGCTTTTGCGTCAAACTGTCAAGCTTGGTCAACTGATTATTAAAAGTGATCGTTTTGTCTCCATTCTCGTCACAATTTTGGAAACGGACACCGATCGGCACATTCACTCCGTCCACATAACTGGCATCAAAAAATTGATCAGGAGTAAATGTCATTTCAAAGAGCGAAATGGGCGGCACTCCCAACGGATTACAGTCTTTCTAAATGGGAAAAAATTCATTAAACAGGCGCCACCTATGTGTGTTTAGCTTAGGAGATTAGCTAATATTTGCGCCTAAAATTTGATTTTGCGGCGCCGGCATTTGCGCCTTCGGGAGTGCAATTTTGTAAATTTATGTACAGTTTATTAGCCGTTTTTTAAGACACAAAAAGATGTGAGGGTTAGTGACCGGGTAAGGAAGGAAATTGTATGAAATTTTACTGAAAATATTTCAAAGATTTATGCTAACAATTGGGAAAATTAAAAAAACAAATTAAAATTTCTAAGAAATTTATTAAAAAATGGGAATTATCATATTCAAAATTAAAATTAGAGTTTTGCTGATTTTTCGCTTTTGTTTAGATGAAATTTATGCAAATTTCTGTAGGGGAAAAACTTTAGAAAATAATAATTTTTACTCTTTAATATTTCAAAGATACATATTACGGCAATGATTATTTGAAAGTTTAAAAAATTCTATGTATTCATTTGTCTGCAAGTTTTTATTAATTTCCCTAGCCTGGCTCAACGGGTCAATTGCAACTCGTACAAAATTCAAAACGTAAAATACTAAAATTTACAAAATAAAGCCTAAACCTAGGCCTCGACCCAAACAAGCCCAGGCAAGTCCGTGCATAGTCCTATCCTAAAACAAGGCCTAAGCCTAGGCGCCGAAAGTTTTGGCCTAGCCTAAGCCTATTTACTAGTTACATTGTGTATGAGCAGCCTGTAGTAGTTGACTTTTGTACGAATTGTCATAACACCGGGCAAAACTATGAATTTCGGCGCTTAAAAATTTACGGAAAACCTTTAGTTTCCTAGTTTTAACTGCATCCTTCCTGTGGCCTACATGACGCTAAATTATGAAATTACCTAATTATTCCTAGGGGCTATGAATTTCGAAATTTCCATAGTTTTCCCGACTTTTTCGACTGGCCCACACCTTACCTTGTCACAGTCCGTGTTCGGCACAACACGTCCGGACGTGAGCACATTGGGCACACATTCTTCCGCAACTGTACCCGACTCAATCGGGGTTACGGTCGCTTGCGAATGTTCAAGTGATGTACGGTACAGCCAAAGTTTGTATGGGCACCCGTTGATGTACGTAAATTTGACTTGTCCTGAGCCGCAACCAGCTAAAAAATAGGGTTTAATAAAATAAAAATTTGAAAATTTCGTCGTACCGTCATTCGCCCCCAATTGTGCCAACTTTCGTCCTCCTCCGCGCGCAGCAGCAACTTTTGTGCCATTGTTGAGAAGGTTGTATTTGTACTTTTCCACATTACTAATTAGCATTTTTGGTAAAGTGTCAATCTCATTTGGCTTAATCTCCAGCTCAGTTTCACAATATGATGAATGACCGTCATTGTCCACTTCACAGGGACGAATGTCCTAATGAATTTGTTAATATGCACTAATTACCAAAAATTAAAATTTTGATTTTTCAATAGCAATTATTTTGAATGTGAAATGTTATATTATATACTTTGTATGGTAAAATAATAATTATTAAAAAAGATTATGTGTAAATAAATTCCACAATTTTTTGATTTGCCCTACTGTTTCGCCCAATTTTTGAATTGTTTCGTTGGCATCGTCCAAATTGGCCCAAATTGACACTTTCGGCATGTCCTTATTCATCTCCATTTGTTCCACAATGAATTCACACTTTTGCCCTACGGGGTTAGTCGACGGTTGGCACGACAGAAATTGTTGCTCAATTGGCACAAATTGGTTGTTGTAGTCTATTTAATTAATTGTTTTTAAAAATCATTTCTCAATTTAATGTTTTTTTTTTGTCACTTTGAATATTTATATTTTGCTTACGGATCATCACATTATTCGGCATATTTTGTTGTGGTACGAACACACTGAACAGCATGAACACGTAAAACCTAAGAAAAAAACAAATATATATAAAAGGAATAAAATTTATTTAACATTTTTATTTATTAAAATATTTAATAATTTATCCGAACCTAAAAAATTTGAAAATAATTTTCGAAAGTGTAAATGATTTAATTGTCCTAAATTTTCTTCACTTACATTACAAGTCCCAATTTGCTTTTCTTTTCACCCAAAACTTTGCTTTTCACTCCGCTCTTAAGCTTTTGTTGCAGTTTCACTTTGCTTCCAACTTTCACACCTTTTTTATTCGCTGCTTTTTGTTGATTGATGTTGATTTCCTAAATTAAAATTAATTTATGAATAATATATTCTTAATTTATCTAAGGCTTTACCTTTCGTCGATGGATTGAGCCTGAGGCTGTTAAGCGAATGGGCGGCATTCGTCACCAGAAGGTTGACGCTCGGATTTGGCTGAATTGGTGGCCCACCACCATTAGTCATCGAAAGCGAATTTATTCCACCACGGACCATTTCGCCAACTAAATTTAAAATATTCAAAAATTCAAAAATTTAATTTAAAAAAGCTAACCATTTATTAAATTGGCGAACAAGACAAGCGGTAGAACAGAAGCGAAAAGTTGTCCAATCATTTCTGTTTTAGTTCAAATAGTATCTAATTTGATTAAAAACATCACTCATTTTTAGGAAATCATTTAAGCACATTAATACAGAGACTTATAATCAGCAGGTAAAAATCCCACTTTTAAAGCCTCATAAGCCCGTTGGGTTTTCGGTTTTGGGAAAAGAAACCCTTCGTGCAAATTTATAATAAACAAATAGGGACGAGATTTTTGAAAACGAAAAATGCAAAATAAACATTTTTAATTTAAATCAACTCATTTTTTTAATTGAAATAATAAATTATAAAATAAAGAATAGAATAAAAAGTCATTAATTTTTTTGCTATTTATAGCCAAAAAAGGGCATATGCGTGCGTGTTTGACACATGACTTTTGCCATTGCCAATGCCCGATTTCGTTGGTAATTGCCAAATTTAGCATTTTATGCGCAAAGGGTCATAGCTTAGCATGTTGCCAACACTTTGCCAACCTTTTTTTGTTGAATTTTCTCTGGGAATTAGTAATAAAAATATAATCTCTGTGGCATCATTATTGAAATCAGAGAAAAGCATTGGCATATGGCATGTTGCCCTTTCCTCATGCGTATGCCAATAAAATTTGGAAGCAATAATTTTACAATTTTTGCCCGAAAATGCAAAATAATAATTATATATTATATAGAATAGCTGCAAAATTTTTTCTTAATTTTTTTTTGGAAATTCTCGACAAAAATAAAAAACGGAAGATAGAACGGAAAGAAGGCATAAAATTTTATACCATTTCCATATTAGAGACAAGACAAGTGGAGTCAGTGGGATCCCGAGTCGGGATCCCAACCGAATATGGACCCGGTGAAATCCCGAAGATTTTGGAAAAACGGGATGGCCATTCTGGATCCCACTGAAATCCCGATCCCGAACAATTCTACAAGTCCGTGTATGTTCCTATGACCAAAATTCCGGTGCTCATTGTCATGGTTCGATGCGCTCAGCTGACGACTCACATTAAGCCGATAGATGATCACAGATTACCTCTTTGATCTATAATCCCAAATGGTGACCGTTCTCGGTAGCTCTCAATTGATATTGAGAATTATTTGAGTTAAATTTTTCTGGTCCTGAAGTCTTTGTCTGATTTTTCGGGTGGTCAGTGGCTATGCTCGCTGGTTGTTCCATGTTATTCCCCGGTTCAATTCAAATCACCTTATGATCAATTGATGTAAGGGCATTTCTGGCATTTTTTCACACATTGTTTTCTGCTGCTTGTTCGTCAAATATAAACTGTTTAAGTGTTGCAGAAGGATCGAGCTAATAAGATCAATAATCTCTGCAAGGGCGTAGCCAGACCCTTGGCTTTGGGGGGGGGGGGGCTGAAGTCAAAAATTCGAGATTTTTAGAGGTGTATTTTTGGTTTTTTGAAAGCCCAAATTATGGGGGGTGTATCTTACAAAATTATTCGCGGTTTTTTCGCCAAAAAATTAATATTTTTGCCATTTTGGCCTCCATTTTTCAAAAATAAGGTAAAATGGGGGTCCGGCGGTGCCGATAGGCGCCGCCGAGAAAATTTTTTAAAGTATTTTAATGCAATTTTGTTAAGAAAAGCCAAATTTCAGTATTTTTTATACACTCAGAGTTTTTTTCAGAAAATACGCTTTTTCCAGCATGAACGCCAACTTGGTGGTCAAGTTTTAAAAACAGAGGCGGTTTTTTGTAAAAAGTCTTACGAATATGAAAAATTCAGAAAATTTGCATGGTGATAGAGCTCATGGCAACGTATTTTCATGCAAAATTTTAAGCTATTCTGATAACTCTGAACTGAATTACCAAAATTAATCTCCGTTTTACAAGTTCCATGATCACATTTATGCAATTTTTACAATTTCAGCTCCTTGTGCGCTACTATAAATTTGCAAATGAGTTCGTGAATGTTATTGCAAAATATATTTTTAAATATATACACTATTTTTTTTTTGCTATTTTAGCCTTAAAAATTTTCGAGAGACCATATTAAAAATGAAAATTATAAAAAATGGGACACTTAATTCAAGAATTTTACAAGTATATAATCCAAAACTCAGGACAATATTCGTACAAAAGACCCGGACAGAAACATAAAAAGAATTAAAAGAAAGAAAATCATTATTAATTAAATTTTCCTTTCTAATAATTTCTTAGAAATATTTGCATTTTTAAATCAAAATTTTTGTCTAAAAAAATTTACGGATGAATTAATTTTCCCATTCTTAGGGGTATATTTTTGAAAAAATTTTTATGTTCTTAGCGGTATATTTTATGATTTTATTGCATTTTTGTTAAGGAATTTTCCAAAAAATATCGAAATAGTGAAAAAAAAATAGTGACAAAACGCCAAAATAGTGAATTTTCACTATTTTGGTGACGAAATGCCAAATTAGTAGGGATCATTTATTTATGTAAGAAAAATCGCGAAATATGTAAATAAAATATGTATAAAAAACACTGAAATATGTATGAAATATGTACAAAAATCCAAAAATATGTACTAAAATATGTAAATAAAATTTTTTAAAAGGTGATTTTTTGGAAAAAAATTCTTTCTAAAGGGTGAAATAGGCACAAATTGCCATAAAAATGACCTAAATAGGCTTAAAATTATCTTTTAGTAATTTAAAAATTAATTTTTGGTATTCCATTTTTGAAAAAAAAAAAAATATTTTTTGGGGCACATTTTCAAAAAAATTTTTTGCTTTTCGCAAAAAATTTCTATAAATTCTCAAAATTTTTGAAAAAAATTGCGAAATTTTGGATATTTTTGAGGGTATTTCATAAAAAAATTCCCTAAAAATTCTCAAAAAATGCAAAATATGTACGAAAAAATGCGAAAAAGTCCAAAATATGTATAAAAATATGTACATATGTAATATGTAGAAAAATCCGAAAATATTTAAAAATATGTAAATAAAAGTCCCAACTTTTGTTCGCAAACACAAAAAAGAAAGTGTTTTTCCTACTAATTAGGCTATGGAGAATCCAGGAAAAAAATATGTATTTACATAAAAAAATGATCCCTACAAATTAGTGATTTCTACAAATCGATAGTGACATCAGAATCGAAAAATTTCAAAGCAAACTGCGTTTTTTGAGCTCCTTTCTTCAAACCAATTGAGTAAAAAAATATTTAAATCACTAAAATGCGACCCTAATTATTACCCGCGAAAAATATTGCATATTTTCCAATGCAAATAAAGTAGATTCGTTTGGCCATTGGATTTTGGCATTACGAGTGTTGGCACCATCTCGACTCATTTGAATATGTCAAATTAATTTTCCCCACCCAAATAATAAATGAAATTCAGATGTAAATTTTATCAGTCAAAGAATTGTTCGGATAGCGAAATCAAAATTGAAAGTTTAACTGTAAAAAGATTGGGTGACAGATAGGTAATTGACAAAAAAAATTATCGTAACATTTCTCAGCAATATAAAACCAAAATTTTTCGTTATATAAAAAAATTTCGAAATTTTTTCTGGATATTCTAAAATTGTAAATTTAACGAAAGTTATGACAATTTTTTGTCGATGTTTTAGAAAAAAAAGCAGTACGGAAAAAATCGGGAAATTCGAATTGAAATTTTCCGCCAAAAACATTCTTTTCAAACCACGCACTCTTTCAAATTCACACATTGGTGCAAAAGCCCACGATCGCAGCAGAAGATGATGAGCACTTCTTTATTGCCGTCTTATCATCATAGGCATATGTGTATCCATCCGGATTTGCGGCACGCAATGCGTTGTAAATTGCCTGTTTTTCTGGGGCCCAATTGGTCGGTTGGCAAGTGTCCGGAGTACCGTAGGCAGCTCGACAGCACACGTCGTCACTATTGTAAGTGCCGCATAAACTCTTGATTTGGGTTTTCTTAAAAAAAGAAAATTTTAAAATTAAATTGCTAAGTTATCATGAAGTTGGGAATACACAAATCCGGGTTTTCGACCTGGTCCATACCAGGGATGGCACGAAATCCGATTTCTGAGATTTTTGGGGTCGGAATTCCGATTTCTAAAAGTTTTTGGGGCCTCGGAATGCCATCCCTGGTCCAGACCCGGACATCCGGCTTTTTCAAGACCCGTACATGGGAGCCGAGGTGACTTTTTGAAAATCTAACATTATGAACCCGAAAATTATTGGCCCAGGTCTTACCGGTCTTGGTCCCGAATTAAATACAAAAAGATAAACCTTTCACATGTTGAACAAATTTGAAGTTATGCATTTTGTACAAAAAAAAAAAAATTAGAGTTTATTTTTAGCGAAAAAAAGAAATAATTTAACAAAATTCTAAATTGGTTTTCTTTTTTTTTAATATTTTAATCCCCAAAATTAGCTTTTAATTTTAAAAAGCGTTCAGAAGGTTTGAATATTTCAAAGGGATTCAGATCTGTTTTCTTTGTCGTATGGAATAGGTGGAAGACTGCAAATTCCCAACCCTGGGACCAAGTTCCACCTGTTCGGTACCGTAAGACCTGTAGTACGGTAGTACTTTCAAATTACTAATTATTTCCAATTCTTTCGTTTGTCCATTTCGCTGTTCAGAGGATTTGCTCCCCAAGATCAATTACTGAAAGGCACTTGAAACCCCGCGGTCCTTTCCCCGACCAGTTTTGGTCCTTCGATCAGCATCTTGTCCACTGTTTTATTCATTTCGGAAATAATTTAATTGTTTTCCACGCCTCCAACTGATCACTGTCCAAAAGGGCCGAGGACTGTTGCGCGCCGTTGGGACCAGCAGATCAAGCCAGCCAGAGGAACACCGCTCGGGATCACTCCCGAATTGCTAGTGCTTTGGCTGTCACATTTGGAAGCACTTGGCCAATTGACCGGTTGTTTAATCGGTCATCGATTTCGGTTTAATCGCTTACCGGTTTCGGTCCCGAATACCCAATTCCTTCCCCCCGACAACCCATTCATTCACAGTTGCGCAGGCAATTTACACCCATTTGCGTTATTTAGGTTTGCAAAAAATTCTAACAAATATTTATTAAATTTTATTATTTTTACTCTTTTTTTTCACGAAAATATAATATATTTTTGAATTTAATTCATAAATCTTTGCTTAAAATACATATAAATTGGAAAAGTTGATTCAATTTCAGTGTATATTTTAACAAATATTATATTCAAAAATTTAAAAAATATAATTTGTCCTCCAATTTTATAAAAATAACAGAAAAGAAAATTGCTTGAAATTACTTAGTATATAAAAATCCAAAATGGATGAAAAATTGAGACATTCTTATTTTTCGATCCGCAACAACCTTGGTTATTTTTTGTAAATTTATGTTCGTTTAAAAAATTTTTCATGGTAAATGAAAAATTGAA
>SIJG01000009.1:1029466-1042373 GCA_023374025.1 Heterodera schachtii | reverse complement strand
CAAAAATTTAAAATGGTCTATACTCATAACAAGATAAAATTATTTTTGGCAATAAAAAGCATTAAAGAAATCCCGAAATAATAAATAAAAGAATTAAATTAATTTTTTATGTCGAAATATTTAAAAGATAAAATAAATGAAATATTGAAGAATTAAACTTTAAAGAATGTATAAAAAACTATGAAACGGGATTAAGTCGCATTTCTGTAAGATTGATTAAAAAGTATTTAATAATAATAAAATAAAATGCAGTTTAATTTTTTGCTTTTAAATTTTTACTAAGGAATGCTATTAATGGGTTATTTCTAATTCAAGCACAGAAGGAATGAATTAAAATTTTTTATAGTGTTTTTTTTATTAATTTTGTTTTTTATGAACAATTTTTTGAGTAATTAGTTTTATTTATAACTAAAATTTTACTAATTTATTTTTTTGCGTGCTTTTAAAATAATACTTTTTTGATTATAGCATGAAATACTCAAAAAAGTAAATTATTCTAAACTTTTAAATATTATTATTGCTTTACGCGTAAAAGCAGTTCAAAATAGTCATTCTTCCTTAATTCCAGCGTTTTACAGCAGTAGTAATAGGTAATTATGTTTTAGCTTTTGTTTTTCAAATTCAAACAGATATAATATTTAAAAAATGCATATTAAACTCATTTTCATTATTAAGAATATTATTTTTTAATTTTTTTAATATATAAATAACAAAAAAAATTTCGTAATATTTTAAAATACACATATACAATAGTGTATGATATTTAAAAATTCAAATTTTTTATTATCTGAAAATTGATCAAAAAAATTGAACAAAATAATTTTATTATTATATTAAAGGTTAAAAATGTAGAATAAATTAATCACGCGATTTTTTAATTTCTTGATTTTGTGTTTATTATTTCAAAACCTTGCCGAACCGGCGAAAACTATTTTAACTATTTTTTTATATGCTTCAATTTTTTTAAATATAAAATTCTATTAAAGGTCAGTTAGATTTCATTAAAATGTTCTTCGATATTTTTTCGTAACATACAAATCGGTGCTCTACATGCTCCTGGGTTGGATTGTATGCAAAGGTTCCGTTAAATTGACTCATTTGGAATGGTCCAACTCAATCAGAACAATAGGCTAATTAACTAAAAAAATTGTAAGTAAATTTTTTTATTTGTTTATTTTAATTTTTTCTAAGTATTTAATATATTTATTTGGTTTTGCATTGATTTATTTCATTTCTTACTTTTTTACTTTTTACCAATAAACATAATAATTTTTTTGTAAACAATAATCCCTTTCTTACAGTGCATAAAATTTCTGTTTTAAACCAAGATACGAAAACGAAACAATAAAAGATCAATATCGCTGACACATATTTTACTAAATATCGTTTCATAATTAATTATATGTTTTTATATTCCTCTATTTCTAACTTTATTATTTAAATCCTTGCGCGATTTTGTAATTTCAAACATGACAATTATATTAATATTTACTTTTTAACTTATTTATTCGTTTATTTTGTTTTTAATTTAAAATATTTATATTTGGTGCATTTAAATTATATGGGCAAGTTCTTGTTTTTTTCTTCTGATTAATTCTAATCCTAAGTATTTTTCTATATTTTTAATTTTAACAATTATTTGATTCTTTATTCATTTTTTAATTAAATCTTTTAAAATTTATTTTTTGGTAGAGTTTTTACTATCGTTTATTTTGGATTTATATATTATATATTGATTTTTCTTAATACTTGTCAACAATCTCTGGATTATTTTCTTTTGCATTTTTTATTGAGAAGATTATTAATCCTTATGAAATACACTGTGATCCTGTGCGGTCAAAAATTGCGTTGGAACTGCTTGCGTTGCTTATTAATTTTATGCCTTGTTTTGGTTCAGGAGCATTTTTATTGTTTTCATTAAAAATAAACTATAAAATTTATAGCAATTTTAAATAAAGAAATATTGTGGCATTGTTAAAAATTAAACAGAATTGGTGATGTTCCTTGGAAATATAGTCGTAAGTGCATTCATTTATGTACAATGTTTAAACTCTAATTTGTGTTGTTATATGATTATGAATGGCAATTTCAAAGAAAAGAGATGATTCTTTCGTTGAATGAATTATTAAATTTTAAAAGCTTTTTTATATCTGGTATTTAAAATTAAGGTTATCTTAATGTTTTTTATTTAAATTATGCTAACAATGGATTTATAGTTTTGTTTAGCCAAATTGTGAATTACAAATAAGATAATATTGATAGAAATGAACAAAACAAAGGAATTTTCATACCATACCCAGGATAATACTTTGAAGTTTGATGATTTATCCCGATGATAAATGTTTACAGGGAGTTCACCGAGTACAATTCGATTACGGTCCTGGAGCTTTATTAAGATAAAGCTCTTGTAGAAATTATAATATAACTTTTTAATCCAATGGATTAATTAGACTTCCAGATAGTGCTAGGGTGCATGTTTATTTTAAAAATTTTTATTTAATTTTTATTTTTATATAACAATATTCATGGATTTTTTCTAGTTGAAAATAAAATTTAATCATTCATGAAAAGATTTTCTACAACCAAAAAGGGTCATCGAGTCCGAATATGGCATTAAATTTGTCCTATCTTTTGAACCAGTGCTTGTACTGCTTCAACTTCGTGCATGAATTTGGGGCTTTACAGGCTCATTGAGAAAATATAAGACCATATTTGGACTCAGCGTGTTTGATTCGTAGTTCGACGTTTGCGGACCGACATTTGCGGCCACTATTTCTCGTTTGTAGTTTGAACTGACAAAATAGAAAAAAAAAGTTTAAAATTAATTTTCATTAAATTCAATACCCCAAAATTGAAATTAGTGAAGATAAGCTGATGCAAGGCGATCGTCCGATCTGTCCTAATTGGAGAAAGTCTTGACATAATTTTTTTATTTTGTTGTAGAAGTCCCAAAACAAATGGAAATTTTTTTCTTTCTTATCTACACGTATTAAGTGAGCAAAAATTTTAGGTATTTAACAAAAAAGCTAGAATCCCTGGAAATTAATGAAGGTAGGCTGATACTTTACTTTAGCATACTTTTTTAAATTTGCTCGAAGTTAAAGATTATATAGAACAAAATATTTCAAATTTATAAGCGAAATGTGAAAATTGGCGAAATATCCACGCTTTGGTTAATCGATAACTTAATTTTTATCTGGCTTGTATATGATTAATAAAAACTAAATAATAATTTTCACACCTTTTTCTTTTCAAATAGATTAACTACTTCAATAATTGCATAAATAACTCGAAAATAACTAAATTTTTTAAATAAATCTAAAAGCAAAACAAGTAACTGTTCTAATAAAATGCATTTTAAAAATTTTTTAAAGTTTTAACTATAATAAATGTTACATTTCAACTGAGAAAATAATTTTTATAAAAAAATCATTACATTTTCACAGAGACTTGAATAATTTGAATTTTAAATTAATAGTAATTAAACCAATAGCACTCTATCTTTTTCGTAATTAGTAATCTCAAAAATTATAAATTAATAAAAAATAAAAATTAAATAACTTAAATAAGATAAATAAAAAAAGTTCAAATTGTATATAATTTCTATCATTCTTTATAAAATGTATTTCTCATACTTTCCAAACATTACGATGCCGATTAATATTTAAATTAATAAATCAACTTATTTATTTTTTTGAGCGCAAAACATATAAATTTTTATTGGATTTTTTAAACAAATAAATTTTAAATTTTCCTACAATCCGAGATCAACAGGCAGGCGGTAGAATTGCGCTCGCTTCGAAGAGCCCTGCGTATCAAGTATTCTAAAGAGAAAAGTTTTTTACTATGCTATATCTAAACCTAAATTATCCAATAATAAAAATAATAAATGAAATTAATAAAACGAAGAGAAAATGAAGAACCTTGTCATCGCAATGAGATATCCAAAAACAAAACTTAAATCATTTCTACATTCATGCTTTCCTCAGAATTCATTTCATTTCATAAAAAAGCAAAATTAATGTTAAAAAATACACGAAAAAATTTATTTTGAATAGAAGAATTATTGGACAGTCTAGTCTGCAATGGTCAACAAAAAAACCATTTTTGGGACCACCATTAACAAATTCCGACGTAGAAACACTGAATTTGCATATTTTCGGATAATTAAGGCACGCTGAATCTGTTTTAGTTTTGAAATTTAAATAATCCTGTACCAATAGAACATAATTCGTGAAGTTGACACAGTACAAGCTCAGATATCAAAGATAGATCTGTTTAAGGATATTTTTGGATTCTAGCGGCCTAATTCAGTTGCAGAATATCTTTCTAGAATGAACAGATTTCGTTTTCTAAAATAAAAACCGTAAAAATTAGGGCGCGAATATTAATTTTGGGCATGGTCAGAAAAGGACTTTAAAAATATTAAATGAGTGTGGAAAAAGAGAAAAAATGATAGAAATCTAAGAGCAGATAACGAAGAGGTAAAAGAAAAAGAGTTATTTAAATAGTTGCAGAAATAACCGATTTACTAATGTTCAAAATTTAAAAATTTGGCGCAAAACATGCAACACCCTAATTTAATAATCGTAGAATAATTTGATTTTAAGAAATATTTTTGTTTACATAAACTTAAATTAATTTTATTTTAAGTTTTATTATTATATGTAAATATAACAATTAATTATATCTCATTTTATGAATTAAACATTAATCAATTAAATATAATTAATTTTAAGGGTTTTCCATATTTAATTCAAAAATAAAAATTGTATAATTTAACAAACAGGTATAAATCTATGAATATACGAACAAAGAAGAAAGTAATTTTTATGAATAAAATAAAAATGAAAAAATAATTAAACATTAATCTGAATACTTTAATATCTCAATTAATTGAAATTCTATTCAAAATATATAGAAAATAAAAACTAAGTTTGTTAAATTAATTGATTTTTCAATGCCTTATTCTGTATATACCATAGAAATAAAATATTATTGATACTTTAATTAAATTATTAGTAACACCTATTTGAAGTTTTTTTAAATTAAAATATCCATAATCATATATATCTATTTTTTAGCCTTGAAAAAATATTATTAAATTACTTTATATTAATAACAATTAAATTAGAATAAATTTTGAACACTTAATAATTAAAGTTCATAAAAACGAAAGAATTGATTGCATCAAAAAATTGATAAAATAATTAATTAATTATTTTACCAACATTTATCTGTTAAAACAATAAACAAAATTATTTTGTTTATATTGTTGGTAGCTGAAGAATTTTAAAAAATAGCAACTTTTTAAGAATTTTTTATTAATAAATAATAAATTCTTTAATTTTCTAAAATTTTTATATTTGAACAAATTTAAAATTAATTAAATTTTTGTAACATTAACAAAATGTTTTAGAACTATACTTATAATTTATTTGAATTATTTCATCGATTGTATATGCCTTCGAATGTCAGGTACCCAAAATATATTCAAATGCAAATTATTTTTTAATTCTTTACTTTTTAAATATGGTTTAATTTTATTATATTTATCAATTTTATTAATTATTAGATTGTCAATTTTAATTTCTTTAGTTTGCTGTTGGCAGTTTCTCCTGCGCTCGGCCGTACGAATGCAAGCATTTTTAAATCAAGTTTATCCTTTATTTTATTAGTCGATATAAGTAAAAAAATATATATATTTATTTTAATAAAATAGATAATCTTTTTAGTTCAAATATAGAGAATTATGCAATTTAGAACTATTCATTTCCAGATGCTTTTTTTGACCACTAATCGGATTTAAATATTTTTTTCTTTTAAATTTTATTTTTTAATTCAGTTTTTTTTATAATTAAAATATATTTAAAATTAAATGATATTTTTTGTCAGTCTCATTTTCTTATTTTTTATGATTTTATTTATAAATCGGTAGGAATCCTTTCTCATGGCACATGCATTGGTTATGTATGACTTCTAGTGTCAGGCACACAGAACAAATATAATTACGCTAATTAATTTTTTAGCTCTTTACTCTTTTTATATAGTTTTTTAATTTATCGCATAGTTTTTTTAATTTGTTTTATAAATTATAAACTTATAAAATTGTCAAATATTAATTTCAATTAGTTTGGTGTATTAGCTGGTTTCGAATTGTGGTCGACCGCAAGAATGCACGAATTTTTGCTTAAGTAATTGAATCCTTTATTTTATTATTAGATTTAACTTTAAAAATATTTCTTTTTATAAACTAATTATTTATTGAATTCTTGACATTCATTTGATAATGCTTACTTCAATTACCTTATTATATTAGGTTTTGGAATTAACTTTTTACTTAAATAATAAAATAAAATTTAATTAAATATATCTTTTTAATTTCAATGTATAAATCAAATAATTTGCTTCGATTATTTACATATATAAAGGATGAATTTTACGTACATTAATTTTAAGCATATTTTATTTAATTCATTTTTAGTCATCTGTATTTTTGAGTAATTAATCTTTAGTTTCAATTTTTTATGTTTATTTCGTTTTGATTGTAATTTTATACACTTCATAACGAGTTTTCATTATATATCATTTTAAACTTTATTGTCGCGGGTCGATGCAAGTTTTTATTTTATTCCATTTTGATTATTTATTTATCAATTTTTTTGCGAATGCACCTAAAATTCCTATACGGATTTTTAATTAGAAATGTTTTAAGCATTATATTTAAAATGGTATCACAATTTCATGAAAATTAAAATTTTATAAATATTGGTAAATTTATAACATAAATTAAAATTTAGGTACTTAAGTATTATCTGTACGCAGATATTGAAATTTTTTATAATAAATTTTTTTGGGGTTTTAGGGACAGAAAAACGTTTCAAGCAATTTTGTAGTTGCATTTTTTCATGAATTTTTAAGAAAAAGGTAAAAAAAAATTATTTATTATAATATTTATTTATTGAATCTTTCTCCATTTAAAAGCATGAAAAAGTCTATATATTATCATACTTAGGTAAGTTAATATATTTTAATAATTTTTTATTTACTCAACATTGATTCTTATTTTTAGTTCTGTTTAGTAAAAGTATATAATTTTCATTTTATTCTATATTTTAATGAGAGAGTTCAATTTTAATATTATCTATTTTTAGGCTACGTGTTTCTGTAAGCAATATTTTAAATAAATGAAAAAGTAAAATTTATTATTAAATTATCGGTTATTAATAATTCACTTAAAATATATATCATATCACTTTAATTTAGGGGCTCGGTTGGTTAAATTCTCTTTTTGGATCTCGGGTTCAAATCCAACATAAAAATAAATTAATTTTAATTAATGTATAATATACTAAATAATTTAAAAAGTAATTAAACTAAAAAAAATGTATAATAGTTTTTCTTTAGTAAAAATAAGCAAAAATGATAATAAATGTAAATGTTGGGAATTAAGAGAAAGTGAACAAAACTGCAAATCGGTCCTTAGGCCTAAAATTTGGTTTTTGAGGCCTAATAACTTTTTTCTTAAATAGATATTAAATTTTAATTAAATTCATTTTTTTTTGCCTTTTTTCTAATTTACCAAAAATTTGTCGATTTTAATTATTTAGGAAATTTTAAACATGTAGATGTATTTTTTAAAGTGCCAAAGCTATCTATTTTTATTATCACGTCAACAAGCATTTCATTCGTATGCACTAATCGGGCAAGTTTTGTTGTTATTGTTCATAGTAATGGGATTTTTACATTTTGAAAGTTCATAATTTTTGATTTTCAATCAACCTTTAGAATATGTATCATATTTTTGATATTTACACCAATTTACAAATTTCATAATTAATATTATGTTATTTATTATATTACATCTTAAATTCTCAAATTGAAGAATTGTTCTTTTTGTTAACCTTTTTATTTTATTATGATAATTGAAATAAGATTTTTTTATAATTTTGATACATTTTTAATATTTTTAATATAAATAATGTACCTTTAACTCTTTTTAAATTTAGATCACGCGGCTCAAGTATATCACTTTTTTTGTTGATTGTACAGAATTTTATTATTTATGATCGAAATAATTAATTAATTTATAAATTCTTTAAAAGGTATTAATTTATAACCTATTTAATATTAAACTAATTAATTTTTTTAATATACTTCACTTATAATTATTTTAGCTTAATTATTGTCTTTTAAAATTTTTTATTTCATATGGTATTAAATAGTTAAATTTATTTCTTTTTAAAAACAATTGTATATTAGTTGTTCGATTCTTGTATAAAACATTCTTTTAAATTCGTTTCTTTATGCATAAAAATTATTCTTTATTTAAAAATTAAAAATTTATTATTTATAAATTCAAATTCAAATACACATTTTTTAAACAAAAAGATAAACATTGCATTTTACTTGTTAGTAAAAACATCCAGTCAACTGATTGAGTTTATATGATTCCTTTTATAAAGATTTAATTCTATTTTAATTTTTTTATCTTTATGTGATACCTACAAAAAAGCGCTAAACGCCAAATAAAATCTCCTAATTTAAAATAAAACAGTGTATATAATTCATAAATTATCTTTTCGTTTTAAAGTGAAAATTTTAATGAATTCTAAATATATAACGATGTATGCGTTAGCACATTATAAACACTTGATTTATTAATTATAAAATTATAAGTAATTTATGATGTTATATAATTTAAAATATTTAGAAATAACCTAATTCTAAAACAAAAAAAAAACATTATGTTAATGTTATTTATATTAATTAATTAATAAAGACAAATAAAACTCAAAAATATATAAAAGAAAGTTCATTGTGCTGGTGAATATAAAAATTTGCAGTAATAAAAAATAATATTCATTGATTTAAGAATATCAATTCATCTATGTATTAGAATTTTTATTTAACACTTCAAAATATAATAAAATTGAAGATAATAGAAAAAAGAAATATGAACATTTAAAGTATATTATATGAAATTTTGATTAGTTTTAATATCATCATGATCCAAATAATAATATGATATTTCGCTCTCCCTTATTTAATATTTAAACAAATAGTTAAAATATAATTCTCAAATTGTATAATATATTTGTGAAAGATTAAATCAGAGAAAATTAAACAACTTTTTTTATATATAATTCATATAATCAAATATAAATAAAAAACATGAGTTGTATATTAAAAAAATATAACTAAAAATATAAAACAAAATAATTACGAAATATTTAAGGTCTAATCATAATAATACATATATTGCATACTAGAAAAAACGGCTACCCGACTTTGAGATTTGCAACTTGGGGACCCGACATTTGGGGACCCGACTTTTGGGGATTCCGACATTTGCGGACCAGACTTTTGGGGACCCGACACTTAGGGAACCCGACCGATATTTAGGGATCCGACAATTGGTATTTTAATAAAACAAAAAAAATATTAAAAATTTAATATTAAGCCCAAAATTAGACAAAATTACGTCTGCTTTAGCCAGAGTTAATTCCATTGCAAGAAAAAATTAAATAATATTTTTAAAAATTAACTCTGTTACCGGACTCACCGCGAGGAGGCAGCAGAATTTTGAGCCCATACTAACCACAACACAATAGACAAACCACAATACATTTTTTAAGTACAGTACATCTTTTCGAACGTATCGGCTGCGATTTGCTCTTCTTTCTTCAGAACAGTGATAATTCTGATAATTAAAAGATATTAAGCTGATTAAACGCGATTTTCACTTCGATAATGGCGGA
This sequence comes from Heterodera schachtii, assembly GCA_023374025.1. Taxonomy (NCBI): domain Eukaryota; kingdom Metazoa; phylum Nematoda; class Chromadorea; order Rhabditida; family Heteroderidae; genus Heterodera; species Heterodera schachtii. The sequence continues at coordinate 1,032,612 of SIJG01000009.1, read as the reverse complement.
TGCACACTGTTAAATTGCATTCTTAAAGCATTTTGTTGCTGTACGCAATTAGACAGCAAAGTCGACCGGAACTTTTTGAATTCCGTTGACGGATTTCTGTTCCCGTTGGCCCTTGGGAAAGGCAATTTAAATAAAAATTGGAAAAAGGTGTACTGTACATAAAAATGTATTGTGGTTTGTCTATTGTGTTGTGGTTAGTATGGGCTCAAAATTCTGCTACCTCCTCCCGGTGAGTCCGGAAAAAGAGTTAATTTTTAAAATATTATTTAATTTTTCTTACAATGGAATTAACTCTGGCTTAAGCAGACGTATTTTTGTCTAATTTTGGGCTTAAAATTAAAATTTTTAAAATTTTTTTATTATTAAAATCCCCAAATGTCGGGTCCCTAAATGTCGTGTTGCCAAATGTCTGGATCACCAAAAGTCGGGTCCCCAAATGTCGGGCCCCCAAGTTGCAAATCCCCAAAAGTCGGGTAGCCTACAACATCATTCACTCCCTGAAAAAAAATGTATGAAAAACAAATTAAATATTTCTTAATTTGAATTTATGAAAAACCTTAAAAGGGATTAATCTAATAAAAATAATACTTTAAATAAAAAATTTTTATGATACCTATTGAAAACATTGTTCAAAAAATAATTGATGCAAAATTAGCCTACAAACATCCTTTTAAAATCAATTTTTTTTTTAATCTTAGTAATAATGTTTCGAAGAAAAACCAAAATGGACTCATTTTTAAACAAAATATTAATTATTGTACTTTTTTTTAAAAATAATTTTTTCACACAGGAGTACACATAAAATTATTCAAATAAGCATTACATAAACTCCAGAATTTAATTAGTTGAGCCAAAATTATGTTTTACCGAACTATAATATAATAAAATAATAAATAATCGTCAAATACTTAAAAAAATAACTCAATTATAAAAATCTTTATAAAAATATTTTTTTTGCCATTGAAATACTTTTTTCGAAACCTCATAGAAAGAATAATATTCAAAAATATATATAAGATAAACATTACAAAATTGTCAACTTCAAAATTACTCATTTTACCGGCGCAATTTCCATTAATAATACCCCAAAACAATGTTTCGAATGTCAGATCGGCGGTAGCATTTTAAAAAAATGATTTTAAATAAATCCTTTTAATTTTAAATAAACAATTAAACAAAACAATAAAAAAATAAGATAAATCTTTTAAAATTTTTAAAATAAATCGAAAAATGACTCTTATTTATAATAGAATTGAAATTTCACACATGATTTAATATAAGATTTTTATAATTAAAGAAAAGAATATTTTCACTAAATTAATTAAAATGCGAAATAGTAAGATAGAAACTAAATATATTTAATAAATAATAAAATATTAATTTTATTATTAATTAAAAACGAAAAAAATAATTATTTGTTTTATTGCTTTGTTTTAATAAATTTGCACAAACAACGATTAAAATAAAATAACATCAAAATGAAAAGTAACATAAAAAATTACATACAAATAGTTTGAATGAATAATTTATAAGTAGCTGTTATTTAAAACAAATATTTGGATCACTTTGACAAGAAGAATTAATATTGCATCATAAGATCGCTTTAAAAGTAATGAATAAAAAGTAAAAATTCTTTATGCGATAAAATTTATTTATGTTCTTATATAAAATTTTTGAAAATAATAAATGAAAAAATTTAAACAGAAAAATTTTTAATTTTAGAGACAGAGTGAATTTCCAAAAAGATGAAATTGATTTAAACGAAAATGGTTAATTGGATACACCTTTAAAAATTTTACAAAATTATTGTTGTTTAAAGAAATAATTTTAATAAAATTTAATGGATAAAGCAAATAAAGAGTCAATTTCAATCGTAAACTACGGAGGTTTAATAAACTCTTAACAATGCGGACCTAAAAAAAATTTTCGACTAATCAAGTAAACTTGACAACAAAAGCATGCTTTGAATTTAATTCAATATAGAAGAGATGAATAAATTATATCAATTAAAGGATGAAATAATCTTATAAAACCAATTTATTAATTCTATATTGTACGAATTAAAAAATAGATTATACAGTTATATAAAGTAAAAAAATAATGAAATTAAAAATTAATTAATTAAAAAATTAATATGAAATAAATTATAATTAATATATTTAAAAAAAATATTAACTTTTTTTTAAATATTTGAACATAAATTACTGAAAATAAATAGGGTCCAATTGGGCATAAAACCCAAATAATTATATTTAAAAAAAACCATATACGTACTTTTAAACCAGCAAAATGCCTTAATCTCGCTCGTTCATTAAATCAGAAAATGCTAACAGCTTCTTATAAAAAAAAAGATATATTTTTCATTGAATTGAAGAAACGAAATGTTCTAAAACGAAATTTAAAGAAAGATAATACAAAACGAAATATATGGCAAATAAATGTAATAAAATTCGATAATTATACAAAATGGGTGATAGATTAAATAAATACAATAATAAAGAAATAAAGCTTATGAAAAAAAAGTAAAAGACAGTGCAAAAGCATTTGGTGCACAATTTGATTAGTTTCAGCATAAAAAGGAACAAAGGGAATAAGTATTAAAAAAGATTTAATAAAATTTATAGCATAAATAAAATTATTTTCAGAAAGGAAAATAAAAATTTTTTATTTAAAAAAATAGAATAGAATATAAAAAATATTTATTATATTTTCCAACAAAAAATTAATGAATTGGAAAGAAAGTAAAAATACAAACATGGGATAAGACATAAAATATTTAATTGGTTTGATAAATATTAAACAGATTAATGGCAAAAAATATTCATAAATGAAATTTCAAATAAAATGTTTTCGTTTGAAACGAACTTCTTTTGTAGCTATGCGATCTGCCAATGAGCTTTATCAATAAACTTGGAAAAAGTCTAAATTTTAATTTTTTTAGTTCCAGCAAATATGTTTAATAAAATAAACAAGAAATAATTAATATTCTATATATAACATCATTAATTTAAAACAACAATTAAAAAAAATTACAGCGAAGATAATACTGATATCTTGAGAAAAATGAAAAAGCAAAAAATAAAATGATGAAATATAAAAAAATGTACAAGAAATCTACAAAATATTTTGTAACTTCTATACCAAAT
>SIJG01000009.1:960734-1027284 GCA_023374025.1 Heterodera schachtii | reverse complement strand
AAACAGAAAGTGGAAAGAAGAGAAAGAAGAAGAGAAAGCGGAAGGAAAGAGGAAGGAAAAGAGGAACAGAAAAAGGAAGAGGAACAGAACTAGGAAGGAAGACGAAGAGTAACAGAAAATGGAACAGAAATAGGAAGAAAAAGAGGAAGAGTAAGGGGAAGAAGAGAGGCAGAAGAGAAAGAGGAACAGAGACAGGAACAGAAAGTGGAAGAAAAAGCGGAAGGAAAAGAGGTAGGGAAAGAGGAAGAGTAAGGGGAAGAAGAGAGGCAGGAAAAGAGGATGAGGAACAGAAAAGTTGAAGAGAAAGTGGAAGGAAGAGAAAGAGGAAGAGAAAGGGGAAGGAAAAGAGGGAGAGAAAGGTAAAGAAGAGAGGAACAGAAGAGAAAGAGGAGGGAAGGAGGAACAGAAAGAGGAAGTAAAAGGGGAACAGGAACAGAAAGAGGAACAGAAAGGGGAAGTGAAGCGGAAGAAAAAGGGGAAGAGAAAGAGGAAGAAAAGAGGAAGAGGAACAGAAAGTGGATTAGAATACCTGCAACTGCCAACACTTGAGAATAGGCGAAAGCTCTTTGATCTGTTCATGGCACATAAAATCGTTTATGGCCGAACAGATCTAGATATATTTAAAATTTTCAAACCTTCTGAACGCTTTAATGTCCCCTTTTATAGGTTTAACACAAAATATAAATTAGGCAAAAAATTTATTCCCTTTGCGGGGAGGGCTACAAAATTGTGGAATCAGCTGGATAAAGAAATCATTAAAATAAATTCTTTAAATCAATTTAAAACAAAAATTAAACTCCTTAAGATATAAAATGACCGGAAAAGTGAATTATCTCTTTAATAAAGATATTATATATTTTATATAGTGATTTGGTTTTATTGATGATCATTGACCTCGTTCTTATATTTAATTTTGTTGTGATTTCTTAATTTTGTTTAATTTTTAATCCATATTACTCGAGGACAATTTAATCTATGACATGTCCGCAGAGTAAGTGGATTACTCCCTTTTGTGGACTTTTTTCTTTTTGCATAAATAAATAAATAAAAATAAATAAATAAATAAGAGGGGAAGAGCTTATAAGGGTTCTATTTAAAGTTAGAGTTTAATGAAAAAATTAATTTAATTCCATTCCAAAAAATCCAATTGCCCTCTTATTAAAGTTTTTGGCGCGTAGCGCCCTCTAGAGACAGTGTTAAATAGCGAAGCTATAGAAAAGTGATGTTTATTAATATTTGTTAATTTTCTTTTAATTCGTAAAACATTTTGTATTTTTTTCAATTATTATTTAAAAATTTTTGTAAAGTTTCATTCATAGTGATCTTTATTTTACTGTATTTTTTATTGAATAAAATCCCAATTTCCAACCTAGACATTAGCATCCATTAAATTTTTTGTTGCTTTCGTCATGTTGAGAAGGATAAGAAAAATTTATAAATTGAAACAGATAATTTCCGGTATTATTAACCCTTTTGGTTGCTCCTTTTTAATTCTTCTATTATTTATTCCGTATAGTTTTTTGTGAGAAACTAATTTTGCATAAATTACTTTTAAAGTTTTATATATTAATTTATTTAAGGTTCAGTAAATATTTGTCTCTATCGCACGACTATTCCTTCCAGCCTACCTATTTCTATTATTATTATATTTTTATTTATCAAAATATTAAAGTATATTTGAAGATGTTAATAATTATATTTTTGTAATTCATTATTTGAACTTATAAGTAATTTATTCGTAGATTGAATTTTTTCTTTTTGCGTTTCCGCGCAAAAAATTTAAGAATTGGGAAAATTTGGCACAAAAGTTGACCGCAATGAAGACGAAATAATGCTTTATCATTTAATTAAAACTATGCAGGACATAAGAAATAATAAATAAATAAAATCACTTTAATTAATAATAGCATGATACAATTTACTTTGATAAAATCATTTTTTTTAATTTATTTATTTATTCAAAAGTGATCAATTACGACCGTATTTTCATTGGAGGTTGGTAACGATTATAATTTAATAAATATACATAGTTATTTTTATTTAGTTTTATTTATAAAGTTATTGTTCACTAAGCTTTCATTAATTTTTTCATAACAACTTTTTGAAGTTTAATTTAATTCTGTATAATTACTAAGTACAAATTTTTTGCTTTAATATGGATGTGAAAAAATATTTTTTAATTGAATAAGTCTACTATTTATAGCTTATTTGTTATTAAATTTTTGGGTAATTTATTTGTGAAATATTAATTATTTTTATTTATTTGCGATTTTTTTTATCATTAGTGAAATTATTAAAATTCTTTGTTCATATTTTTTCAAGAATATTGTCTTGATTTTATATTAAATTAAAATAAATAAATGGAATATAAGATTTTAAAATATTTAAAGAGTTTGTTCTTTAGCCATTGATAAAAATATTGAAATTTGTCTAAATTTAATAAGCGATGCTATGAAAACAACACAGCCCTATAACTTCAAGAAATTACTTCAGGACTTTAGTTTGATCATTTTATTGTTTTAAAATAAAAAATAAAATTTAAATAATGATTATTAAATCTCTGAAAAAACTTTAAAAATAAATTATTGACAGCAGTTAATTTATTAATTAAAAGAAAAATTTTAATTTAATTAAACGCCCAGACTAAGATATAGAAAAGCCTTAGAATGATCATAATTATAAATTATTTCAAAAACTAAAATTACAAAAATTAATATAACAATTTAACAAAAAAAGAAAAAAAATCGAGACCCATGTTTTAAAAATATCTCTTATTTAAAAGTGATTACACAGTAAGGTAAAATAATAAATCTATTCAAAGTCAAATTAATGCTTTTTTTGTTCTTCAGCTACCCAAATCTTCAATAAAAATTGAATATAAAGCATTAATTTGTATTTAGGCTGAAAATAAATGAGCAAGCCACTGTAGGTTATAGCATAACAAAAACGAATATCGACGATAGACATGGAACTATTTAAGGAGTATTTCGAGGCACTCGCGTTGTGAACATAGAAAAATTAGGCCACCGCCAATATAGTATAAAAATGCCCTTAAGTAAGTTATTATGAAATAAATTTACTCAATGAACAATATTATGTTCTCAATAAACAGTAGACAAAATAAATCATTAGTTTTATTATTGGAATGAACGAAGTTGAGCAAATTGTGGGTCAAGTGATAAACAAAAGACAAAAAAAACCTAAAATAAGACAAAACAAACTTCATATTTATAATGTGCGTTAGATTTTCTATTAAAATATTATAAAACTTAAGAAAAGATTAAATAACAAAATAATTGTTATTTGAAAAAGTAATGTATGTATAACAAGCAATAATTTTTAATTAGTGCAAACAGATACACTTACTAATTATCCGATTTTTTCGTGTACCGTAAATTTTGCTATTAAAAACAAAAGAACAAAAGATTTAAAACTACTCACAAGCACCAATATATTGTGCATATTTGCGCACTCAATACAAACATTTATTTTTATATTGAGAATTTCAAGAAAAAATTTATAAAAAACTTAATCCGATAACAAAAACCAAAAATAAATAAAACTGAAGAATCAAGAACCACGTTTACGAGAATCAATGAAAGCAATGAATGTGAGTATAATTTTACAAAAATGTTTATTTTATTTTAAAAAACAGAATAAAGAAAAAATTTAAAAAATTAGAAAATGATTATTATTATTTTCTCCAGTTGTTAAATAAAAAAAATTTAAATTTTTAATATTTTCCGGAAATTTGAAGAATATTTATTATATAATAATTTATATCTAAAGTACATTAAAACGTTTATGAAAAAAATATATAGCTAAAAAAATATTCAAAAGAACTTAAAAATTACATCATCAAAAATTTATAGAATATAATCATATCCTACATATTTATTTTATAAAAAGATTATTTTTAATGGATTACAATTGAGTGAAATGTATTAATTGAATTTTATAAATGAAATTGTATCAAGATTATGAATATTAAGAATTAGTGACTTTTAAAAGTTCAATTGTACAGAATAAAATTTTCATTAGATTTAAAAATAAAAAATGTCCATCATAATTCAATAAAATAATAAATTATAATTTTAATTTATTAATCAACTATGAAGAAAATAAATCTTGTTTAACTCAGCATTAAATAATAATTTATCAATCCATGCAATCCATTGCCTTCTCCTATACTCAGCCTAATAAATTAAATTGTTATTCCGTCGGGGATTGGTTTGCTATAAATTAAAACAAAGAATAAAAATAACATTTAAAATAAATGCAAATTTAAAAATTTCCCACAATTTTTATATCTTGACAAATAATTAAGAATAAATATTAAAATTACAGCGTTTAAGATTTATAGCAAATAAAATATTAGGCAAAGTTATCAAAATCTAAATGTAAAAATAAATTATAACATAAATATTTTAAGATATTTTAAAACTCAATATTACTTTCATAATTTTTTCTATTTTTGAACATTGAGGGTTTGGGTGCAAATCTGTAAAATATGGTAAAGAGTTATATCCGTTAATCCATAATAAATCAAATTTCGAATATTAATAAACGTTTTAAATAAAAATAAATCATTTTTAGATATTTAAATCAATATCAATTAAGCTTCACATTCAAATGACTAAATGAGGAAGATCTATAAATGTAAAAAAAGATTATTATGTTTAAGGTATCTAAAAAGCAATAAAGAGATTACAATCTGCAGAAATTTGGCTCTCTTCTTTATTCAATAAATTATAACATAACGCCAAGTAAATATAAATACAAATTTAAAAATAAGTAATGAAAAAATGAAATTAAATAGCATACGAGCGCTAGGCGCCGCTTCGCGGCGCCAACCGCTCGGGGGAGTTTTTCATATAATTTAAAATAAATTTGATAAAGTCTTAGGAAATTTGTTTTCATCCAAGTCTCATTTCTCTCAACTTTGTCTCTTTCTTTTGTCTCTGTCCTTCTCTCTTTCTCTGCTCTATCCCCCTTTTTTCTCTTCTCTCTTTTTTCCTTTTCTTCTCTCTCTTGTTCTCTCTTTGTTTATCTTTTCCGTAACAGTCTCTCTTATCTCGTTTTTAAAAAAATTAAGGTTTTTTTTAAAGTCGGGGCAGTGCCAATAGACGCCACAAGGAAAATTTTTGAAAATTTCAATGTAATTTCTACAAAATTCACAAAAAAAAAATTTCAAAAATTTCGGAAATCTGAATTCCAACGTTTTAGAAATCGGAATTCCGACCCCAAAATTTTTCTTCACAAAATAGGTATAGATTTAAATAATCCCAAAAATTTATGAGAAATAAACAAAAATCTAAAGAAATTCGGGTCCTGGATTCGAAATTGATCTTATTTAGTGTCTGATTTGTTCAGCGTGCCTGAAAACCCCCATAGAAATTTGTTATTGACTTTTTAAAAAAGTTCTGAAAAAGGTGTCATACCAAAAACTATCACCAAAATTTTTGAAATACCTATTTCTCTTCTCCACAAAGTAAACTGCTGGACAATGAAAAAACTTAAAATTAAAAGCACTGACTAATTCACAAAAGAATTTCCTTTGCATGATGTTCAAACAAAAAATTATTTGAAATTTTCTCTATCACTTTCTCTTTTTTTAACCAAACAATAAAATATAGACTTCCTTATAATTTTTTTTTTGTAGCAATATTATCTAAGAGAGACAATAAAATTAAGAAATATAAAGTTGAAAATAAAAGGTTTTTTCTTTAGAAAAAGAAAATGGCAGATTTATTAAAATCAACCAAAAAAAAAAAAAATTAATGATGAATAAGCAAAAACCAAAGAACTAAATTATCATTCAAAAATTTATGCAAAAATGAGAAATAAAAAAGTTTGCAGTCATTCAAAATGTGCCATTTTTGCGTTTTAGTCCAATTTGTTTTTTGGGAAATTATTACCACAAAAATAATAAAAAAAAAAAAAAACGAAAAATACACCCCCAAGGAACGACTTTCTTGAAATATTTTTAAAATACATCCTTAAAAATACGAAAAATTCAATTTAGTCATCATTTGGCTTTTCATCTATATTTCGGCCATTTTTCCTAACCTTTCTTTTTTTTGAAGAATTTTTTCAAAATTTGGACACATTTTGTTCTCCTCAGAATTACTAAGCTTTCAAAAATCTTAATCAATTGATCATAAAACACCACAAAAGAGTTAATATATTTTAAGGTTTAATCCATACATTGGTAGTTTTTATTGTATTTTTTATGTTTGTAACCAAATATTGATATAAAAAAAAAAATTAAAAAATGAAAAATATCATGATGCTCTTTATTTTTAATTTTTTCCTTATCATTTTTTGGCAAAATTATGGTTACTATTATTATTTGTCGCATTAATTGGGATCAAGGTTTTTTGATAAACAATTTTTGAAATATTTTTCTCTCCCAGAAAATGAACTGCTGGACAATGAAAGCACTTAAAATTAAAACCACAGACTATTAAAATTTGCGAAAATGTAATTTTTCTTTAATAATTTTCAATATAACACATTAAAAATACCATTTTCTCTTTTTCTTTAGAATTTATTACACATTTGCATCCTATAATTCAAAGATTGATCTATGTCAATGAAATACAATTGTCCATTGATAGTAAGATCAAATCGTATGTTTTTCATAAAAAGCTCATGTGTTTTTTAACAAAATTATTTTGATCAAATAAAAGTTTATAATTCATGCGGATATTCAATAATTGTTTCTTCCAAATTTCTAATTTTATCAAAATTACAGCAATTCCCGAATTCAACATTAATTTTTGACATTTCCTCTCTTTCAAAAAATGAACTGCTGGACAATGGGCATTTAAAATTAAAATCACTGAGTCATAAAATCTCACTTCAGTTTTTCTTTTGTAGGATGTTCCAACAAAAAAATCGTTAGAAACTTCACTTTTCTTCGCTTAAACAAAAAATCATTGATTTCCAATTCATCTCTATTCAATTCATTTGTCACTAATTTGGTCAAACTGCTTTTTTAGGGAGCATTTAACCCTTTTACTCAGTTCTTCGCTTTTTTCGGGAGCTTTTAACCCGTCATTTCTTTGTATATTTGTTCAAATGGAAGAATAATCGGCAATCGTAAAGAATGGGGATCCCAAATTTAAAATCTTTTTTTTTTTACTTTAGCTCAAAATGAGTATTTGGGGGTTTTCAAGAGTGCTGAATACGAATTTGAACTCGAATTTGCCCAATTCCGAATCCCGGACCCGAATTCGAACAAAAAGTTGAAATTTTTTCCAAAGATACACTGGGTAAAAGCTTTTTCATTCAACAACTATTTATTTTGGTGCAAAATAATGCTTCAACTTTTATTGTATAAAAAATATGCAATTTACGCCACAATTAGACCGATTTTAACGCGTATTTCGAAAAAAATTCAACTTTTTGTTCGAATTCGGGTCCGGGATACGGAATTGGGCAAATTCGAGTTCAGATTCGTAATCATCACTCTCGAAAACCCCCAAAAACTGGTTTTGAATCCAAAATAAAAAAGTTAAATTAGGGACCCCCATTCTTTACGGTTGCCGAATAATCTTAAGGAAAATTTTGTTTTTGTCGAAACATTATCTAAAAAGAAATAAAATTAATAAATAAATGATACACATGAACCCTTAAATATTATGAAAAAATAATTTTTTTTTTCTATGTAAATACTAAAATTCAGATCAATTAAACAAATTTAACGAAGCAAAAATCACAAAATCAATGAAAAAAAAAGTTTGTCCAATTCATAAATATGCAAACAAAAAAATGAAGTCATTGAAAATGGTAAACAAAATCAATGAGTAACTGGAGGGAAAGCAGTAAATAAACACCCTCGAGGAGAATGGAAGGGAAAAGAAATCGCGTCGAAAATTTTTTTGCTTTGAACGGTGGGCGGGGCTAACTGCCGATTAATATAATAGATAATCAAAACTCGGAGGATAAAATTAAATCAAATTTTCTTTAAGAATTTATAAAAACCAACGACTTTCTGCATCATTATCGAGGCAAAAATATTCCTCCATGTGGCCGCCGCAGAAATTCCAACTGTCGATCCCATGATATGATATACCCACAACAATAGACCGATGAAAATGTAGATTAATAAATGAAATAAAAATAAGTATTAAATAATGAAATATTTACATAGATAAAAGAAATAAATGTACAAATATTTTAATGTTTAATGTTTACGGGAACTCATGAAACAGAGACAATTTGTCAAGAATACATTATTTTAAAAGTTTCTAAATTTTTAACCTTTGGTCTAATTCGCAACGAATACTAATTAGCCTTAATATTAATAAAAGGGTTGTAAAATGACAAAAAAAAATGAGAAAAAGTGCAAAAAATTTCAAAATTAGAAGCCTTAAAATTTATTCAAAACATTTTAATTTAAGTCAAATCAATATTATGATACACATATCATATCTTTTAAAATTTTTATCCTTTTATTTTGTTTTGTTTTTTAATATTTTTACAGCAAAATTTTCGTTTTTATTTTTTACAAATCCAAATGAAAATCTATAATATGATAATTTAATGATACAGACAAAAATATAAATTAAGTTGTCAATTTGGAAGAGAATTTTTTAAAGACGATAAATTTGTGAAGCAAAAAAAAATATTCTAATTATTATATTTAAAAATAGTGACAAATGCATATGAAAATTGTCAATAGCTGTAAATTTTAATCTATTGTTGATCCGAGTTTTATGTTTAAACCTTTTTTATGGTATAAATGATTTCAAAAATTTTTTATATAATTTTTCCAAAAATTATAAAATCCTAATTTACTTTACCTGACATTTATTGCTTTACTAAATAAGTAATGTAATTTAACATTTTTTTCAAATCTTTCAAAATAAAGTACTATTTTAATGAATTCATTTTATATTAACAAATTAATTCTTAATTATTTTTACAATCTAAATCTTATTAACATGGAATTCAGTTTATTTTTTTTATTTTAAATGATTATTTTTAAAAACACTTACACTTAGATTACTTGAATTCACTTAAATAAGTAAGCATCCGTCAACCTGCTGACAGGGACAAAAAGTTTAATCCATCAGCCATTTTTATGAAATATTAAACAGTGAAGTTCTTTAGAATGGAAAAAGTTTTAGGCACAAAAACACATGGACGATTAATTAAAAATCATGACATTATCAAAAAGAAATCCGAACATTAATAAAGGAACCCAAAATATTCAAATAGTGGTGAAATAAGGTCAAAATAAGAACTTGCTAATTTTAAAAATTATTGTAAAATTTCAAATGCCTAAATAATAAATTGCAAAAATAAAATAACTTAATACATAATGACAAGAAAAAATGCATTATTGCCACAGAGAGTATTGAGCTGAGCCTGAGAAACGTGATTTGCTATAAAAAATAAAATATATCACTTGTAACTTAATTCTCCAAAAAACAATTACAAGTCAATAAAAAATGTTAATCTATTCCTAATTTATTATTGAGAGATAAAGGTAATTATAAATTATGACTAATTTTTTAATATTATATTGTTAAATATAGATAAAATTAAATGAATAGAAATTGTAATTCTGAAAATTAGAGCTGATTGTTAGTTATTTACTATTATTGTAATGATTAATTCTAAAAACGTATATTTTTAATTAATTAATCTAATATTTTATAATATTAATAAGTTTTTATAATTTAACTAATTTAATTCATTTTTAATAGAATTTGCACCCATTGTCCCTCAACAGAATGGGCAATAAATAAATAAATAAGTAATTTGAAAATTCGATTATATGTTTTATTATAAAATATCTTAAAATAATTTTAAAAATTATAAAAAATATTTGGAAATTTAAAATAGAGAATTTCAAGCAATATTATTTTAAAAATAAATTAAAATTATAAAAAAATATTCAAAATTTAGTAATTATTTAATATAATATTTAATTTTAATGTCATGGTCTATAAAAATAAGAAATAATGGTGAAAATCTCAAAGATAAAAAATTTTAAAAAGATAAAATTTCTAAATTATTTATTACATTTTCTTACTCACCCATTAGTTAATTGTTCAACCCAAGTCTTTTTCAATTAATTTTACCAAATTTGATAATTTTTCACAAATCAATTTCCATGTGTAATGTTTCTTTCATATAAACGAATATCAGGTGCTCTCACTTTGGGTGTTAATGCTCTTTTATCGGATTGTTTGTATTAAAATATCATTATACTTCGCCCTTATAATATATCTTATTGTTGTATTTTTATTATTTGATTATTTATATATAAACTTTGGAATGTTAATTTTCTCTAATTTTACACTTATTATTATTTACTTTTGCCTTTTAATTCTTTTTTTTTTTGTTTAGATAAATTAAGAGAATTAAAAATTTTTTATGTACCTATTAATTTATTTAAAAATATTTGATTGAATTAGTTTTTTTGTATCATTTCTTTTTTATTAAGATATTTCATTTTTCACGTTATCTTCTCTTAAAACATAATTTCTCAATTCAGAAATAATTTATTTGAACATAGTGATTCTTGAAACTAAAAAAAGATTATTTAAAATTTAAATTTAGATTTATCAGAAGTTTTACGATTTTATAAATTAAATTTCTAAAATAATAATTTATTTGAAAAACGTAAGAAAAAATTACTTGTATGAATTTTAAATTAAATAAACTTAATAATTAACAAACAATAGCAACGGCCCAGAAAATGGCAACAAAAATTGCGATAAACTAAATGCCATGAATAAATGTTTAATTATAATAATATTGCTTAAAAAATATTATGGAAATTATAAAAATTTTATTGAAAATTAATTGTCTATTATGTTTAAGATTTAGACACGAACCCCTGCGAGGAATAAAAATAAGATAAACATTAATTGAAATGCTCCATCTAATTTCATAAAACTAAATAAAAAAAGAAAAAATGATTAATTTTTAAATAAAATAAAAATACTTTAATGCCATAAATTACATTAGCTAAAATAATGTTTCACATTTATACAAAATTATTAGTTAAATAATCTCGGTGTAAAATTTTATAAATAAATAAAATATTTTTATATTACAATAATTATAAAATGTTTCTTTCGAAAAAAGAAATTGATGACTTTAAGTCCTCTCATAATTATTTGCACTTTTCACTTATTAAAAATGCTCATAAAATTTATGCCATGCTATATACCGAAATAAGTATGCAAATTTTACTGGTAATTAATTAAAATAAAATAAAAATTCCATACTCACAATCACACAATTAATAAGTAATAAATCCCATCCATAAATGGCCCACAAAAATCCTACAGAGCTTTTTTGCGAGTAATAATTAAATATTTTCTTTTTTTGGGTTTTTTATGCTTTTTTGTTGTTTGTAAAAGTGTAAATTTATATATTTTTTTTAAATCTCTATCAGCATAATAAATATAATTATCTATCTTTTCAAGTGATTCCAAGTAGTTCAAATTCCGTTGACCAACTTCATTAGAAGAAATTAATTTTGTTGCACTAATAATGTAATTGACAAACATTTTAAAAGGAATGAATATTTTATTTACATCGGTGTTATGAAGTTAGTCAAAAACCAAAAAAAATAAAAATAAAATTTTTTGAAAAACAGTTTTCTCAAAAAAGAATGGTGGCAAAAAGTCTAATTTACGCCAAACGAAAAGGCTATTAGTACACTAATAAATACCCAAAAACCGTTTCGAAAACAGCCTTTGTCCTCGAGAAAATCGGTTATGAAAAAGAATTCGTGTTTTAATTGTTATTTTTTTATATTTATAAGTGCAAAATGAATCACAAAAGCCCAAGTTGGAAAGTGTTGTATGATAATGTTAATAATTCTATTACAAACTATATTTTTTAAATAATGAATTTTTCATAATAAATATCAGTTCGTCAATCGTTTTTTATTTATTTACGTTTCATTAGTTTTTAAATTTAAGTAAAAAACAATAAATAATATTGAACCATAAATTATTAAAGATAAAAAATTAAGCAAACTAAAGATAATATTTTTTATTGGGATGATAACTTGAAAAATGTCACAGAAATTAAACGATTAGAAAATATCTAGTATAAAATCCATAACTTTATAATTTAACATAAGTATTTTATACTTTAAAAAAGCATTTTATATAAACAACAAATAACAAGCTAACAAAATGCATTAATATTTTTTAATGTAATATAGAAATTTAAATAATTTAATGTATTGTATTTTATTATAATTTTTTTAAAACAATTTGAGTTTCATGAATAAAAAAATACCAGTGTGATAATTTTGTTCTACCAACTATTTTTAGTTTAGAAATTTCTTAAATAGTAATTTATTTCCTACATGAAATTATTTTTTCATATAATGGTTAATCGCTTCACTCCATAAAACGGCACACGCTTAAACATTGATTGAGAATAATGGACCAATATGAATGTAAAGATCAAATAAAGCCAAATTACTAATCTGAATGAAAAGGTTTTAATTATCATTTTAAAAAGCAATTATATTAACTTAATATATAAATATGCATTATTGATCTTCCGCAGTAAAAGAAAAAATTTGCAATTGCATTTGTAAATGCTAAAAATTGTAATAAAAATGCATAATTATAAAAATAAAGACAATGTTTTCATTTAATTAAATAAATTTTATTCCATTGAAATGCTATTTACTTTGTTCCCGAATCCGCCAGATGCGGTTCACTTCATAATAATCAATAAAACGTGATTTTTATAATGTTAAACTAACTCATAAACTAATGAGTTTTATTAAATTTTAGTTAATAAATTAGTTTGTTCTGATAAGAAAATACTAAGAAAGCTGCATCCAACATTTTTAAAACACTTGATTAAATGAAAAACATATATATACAAACAAAATTTAAAGTTTATTTTAAAATTTATAACAAAATTTGAGTTGAAAAATAAAAGATCATTAGTTATTTCATTTCAATTTTGAAAATTATAAATTTATTACCAATATTATTCCAGCAATGCACAAATCGTGATTTCTTGAAACTAAAAAAAGATTATTTAAAATTTAAATTTCTAAGATTAAAAAAAAATTTCTAAAGTAATTATTTTAACTGAAAAACTCAAAAAAAATTAAGAATTTTAAATAAATAAACTTAATAATTAACAAAAATAACAACGGCCAAGCAAATGGCAACAAAAATGGCGACAAACTTTGCTGCCACGAATAAATGTCTAATTATAATTTAAAAAGGAAACGGATTACATGATTGATAAAAAATTATTATGGAATACTTTTTATTTTATCTGGTGCCTATTCTTGGTTGACATTCCTTCGTTTAGTTCACCGAATTAAATCTCTTATTTCAATGAAGATGCAATGAAGATGTTTTTGAAGGATAAATTTTTGTTAAAAAATTTTCTTTAAAAATCGAATGAATAATAAAATTAAAAGCAGATTCCTGAATAAATCTATAAAAAATAAAATCAAAATTCATGCAACAAGCAATTGTTTAAAAATAACAATTTTAATAAAAATTAATTTTGAGATAAAATACCGAATATGAAGAAAAATTGGAGGAGGAAGCGCTTTTTAATGCCATTTTCTCGATGACCGTCACTTAACGATTGGTTGGAAGATGTGCGAGAAATGTTGGCCTCATATTAGGTTGAAAAAACAAGATTAAGCAAAAATTAAAAACGAAAATTTTTGACAAGTTCAGAAATACATAATGCATTTATAAGCATAACATTATTAAATATAAATATAAAGTTTCAAGAAAATTAAAATTCAAAATTGTCTAATATATTATTACAACATCATTAATTTATGAAATAATATATTGAAAAGAAAGAAACCAATTCTAAAATTCTAAGCAAAGAAAATTCCTAAAATATTAAAATAATTATTTATATGTTATTTTAATTAGCTGAGATGAGGTTGCAAAACAATAAACAGCACCAAATTTGAGTTTTCATTTTTAACGTCAAAATTTCTAGTAAATAATTTATGCAATTCAACATCTGCAAATAAAATAATCAAGTCTCCAACTTAACAATTAACTCAGCGTAAATATAAGCAAAATAAAATAAATACAAAATAATTATTTATTATTTGTATATGCAAATAATTAAATAAAATCAGAAGAATTCAAATTATTAATGAGAATAAAGTTTAGCTAAAAAATAAATTAAATAATAAAAAGGAAAAATGATGTTTATATCTTAATAAACAAATTTTAAAATTTTACATGTGAATGAACTCTATTAAAATTTACTTCATTTCGCTATCATATTTATTAATTTTTAATAATTTCTTATTTCTAATGGAACAAAAAACAATTAAATCAATCTTTATTTATTAGTTTTTAAATTTATCTTTAAATTCGTATTAAGAATGCAAAATATCTTCTCTTACAATTTAATTTATTTTACTTTAATTATTATGAATTGTATTTATTTATTTAGATAATAATGAATGAAGTCTTCTTTTTTTATTTATAATTTTCCAATAACTAATTAATCGAACTCTTTCGACAAAGACAATGGGTTTTTTTTGCATTGTAACTTCTCATTTACATGAATCGCTAAGAAATTATTATTGTTTTACTATTATTAGCTGGCCTGGACGCTGAAGAAAAGGGGAAAATTAATGCAATTCAATAATAAAAATGAAAAATGGTGTAATCTTTAATCAAAAAAAGCTAAACTAATTTTTACTTATTTATTATTTTTAATGAAATAAAATTAATCAAATCATTCTTTAAATTTCATTTTGCATTTAATAATAATAAATTAACTTTAATTAAATTTCGAGTTATAAACGCTATAATTGGTTTACTTCAACTATTTAAAAGAAAAAGTTCGAAAATATTAATATTTTTTAAAATATAAATAATTTATTATAAAATAGGTAATTTCATTTCTTGGTTAAAATTTTATTTTTGTTTTATATTTATTTATCCATTAAATATTTGTGAGTTCGCGTAGCTTTTTTGTTTTATTCTCGGTCAATTCAATTATTTAGCACATGTAATGAATTTTATAAATTCTTGGCATTAATTTACATCTTAGATAATATTTTATTTTGAATTTTAGCTATTGTTTTAAGTTACCGATTACAAATGCTTATTATATATCAAAATTAATTTTTCTATTTTCATTCATTGCTTATAAATAAACTTTTACTTTGTTTTTAAATCGATTTAAAATTATTTGTTTCAAAATAAAATTAATTATAATATTTCATAGAAAATTTAACTATAGTGACTCATTATGCAAAAAATAAATTAAATATAGTAATAAAAAATGTAAATTAAATTTTCTTAACCATAATGTTATCCCTAAAATTCGAATTATATAAAGAATTAATTTTTAACAAAATTAATTGAATTAAACCAATATTATAAATGCTCAACTAAAAGATTCTCGTTATTTTGCATGTACTTTATATTATTTATAATCTATTATTTAAAAATTTTTAGTTCAAGCTAATTAGTCAATTTTAAAGCTATCATAATCCTCTCATCATCTTTTCTCTGATTGTTTATAATATTACTATCTTCGATTTTAAAACTGTTTTTAAAACTCTAATTGAAATGCTAAAATATGTATGAAATATGTACAAAAACCCGCAAATATATACTAAAATATGTAAATAAACTTTTTCAAATGTTTTTTTTGTTTGGAAAAAAATTTTCATAAAAAGTGAAATAGGCACAAAAATGCTATGAAAATAAAAAAATAGGATTAGAATCAATTTTCAGTATTTTAAAAATAAATTTTTGATATATAATTTTTTGAAAAAACTTCGATTTTTTAGGGATACATTTTCAAAATTTTTTTTTTAATTTTTGATAAAAAATTTCTTTAAATTTCAAAAATTCTCAAAATATGTAAAAAATGAAAATATGTTCAAAAAATTGCGAAATATGTACGAAAAAGTCCAAAATATGTATAAAAATATGTGCATATGTAATATGTATAAAAATCCAAAAATATGTAAATAAAAGTCCCAACTTTATTTATATTGATCGAAGATTTTTTTTATATATTTTGAATTGCCTTTTTTCTGGCACTTTCTTATTTATTATATATTATATAATTAGAAGCTATGAAATCTCGAGGGGATTTTTATTTAAAATATTATTCAATTTCATTTTGGTTCTATTATTGTGATTGATTTGGTAAAGTGATTATAAATTATTAAGTGTGATTAATAAACTAATTCAAAAAAAAATTGTACATAATGAATTAAAAAATTATATAATTATTATTTTAAAGGATACAAAGATATTTAAATTTAAATGGAGAATTCGACAAATAATATTTTTATTTGAATAAAAAAATTGAAGACTTCTTTTAAGCCTAATCGATTATGTAATAGCCAATTAAAATTTTTGTACGCTGTTCTTCGTCAATGCGGTGAGGGGATGAGAGGGGGGGGGGGGAATTAAAAAAAAGAAGAACGGCTATCGATTTGGCTAATAAAACAAAATTAACAAACTAATTAAGGAATAAACCAATACATTCTTGAAAATTTTTATAATAGTTTTTTAATTCTTATGCAGTTTGTGAAAATTGCAGTTGATTAAATAGGATTTCGAATTTGCATTTAAAAAAAGAATTGAATTTTTTCTTTCATTAAATCAACAAAAGTGGAAAGTAACGAACGTATGTTGTTGATTGGAATATTTTTATACATCCATTTTTTTGTAAATTTTTGAATTTAAATTTTTTTAAATTTTAACCTTCTCTGAGATTTATTATAGTTAGTAATTTTTTTCATTTTTTATATCATAAAATTGCCAGTATAATTTGGTATAATTTTATATGAAATACTTCTAAAAATATTTAATCAATCGAACTGCCTTGGCTTAATGCTGAAATACACGGAATATCTATTAATACTTGTGAAAAATCATTCTCAGTACAACAAATTCGAAAAAATATGTATAAGTTCTAAAAATATTTAAGCAATCGAACTGCCTTTTTATTTATTTTTATATTAATTACTACAAAAATTTGCATTAATGTATTATTAAATAATTTATTCCTCTTAAATTCCTTGCAACGGGTGACAAGCTTTTGGACTACATGATCTTGAAAAATCTGTAATTAAAGTAAATTAATGAAAATAATTAATTTATTAAAAAAATCAATTAAAAAATATTTCTATTTAAATGACATAACAATAATAATAATAATAATAATTTTAATGTTAAAAATGACCAAAATTATCAATAAGAAAAATTCTATAAATGTTATATTTGAATCGTTTACTTTAATCAATCACTTAAATAATGTAGTGTGAAGTTATTATTTTAAAAGAAATAGATTATACAAAGACTTAAATGCATGCAAATTAAACTTACACACATCTCTGGATGGTTTTAAATTTGAAATGAAATTTCTAATGAAATTCTCTACAATTAAAATATAAAAATGCAAATGCAAAATACATATATTTTTTAACAAAGGTAAAAATTGTTTCATACCATATAAAATCTAAAAAAAAATTTTTTTAAACAAATTATACATTTCTGAAAAAAAGAACTTTTTACAATATGAATAATTACTAAAAGTCTAATATAATTTTTATTCAAAGAAAGAATTCGAATTTATACATTTATTTATTTTAGAAAAAATGATAAATCCCGTTTAATATGATATATGCTAAATATAATGAACAAAAAAAGGTTAAAACATAAAGATTCTCAAATTTTTTGTCGAAAAAAAATGGTTAATAAACATGAAAAAGAAAAAAACCAAAGTAGCACAATGTGAGTTTTTTTTTAATTTAAAATAAAAAAAAATAAATACAGTTTCAAAAATTTAGTTTAATTAATTTGCATTATGTTTCATAGATATATATATGATGATACTCGAATTCATAATAATAAAGTATTTATTTATTTAAATTTGGCCTATTGAAGTCAAACGACGTTGAGAAAGCTGATTAATTACTTTCGGAATATACATAAATAATAGCATAATAAAGCTAAAAAACAATTATTTGAAGAAATGAATGAAAAGAAAAAATATTTTTATTATGCTATCATTAAATAAATAATATTTTCAAATGAAAATTCACAAAATATTATCGAACCCAAAAAATATTGATAAATATTTTTTAATTATTGTCTTTTTTATCACAAAAATTGACACATGATAATGCCGATGAGTGAAAAGTAAAAAATCTTTTCACTAAAAATCGTATTAAAAAAGGAGAACCTAACTAATCAAATGTTGAGCTTTATTAATTTATTGAAAGAAAAATTTGGATTTAAATTAAAAGCC
This sequence comes from Heterodera schachtii, assembly GCA_023374025.1. Taxonomy (NCBI): domain Eukaryota; kingdom Metazoa; phylum Nematoda; class Chromadorea; order Rhabditida; family Heteroderidae; genus Heterodera; species Heterodera schachtii. Next base: position 1,009,005 of record SIJG01000009.1, on the reverse strand, counting down.
TTAAAAATTATTATGTTAAATAAAACTAATGACTTAAATATATCAATGAAAGAGAACCCATAAGAGAATTATATAAATGAAATTTTCATAAGCATTTGATTTTAAAACATTGACTAATTATTAATAATAAACAATTAGCTAAAAGTAAAAATTATAAGAGTAAGCAAAAGAGAAAAGATAGTATTGAAATATAAAAATGGAATAATGTTTTCGTTATTTATGTTAATTTAAATTAATTAAGGTAAATTTTACTCCTCATAAAGAGATGAAAAATTAAAAAATATATATTTTTATAATAATAGTATTTTGGAGAAATAAATATCTTATTAAAATAGTAGTTAAATTTTTTATTTATTTTCATTAAATATATAATTAAAAATTACAATATAATTATCAAAATCATAGTATGGCATGATAGAAAATGAAAAATTTTGAATTAAAAATTTAACCTATTTAAAACCTAAAAACAAAAATACTAATAAATTAGAAATAGTATTAATTATTCAAATTTATATAATTTAACGAAAAAAGCTATTGGAATATTTTTTAGATAATAAATCATTTTTACTCAATAAAATTATTTAAATGAAAAATTTAAAAGCATCATTCTTAAAATATAAGATATATTTTATTTTTATCAAATAAAATAAATGAGTTACAAAGAAAAATTTAATAAACTAAATAACTGCCGACAGTATTCACTCTCCTTCATTTGAAAGAGGCCTTACAAATTAGCAAATACAATAGAACGCACCCAAGACACTTGAAAATAAATGCTTAAAGAATATGAAAATAAAGAATTTTAATGCTAACCTTTTTTCATAATTGAACATAATTAATTTTTTTTAAATTTATTTGTTATTTTATTAAAATGAATTAGAATCAGTTAACTTTAGTATAAAATAAAAAACGAATAACGAATTAGAAAATAAGATAAAAGAAATATTTTTTGTTTAGCTAACAAAAAACATTGAATAAAAAAATGACTAATGTTTAAAATAAAATTCTTTTTTGTGGTTTATAATATTTTTTTTTCATTTGTATTATTTTATATTTTTATTTGATCGTTCGATGACTATTGTTTTTCAATCATTAAATATTTTTTTATGAGTAAATTGTATTTTATGTAAATATGTATACTTAAAATTTGTGGTTATATTTATTCCTAAAAATATGAATTTTTATAACGCATTTTCTTCCTTTCTTGGCGTTGAACTTTTTTTTCATTTAGTCGACGAATGTGAAGCTTTTTCAACAAAAAAAAATTTATTTTTTTTCATTAAAATTCAATTTATTATTTGATTTTTTGATTTATTTAAGGATTTTAATAATTTTTCACAAAATTATGTCCAATTCCATGACTAATTATAATATTATTATTTTTTCTTGTCAGCTACATTTTTAATTAAATTTTTTATTTGATTTTAAGAAAAATTAATTTAAAAATTATTTATTTGTATTTATAAACTAATTTTTTAAATTAGGTTATGATTTAATTCTGATTTCTATTCAGAATATAGTAAAAAAATTTTCTCACTATAAATTATTTGACTGGAACATTTGATAGACGATAATTTGAAAATGATCAAAGCTTGATCCGATGGTTTTACCGTGAAAAAGACTTTTTTTCTTCTTTTCTATTTGCTAATAATTTGACGATTCTTTTTTTATTATGTTTGGCTTAAATTAATATTTTGTCAAATTAATTTATTTTAGTATAATTCAAGTATTTTTTAGTTTTTTTTTTGAGATCAAACCGGTACTCTTTTCAAGTTGTTCCATTGATAGTATAGAACAAAATTTATGTTTTACATTTATTCCAAAGTTATTAATTTTTATTTATATATAATTGTCTTTTCTTAAATTATATTATTATTATTTTTTATTTGTTAGTGGTGAAATAATCTTCAAATTGTAATATATACTGAATAATAAGTTGGTTTTTGTAGTTTTTTATTTTTAGTAATTTTTTTAGAATATTATTTGTTTATTAATGTCTTGTTTAGAAAAAATCCAGTGCTTTATACTGACCAAATCAGATATTTTTTGAATATGAAATGCTTTAAATAGTAATTTTTAGTAATATTTAAGAAATTATACAAGTTTTAATCAAATATTTTTATCATTAATTTCAAATTTCTATTTGTGTCTGATAATAAGAAATTTTGAATACATTGTTATATTTATATGTTTAATCATTAATGCAATATTTAGGTTGTTTTGTCAAAGCTGTCGTGACAATCTTTTAAAATATTTGCTTCTTTTTGTATTAGACAATATTAGAATATTAATTTCAACAATAATTTAACTCATTTTGATTGTTCGTTTAGTAATTAATTTTTTAATAAATATTCGATTTATAATTTCATTTATTTTTTAGCAGAGTTACTTTGTTAAAATTTAATTTTGCTAAAAATTTTGTCTATATCCTTTTAACAATAGTTTAAATTTTACATAAAGGTATTTTATATTCATATTTAATTATTTACAAAGATTCACAAAAACATTTAGTTTATTATTTAACCTTTTTGGCTCATTAAGCATTTAATTTTGTTTTTAATTTTCATCGAAAACCATTAATTACTTAAGTAAAATTAAAATTTTATTTTTTTAATAAGCATAAAAATATGTTTACTTGTTTTTAAATGATTCTATTGTAATAAGGTGTATTAATATATTAATTTAATTTTTAATTTACGTATTTTTTCCTATCCGGTTCTTAATTGTCATTTTATCTATATTAAATTCTTTTATTTTATTGATTTGTTTCTTTAGCTGATAATTTTTAAGCATTATTACTTTTATTAAAAAGAAACATTTTATGTATTTTTCTTGTTTTAAAATTATTTTTTATATATTTTTTAAATTTTTACAATTTATCGTGCCGCGTGACGACACCATAAAAACGGATTCCCGTTCACATCTTTTGGCTTATTTTTTCTATCAATATTAACCAGGAAATTACTTATTTTTAGAAGATTGAGAGTTTTTTTGATTCTTATTTTAAACTATTATCATGATGATTCCAATTTGTATTATTACGTTTGATGTGTTTTAATGAATTAAGCTTTCCATTCCTCAAACAATTCAATTGCGATCTTTATTTATAATATGCTCATCTTCATTGTGAACAATTTTTTTAGTTTTAAGATTATCTAATATGCTTATTTTACAATCGTATTTTTATTAAATTAATTTCATTAATTTACACGAAAAGTAATTAAAGAAATTATTTTTTTAAATTAAATTTACATTTTGTTTTCGCGTTTCACCTCGGCATCTCTGAATGTTGAGACTTTAGAAAAGATTTTATAAAGATTTTTATTGATAGTATTTTTTCAAAAGTGTATGAAGTTAGTATTTGCATAATTATTTTCACATATTATTTTTTTGAAGCAAATAATTTATTTTAGAAAAATAGCAAAAAAACTGCTATTTATTGTTTAGCACATTTATCATTTTATGTTCACATTTTTCTGTTAAATCTTGTTTATATTTGCTTATTATAAAATTTTATTTGAGTAAATTTTATAGAAAAAGTATGGCATTCACTTTTTTATTTTAATATTATTTCAATACAACACCAAATGGCCTTAAATAATTTTGTCTCTATCTTTTCCATTAAATATTTCATTTATTATCTTTTGTTTTGGTGTTCCATTAATATTTTTCGTAAAAATAATTCTACTGATAGTCAATTTTCTTTGCTTTCAAAATCCAAAAATTGGTGTAAATCCAACGAGATTCAAGTTAAATTTTTAAAAAAATTTTCATAATTTATAATAACCTACAAATATATTCTGTTTTAATACTCAAATAATCGCCGAATTACTGATTAATATTCAAAATTAGTGGTGAGACATTTGAATCAAAAATGCTTAAATATATTTTTAGAATTTTTTAAATTATAACTTAATCTAATATTCTTACGCTTTTCTTCCGTGAAATATTTTTTTAAAATATCTTTTATCTATTAGATTAATAAACTATAATTGAATTCATTAATTAGTAATTTTAAAAAATATATATTTTTTCTCTTTTAAATATAAATATAAGAATTACGGTTTTTTATTCGGTTTTACTTTGCTTGGCTTTGTCAGTAAATCATTAATCAAAATCAAATAGAAAAGAATAAAAATTTTTGCTTGGATATTAGTAATCAAAACAGGAATTTGCTCATAAATTCTAATTGCAGAGTAAAGTTAAAATGTTAAAATTTATTTATTTTAGTTTTATTTAATTACTCATATTTTACAATTTTGACTTTTTAATATTTTGAATTGCATATATTTTTTGTATAATTATGAATCTTTATTTCTAGAATTTTTACAGTTAATAATTTTTTTCACAAAAACCAAGACTTTTTTTATATGTAATAATTACTTGAAAAACTAAAGCTGCATTATAGAGCATTTTAAATCCAATTTCTCTTTATTATATTATTGATTGGGCGAGCGATTGAAAAACATGCTAATAACGGTTCCGTTGTTTAGCTTATTTTTAAATAATTTTTTATGCTTGATAATAAAAATGTCTGTATTTTTAGTATTAAAAAAAATGAATTCATTTTTTCACAAGTTTCAGAATTATTACGTATAATATTTAATATTTTTCCTTTTTTATAGTGTTTTTTAATTACCATACTTATCGCGATTTTGTCTCTTTAATATGCACAATCTGATGTTTAAAGTATATTATTAGTAGAGACCGACTAAAAAGGCAACAAAAATCGCAAAAAAGCACTATAAAAGGCACGAAAAAAAATTGAAAAAAACGCATGAAAAGGCACAAAAATGCCGGAAAAGGCATGAAAAGGCATTTAAAAATTTTTTTATTAAGAATTTTTAGGGAGCAAAACTCGTAAAACTTAACCAAATAACTTAATTTTGCTCATTTAAATGATAATTAAATACTTCGAAGAAGGTTTTTAAACCTAAAATTTTTATCAAGAAAAACAAAATGAAATTTTGGCAATCAATTTTGAGGAAAATTTTTAAATTCTTAGGGGTGTATTTTCTGAAAAATTTTCAGCTCATTTCTTAGGGGTGTATTTTCCTGATTTCATTGCATTTTATACAAAATAAAATTATTTGTGTTATAATCACTGAGAAATTGTATGTTTTATTTTTGATTTATAGATTTTTTCTTGATTCTATATGTAATTTTTATTAAATTATTCATTTCTTTAGTCTTAATGTTTTGCTTTCTGTTAGCATTTCCAATTCAGTACATTTCTTTTTTTCTTCTTTCAGTGATTTAATTGCTCACAAAATTCTTATTAATTACTTATAAATTTCGACCTTAAACTAAAAATTATTAGAAATTTTACAAATGTATAAAATAATTTTAAGGAGTTTTTGTTGTCAGGTTTTAAATAGGATTATTTTTTCGTAAAAAGAAACTTAGTAAAAATGCATTTCAATTTTTGCAATTATGATAATTATTTTTTTGTTTGTATTAGTGTTTTTACTTTATTTGTTTTTTTAATTAAATATCTTTTTAGCTAAATAAATGAGCTTATTTAAAAGTAAGCTTTTTATATAAATAATGATTAAAGCATTTTTATCTTAACAATTTTAAATTTTTTATGTCTATTAGCATTATTAGATAGCGATATCATTTTTGACCTTTTTATATCATGTAGGCATATGATGCAAAAATAAATTTCGTGAATTCATTTTCGAATATTTGTAATTCTGAAGTGCCAAAGTTTTTTGATCAAAATAAAAATTTCGCTTTGCTTTTCATTATTTTATTTTACAATTTGATTATTTTTCAAAAGTAGCTTCGATTATTATTGTTGATATTTTAAGTAATAATTATTATTTTTGATGTGTATTATTCTATTTTAAATATTAAAAAATTTCTTTATGAATTTAATTTTTAATTGATTATAGTTTTGTGTTTATTTATATCTGCTTTCTTTTTTTTATTAAAATTACCTTATAAAATGGATTTGTAAAATGTTCAGGCTATATTTTTTGTATAACTTTTGCAATGTATTATATCGTTCATTAATTTGTATTATTAAATTTATTTAACTTTATATATGACAGGTAAAAATATTTTGTTTTATCCTTTAATTTAAACAAAGTTGAGCTTGAGATTTTTAATAAATTTGGGTTTTTTTTTTTTTGCTTATAATATTTCATATTTTGAATTTATTCTATGTATTTTTTACAGTATAGTATATAAAAGAAAATAATGATTAATAAAATTTTTATCAATTATTAATTTGGTTTTGAATAAATTTATTTTAACGTTTAAATTATATTATTGACAAATAAATGTCCTAGTCTCCGTATAGTCAATAGGCAGACAATTATTGTAAATTTCAGTTTTTAATATTGTATTTAAGTTAATATATTCATAACAATATTAAATCAAATATCGATAAATCTAATTAAAGAAATCGATAAATCTAATTAAAGTTTAAAAACACAAATTCTTGATGGCTTTATCTTTTATTATCGTTTTATTAAATTTTTTTCTTTAATTAAAAATTTTTGCTTCAGTTCAACACGTGATCTTTAGTCTTTTTAATCATCTTCTCCATTCGGAAAATTATGTCTAAGCGATGGGCCGTTCTCCAATTTAAATGTAATTATAGAAAAAATATGCTAGTTAAATTAATTGTAATTGATAACTTTCCTTTTATTTTGTTCGAATAAGTTGGAAAAATTTAATAACTTTGATTTTGTTTTCCTTTTATATTTAATTATAATTTTTTTTTGAATTTAATTGAATATTATTTCTATTTCTATTAGTTTGTATTTTTATTTATTCGTTTCACATTGAAAGATTTTTGGCAATATTTTATTTTCAAAGATGATTTTATCAATCATCAAAAATTTGACTAATCTTTATTTTTCTTTTGTTGTTTCGGCATCTAGCAATTTTTTTAAGATCCAATGCTCGTTAATTCTATAATCATGCAGCCTTAATGATAAATTCATTTTATTTAAATCTTTTTGTTTATATTTAGTATTCGTCCTATTTATTTTTGCTACATTTTCTTAATATAGTGTTATCACAATGTTTGGTTGCATATTTTTCATTTAAAAGCTTGTTTTAGTTTTTTTAAATAGAACAAACTTCATCATTACTTGTATTGTTGACCCGTAAGAATTTCATAAATTTATAATCTCTTGAATTTTTATTGTTTTTAAATTTGCATAATATTTAATATTGATATTTGAAGCCATAACAAGGTAAACATTGCCTAGAAAGTTGCAGTTTTAGGAAATACTTGATAATGTATAGGATTTTGATTATACACCAATTTTTAATATTTATTGCCAATTTTTAATTATTTTAAAGAAAATTTATTTCTTTTTTTAAAAGAACTTATTTAGTTGCTATTGTTCTACGTAATTGCTCATTTAATTTAATTTAATTTATTTTTTTTAGGTTTTTATTATAATCCTTGCGCGGTAGTGCATGCGACATTTGATGTATTACATTTTTAATTTTATAATTTGATTGATTCTTCTATTAGGCAATTATATTTGGGATCATGGATTTTCAAAAAATGACGATTTCGGTTAGTAGACTAAGAGATTAATAATGCGACTCGTTATAAGATTTAAATATTTTAGTAAGATCGTACTTTATCGAGAAGAATTGCATATGCATTGTTGATATTCAGTTTGAAAAATAATAATTATGTTTCGAATTTTAAAATGAATTTTATTTTAAATATTAAAATGTAAACAGATATTATATTATTTTTAATTTATTCATATTTAAACGCGTATAAATATTGCTTTCAGTTAATTGAATCTTTGTTATTTTTTTTACTTTTAAATAAGAAATTTTTGTTATCTTGATCATCAAAATCTTTTGCTTCATATTATATGATTTTTCATGTCATTTTATGTTAAAAATTATTCACAAATTTAGAATTAAAAATATAACTGAAATATTATTTTTCAATTTAGTTTATGTGCTTATTACGTGCTGTGTCCATTTAATTTAATTTGGAATTAAAATTAATTTCTATTCTTATGTTATATTATTTTTTCCACATTTCTAACTCTAACTATGCAAAATCAATATCCTATCTGTGATTATAGGTTTAAAGGAAAAAATAATTAATATTTATACATTTTGCAATAAATGTTATACTATATAATTTTGTTTGGCTATTTAATATTGTTTTGTATTGAAATTAATACTCTTTTCATCTATATACGGTTTTATGTATTTTCATTTCAAAAATAATTTTTAGCAGCTTTTTTATTTTAATTTCATAATACAACTCACATCAATGACTTTTTGATCCTCGAGGAAATCACGTTCAGTTCTTAATTATAGTTTGCAAATTTTTAGTTTTTTATATAAAAGAAATAAATTAATTATATTTATTAGCAATCTTATATTTAATACATTTGATACAATATATTATGTCATTATCATGAATATTAAATTTTTTCATTCATTTATTAATCATATAAATCATTTCATTTAAGTTTTTTTATTGCATTTTCTTATGGCATATTCTTTAAAAAATTTCATATTTTTGTCACATAAAGGGCGAAACACTTCCATTGATGAAAAATTTTCTCATTAAATTGGTTTTTTCATTTAAATTAAATAATGAAATATACTCCTAATCAAAATACTTATAAATATAATATTTCTTTTAAGGAACCATTAAATTTATTTTATTTTTTTTATTTTATTTCTTTGTTAATATATAAAAATTTGAAAAAAAAATGACGATTTCGATTAGTAGACTAAGAGATTAAATTGTTATTCGTTATAAGATTTAAATATTTAAGTGAGATCGTTTTTTATCGAAAAACATTCCATAGGCATTGTTGATTAATTTATTTGTTAAGTATTCATTTGAGACTCTATATAATAAGATATAAAATGAATATTTAACCTAAATTGTTTGAAAAAATTTTCACTGTAATAACTTTAAACAATATTAATTGTTGTTATTAAAAATTGAAGATATTTTTTGTTTACTTTTGTTCTTTTTAAATTTAATTATAATTTTGATACAAAACTCATGGCTTTAAACATTCAAAATGTTATTGAGCCTGAAAAAGTGAAAGTGTTATGACCATATGAATATGTTAGGACTTTGTAAAATTTGATAATAGTAAAAATATATTGTTTAGGTTATTTTTACTTTTATATTATTGTTCACAACAATATTATTCATTAGTGTAAAACAGTTTAATAAATTATTTTATCTTTATTAATGATTCATTGTTTTCATTTTAAGAATTAATTTTTCATTGATTTTTTTAAAGAATTTTAAATATATTCACTATTAATAGTATTGCTTAAATTAATTAAATTATATAAAAATTCGAAAGATTAATGTTAAAAAATATTTTGCGGACGGACACTTGCGGACAACTTTTGGAAAAGCAACAAAACAATTCAAAAAAATTTGAATAATGAAATAAATTTAGTATTTTATATTTGCATGTCCAATTTATACGCTTACCGAAATAGCGGGTCATATTTAAAACAATAAAAATGGTTTATGTACATTATAACTTTGTTGCATTCAATTTTCTAAATTATGCGATAACTTATTGTTTTGAGAAAATATGCTTTTAAACATAGAAATTATTTTTTCTTTATCCAAATATTAGTTATTAATGATTTTAATTTATAAGTTTAGTTTTCTTTCACCATTTAATTAAAAACAAAAATTCATTTTTATATTTTTTGAATTGTGAAGGCAGTTTTAGTATTCAAACATAATTTTTTATATAACTTAATTTAATTAATTATTCGAATGAACGCAATAATGATTTCATTAATTAAATTTTTTAACTGCCTCGCTCCAGACGCGGTAGAATTTTAATCAATATTAGAGTTTTGGTATTAAGTCATTATAAATTTTATTTATTATAGTGAGTTTTATTAAAAGTTTAAATTTTTATTAATAATTTATTCTTTACGTTAATTCAAAGTTATTTTGTGAGCTAACCTTACAGCAATACCTTTACATTTTTTAATATTCTTATTATTTGAAGATTCTACTATTTTCTTGAAATAATTTCAAATAATAATTTTAATATAATTATGAGTAGCTTAAAGTCTTGTTAGAAAATCCAAATTTGGAAGCTATCATTTTTGGTTTCAAAATAGATTTAAATAAACGAATTTTCAGGGCACTCTCTCATTGAATGGCGCCCTAATTTCGAATATGCTTTAATGCGATATTCCATTTAAAATAATCACTTTAAAATTGAGATTATCTGTTTTATATTTTTAAAAAAAAAATTGTATTAGTTAGTATTTTTTAATATAAATTGAATAATTTGTTCTAGGGTTAAGCCCCGACCCCGATCCCCCCGGCCCCCGACCCGACCCGAGACGTTTTTGGACCAATCCCCCGACCCGACCCCCGACATGTCGTCCCCCGAGGTCCCCGACCCCCGACTTTTTGCCCCCCGACCCCCCGACACTATTTCGGGGGATTGGGGACTCCAGCATTTAAAAAAGCTAAAAGTTAATTCATCCACGAAGGCGGGAAATATTGAAAAATTTTGAGATATGGAATGAATTTTCTTAATAAAATTCAATAAAATTACGAAAAATTTTGCGGCGGCGCCTAACGGCACCGCCGGCTCCCCAAAGCCATGGTGCCGATCGGTAATTTTTTAAAATATGAAATAAGATTTTAGGGTCTAAAATAATGATCACTACCCGATCGGGGTCCCCGACCCCCGACAATTGAGCTCCACCCCGACCCGACCCCCGACATGTCGCCCCCCGAGGTCCCCGGCCCCCGGCTTTTTGCCCCCCGAGGGCTCGGGGCTTAACCTAATTTGTTCACATTTAAGCGCATCTTGTATTTTGCGTAGGTATTAGCAGCTATTAAACAAAAAGCTCTTCATTTGTCCTAATTCAACTTTTATTTTCGTTATTATGTTTTTTATTTTGATCAAAAATTCTTCATTTTAATTCATATTTCTTTATTTATATTTTTGTCATTTATTAGCAATATTGTGAACAAAGAAAGGTTCATTAGATTCATTTAAATTAAATGATTATCATTCATTTTAATAAAAAAAAAACTAATATATTTTAAAAAATTCAAATAAATTCAGTTAAAAAAGTTAGTTGAAAATTCTGTATTTTCATATCCTTCGAGCATATTAATTTCACGTGTCTTGGGTCTTTTCTAGTGTCGTTGCGGGGGCCTCTTTTCAAGTTGAAAGAAAGTAAATACTTAGTCAGTTATTTAGTTTATTAAATATTTCTTTGTAACTCATTTTGGTTAATAATTTTTAACAAAAATTTACATGTAATATTCATATTGAGATATTTAGGTTAATAATGAGTTTATTTCTATATAAGTAAGAGTTTATTTCTATATAAATATTTGGCATTTAATTCATAATAGCACATACCATTTAATTTTATTTCCTTAATAAAGTTATCAAAAGATTTTTATTTTAATTATGTAATATTTTTCTATATTTAGGTTTTAATTTTATTATGTATGGACAACATTTTTAATGAACTACTCCATAATTAAAATAAATAAAATATTTTTTATTTTTAAAATAATGTTTTACAAACTTTTCTTTTATTCAAAAAATTACATTGATTAAAAATGATTTTTATTCAAAAAAATATAAACCTTTCTTCAATAAATTATATTATTTACATTCGAATAAATTGAAAATAAAAATAAAAATTTGTTTAGAAAACATTACGTTTGCTATCATTTTATATTTTGTTAGATTCTATTTCTATGTAGGTTGAGTGAATATAAAATATTCTTTTATCTTTTTACCCACAAGCATGCATCATTCCGAGTTTTCTCTAAATATTTTTTATTTAGACTAAATAGCATTCATATTCTTTACAAAAATTTTCAACAAATTATATTTTAATATTTGATTATAATTGTTAATTCAAGTGAGTAAGTGATTTTTTATTATCTACTAACTTATTTTATTTAGATTAATCCAATGTTTTTATCATAAATATTTATATTATTCTCAGTTTATAAATTCTGTGTATTAAAGATATTACAATTCAAATTCCACGTGAAGCACCTTTCTTCGTGTCCATAATCGTCAACCATTTATATTTTTAATAGATAACACTAACTCATTATAATCATATAAATATACATAGTGACAGATTTTGATTATTATTTGGTTCTGTAATTTACATAAAAATTTCTCGGAGATCTATAAGAATTAATTATTTAGCAAAATATAGAAATTTATTAAATATATCTAAAAATGCTTTTATAACAACAAAATTCTTTAAAAGTTTCGTTAATTTAGCGGTCAATCTGTTTTTACTTTAATGAATACCAAATAAAATAGGAATAAATTTATCATAAAAAATTACTTTACAAATTTACATAAAAAACACGAGCCGATACGCATCGTGGGCCAAAGTTAACGGAAAAATTAAATCAATAAGTAAATAATAAAGTATGAATCATTATTATTTTTATTTATATTAGGTTTCAAATATGTAACAATACGATTCACTACTACTAATTGTATCTATAATTATGTCATAAAAAGAAATAAAAGAAACAATTTTTTAAATCTACTTAAAAAAACAAAAAAAGACGAATTAAAAAATTTATTCAACATAATGTGTTCTTAATTAAAAATTAAGCTAAAACACATTTTTAACTGAAAAATAAAAAAATATTTTAATCTTCTCAATTAAAAAAAATCATTTAAGAATTTTTGAGAAAAAGAATATTAAATAAAAAAAAGAACGTTTATTAAAAAATCTTATGTTTCTAATTAAAGATATTAAATATTTTATCGCTTAATTATTGAATTAAATTTATTTCAATAAAAGTTTTTGATTTAAAACAAATATTTTTGAGTTAATGATAGAAAAAAACTTAATTGAAATATTAACAAATATACTTGATTAACCCAAAATTTAATATCAAATAAATATACATATATTCTTCGTGATATAATTCTATAAAGCTAAAATAAAAATTTTAAAATATTTTCCTTAAAAATTATTTTAACGTTTTTGAAAATAATAATTAAATGAGGAAAAGATATAAATTTTTTTTAACCTTAGAAATTAATTTTAAAAATTAAATTTGTTTTAAAAGTAATAAAGTGTGTTCATATTACAAAAGAGAAAAAATTCTAATAAATATTAAAAAAAATTAAAAATAAACTAAGACAGTTGAATAAAATTCAACCCAGTGCGAGTTTAAAAAATCAAAAATAGACTAAAACTGACAAACAGATCGTGTAAGGTTGAAAAAAGATCGTGTAAAGTTGACATGAGAGTAAAAAGAAAAAGAAATATTATTGACTCTAACAATAAGCATAAAAAAGAAAAGATAAATAAAAATATAAATTAAAATGCATAAACTTAGAATCACAAATTTATACAAAAATTAGTGAAAGTGCCGCAAAAAATAGATTTCAGCTGATAAGGGAACATTCCGAGCTAAAAAAAAAATTTAAAATTTAGCTGATTATAGAATTTTTATTCTTATTTTTTTGTTTCTTCTATATTTGGTTTTATAAACTTTATAGTAACTAGGAAAATGCATATACATGATATACAATTGGGTAGAGCAGGGTCGACTTCGTTTGTGAATTCTTAATTCAGTCATGGGTCAAATCCACTTGCCTATGAAATCTTTTAAGAATTATTTTTTTGAGTTTTTTGTACCACTGATCTCTAATTTGGCATCCATTTCGCCAAATATGGACCCCTACATTAAAAATAATATTAAAAATTAAAACAGGCTCCAGTTGCTAATAAATCGTTAAAATAGGTTTAAAACCATTCATTATAATTTTTAAAATTTTAAACATTTATTAAAACTGTTAGCGCTTTTTTTAAAACTGTCATCAAATTAAAATTCTTACAAATAAATATATTTTAAAATCTTGAGAATTTTTTCAAAATTCTTTAGAACTTAAATTTAACCTAACGCTTGATAAAAAAAATTTAAAGAAAAATTGTAGAGAAAATTAGTATCTTCCAAAGTAATCTTTTAAAATAAATATGAATTATTGACAAATGCTTATTTAAAGAATTGATAGAAATATTAATAATTATATCAAAGAAAATTTTTGCTATAATAAAACTTTAAAGAAACAGCATAGTAGTACCAATATAATGAAATTAGTAAAATTAAATTTTAATATTCCGCATATATTATTTCTATAAATATTTATTTTAACTATGGCATAAACTACAGTAAAGTACCAAAATTAAATTAAAATTCTACTAATAATACTACAAAGGAATAGATTACTGACTTGATAATTGAATAAAGTATTTCAATAAATTATTTAAATGATTAGATTTAGAAATTAAAATAAATAATTATATCTTATAAGAATCAATTAAATGAAGATAATTTTCAAAGATTAGAAAAATAAACCTTTTATTAAATTTGCTTTTAATGGCTTTTAACATTCAGCAAGAACATAGGCAGCCGAAAGGAGAACATGCATTCGATAATCATGAAAGTATCAACTCATTATTTATTCGGTAGTGAGATTAAATGAATTAAATAAACTAAAAAGTGTAGAAATTATTTATTTATTTTTAAGTAATTTCAAACAAATATTTTAATTAAAATTCTAATATTGTAAATTTAAAAAATCTTAGATAAAATAATAATAAGAATCACTAAAACAAATTTTGATAATGAAACATGAAAATAATTTCATATTTGAAATTAAAAAATTAAACCTAATAAATCTCAGCAGCAAAACAAAATTATATAAAAAGCTAATTATATTAAACTAACACATAATATTTTACCCATTTCAAGCATTCATATGCTAATAGACAATGTCTAAAATTATCGAACTAAATGATTGTTTTACATTTTAAATTATTCTTAAAAAAATTTAATAAATGTCTTTTTTTTTAGAAAACCAAATTGGATTAAATATTACTGAAATTAATATAATAGCTTTGGGTAATTATCTATTCTTAGAAATACATGAAAAATTATTTAATCATAAAAGAAAAACAAAACAATATTGTTATAAAATAATCTTCTACAAAAAATTTAATATTCTACAAATATTTTATTATAAACACTTCGAGAATCCATGTCTGCGTTGATAACTTAGTAATGAATTTTATTTTCAATTATAAAATTATTTGATTAAAAATTAAATAATAGATATAATAATATTAGAAATATCAATTTAAAAGATATAATTTATATAGATTTAAAAAAATTGTGATCAATTATTCATACTTCATTAGTTTAGAAGTTGCATTCATCACAACTAAATATTCAGATAATCTTTTACTATTTATATAATTTTTAATGCGGTATAATAATGATTTAACTAATTAAAATAATTATATATGAAATTGGAAGGAGTATCACCTTTTTTTAATGATTGTTACAGGTTTTTTCATGATCAAAATATTTTCAAAACGATCACGAAAGCATATAATTTCAAAAAAAATGTGTAGATTGTGATAAATAATATTTTTAAATAAACTTTTTTTGTTTCTCTTTACATTTAAATAAATCGGTTATTTACTCGGATTATTGGTCATGCACAAAAATTAAATAACTATATCATTAAGCTTTTAACAAAGTAATAGATTATTGATAAATGTAAATAAATAAATCATAGAAATAAATTTTAAAAAAACTAAAAAATTAAAGCTTAACAATTAAATTAATAAATAAAACCGCAATACAGAAATAGAAAGATGGTGCCGAGCTTGATTTTCAAATCAAAACATAAAAACATTTGAATGAAAATATATTATTATTAAAAAGCAAAACTTATCATTGAACTACAAAAAATTATATCATTTAATATAAAAAGGGTATCAAAACTTTTGCTTATAATTTTTATAAAGATCTTCAGCAACAAATTGAATCTTTTTCTAAACGTAAAGTAGAAAGAAAATTTAAAATTAAATTAATAAAATTTAAAACAAAACGATGAAAAAAGCAATAATATTTGAATAAATTAAAGATAAAAGATTTATGGTTTTTCTGAATTTGGCAAATTAAGACATTAAAGGAAAGTTTACAACAAGAGATCATAATACTACATAAACTTAATAAATAATTTTGCACAGTTATAATGCAACGAAAGCTTCTAAATTAAAATTAAGCATTTTTATGTTGAAAAATTCTAAAATTATGAGCCGCTTAATCTTTTCCATTTAATTTTGGAAACTTCACAAAATTTGTTAAATTCAAAAAGAAATTATATTATTCAATAATTAACGAAAAATAGATCTAGACAAAAATAAGTGCAATATACTTAATTATAAAAAAAGAAACATCACGCTTGGAACATTACTTAAACATGTAGCTGGTATGTTTAAAAAAATGAATAATCTTTTGTTTTTAAATATTGATAATGTGACTGAACTAACAATGATATATAAAAAACATATATAGATGTTGTGATGCTACAATTTTGCCGAAATGACTATGTAATTATTTTATAATTTTTGAATGAAAATTTAATTATTTTAATAATAACCCAAAAGGAATATAAATTAATTATTGCGATTTTATGAAATATTTAATTAATAAAGATGATTAGTCTGATAAATATAAACATAAAATAAAGAACCACAAAAAATTTCTTACACAGTTAGCAGTTACAAATAATAAAAAGAATAAATTAAAAACAATTTGCTTAAATTTTTATTTAGTGTCTCATTAATCATACTTTTTAATAAATTTAATTAAGAAATATAAATTATTTGAATAAAAGTTTCTTCAATATTCATATTACACCATTAATAAATAAAGTTAAATTGCAATCTTAGCCTGAAGTTGGCTAAATTAATTAATTAACAAAAACGGAACGAAAGTAAACTTAAGAAAATTAAAAATTGGATAAGGTAAAAATAAAAAATAACAAAAGAAAATTGAATTTGGTCCAAAAATAATTAAATTTAATTAAGTGATTTTGAATATTAACTAAAATAATTTCATAAATCTAAGATTTTTTATGCGTCTGAAGATAATTTCTGCGATAACAAATAGTTTTTAAGCATCGATAATTAAAAAAAAGTTAAAATTAATTTATTTGCATAATTAAATTGAATATTTCAAATGAAAATAAAAACAATAGGAATTAAATTTCGACTATAAGAATGAAGCGAGACAGTGTTATAATGATACGAGAAGTAATTGATATGTCAAAAAATGTATCTAATACATACTTATTTTAAAGACA
The DNA here is from genome assembly GCA_023374025.1 of Heterodera schachtii. Taxonomy (NCBI): domain Eukaryota; kingdom Metazoa; phylum Nematoda; class Chromadorea; order Rhabditida; family Heteroderidae; genus Heterodera; species Heterodera schachtii. The sequence goes on along the minus strand of SIJG01000009.1, from coordinate 991,822 downwards.
TTCAATAAAGAATTAAAAATTTTAAAAGGCAACAAAAAAATTAAAAAACAGAATTCTGATGCAATGAAAAAGTTAAAGATTAATAAATGATATAAATTATTCGATTGATAAATTATTTAAAATATAAACATAAAATATTATAGATGTTTTTATCTTCACGGTTTAACTTTTCTTGAAATATCCAGAATAATTTATAATAAAAAGATTGATTTAAATCATATTCTACGAAACAATTTTCATAATATAACAGATTTTCACTGAAAATCGAATAATGATTTAATTTTCTTAAGAAATCGTCAAAATCTGAAATTTTTGTACCACCTGCTGTTGTTATTCTTTTGTAAAAAAAGTGGAAATATGCAGAAAAAAAAATGCGAATAAAAACATTAATTTATTTTGATTTATTTAAAAAACAACTTTTTGTCGTATATAAATTGTAAATAATTAGACATAAAATCAAACATAAATCGTATATAAATTCCAACAAAAAGAAGTAAAAACGCGAAGGAATTTCTAAATTTAATTAATAATAAAAAATCTCATGACATAAATAGCAAATTTTTAATTCCTTTTATTCGCCCATCTTTGTTAATTATCTGTTAATTACCCTAGAAGTGCAATAAAACTAAATTGTCCTTATCAGGTTCGTCAATGCAATTTGACTACTTGGACTCACTTACAAGATTAATTTTTTTTTTGTGCTGTTAAGGATTTACAAAAAAATATAAATTTATATAAAAAACAACAAAAATTATGCATGAAAGAATGCACAAAAAAAAACCCCAAATAAAAAAATATATAAAAGTACCAAATATTAAAATTATTGTACCATATTACTATGAATTTTTCGAATGGGTAAAGTTTTAAACAAAACAACAAATATTAGTGTTATATTTATATTTTATGAACAAATGGAATGGTTTATATAAAAATTTGCGTCATTATATCAAATGCAAATGCTATAAATTGGACAAAGAATTACAAATTAAAAATGATAATTATTTAAACTTTAATGTTTGACAAAAGGCTAAAAAAAATTTATATTATTGAAAATTTTAATTAATGGAACGTTTATTTAATCCACATTTAAATATAAAAGGAGAAATATATCGAAAGTTAAAATCATAATAAAAATCTTTGTGATATAATGTTAAATTAGAAAACTTAAAAACAATTAAATATATTGATATATTATTTTATGAATTTGTGAACTACCTAAATAGGAGAAATTGTTGATCAGTTGAATTGCAAAATCTAAAATAGAAATAAACAAATCACTAAATTTTTTTATTCTGAATTCAATGTAAAATAATATTGAAATGTAAGAAAAACAATAAATAGGTTTAAGAAAAGAAAAAATGCATAACAATGTAACATATACGTCAAATAGGCACAAAAAATTATATAAAGGCATTAAAAATTAACACTTTTTGATAAAAAAAATTTTCATATTTAACAAAATTCTCAATTTTAAAGGTATCTCGTGCGTATTAGCTTTTTATCATAAAATATGAAAAAGGTAGAATTGCTGAACATTATTTATATTTTAATATAAATGATTAATAAAATATTGACTATTTAGTTATATTTATTGTGAAGAATTTTTATTACTGAAAGCACTTCAAAGTGCGAAGAGCAATTTACACATTATTTGATTAAATGGGATTGTTGTACTGAGGTTTTTAGATGGGGCGTGGGCCCATAACATACTTTAATTTCCAATTATTTTATTAAGCATAACAGTTACAAATAAATCGGGTGGCGAATTGGAGTCAAGAATTCGTAAATTATTTGCAAATGAATGTCCAATAGACATTAAAAAATTGTGTGCAATCTCAAAAATCGAACAAAAAGCAAGAGAATGCCATTTTATTATCTTTAAATGAAATTATTTAAAAAAACATACACAAAATTTATAAAAATACCTAACGCCAACTAAAAAGTCATTTTTTGCGATTATTTTAAGTTCCTTCTCTACAAATAAACGATGGAAAAATAAAAAGCAAATGGAAATTTATCATTTAAAAAAAATGACGGTTCTTCGGTTACCTTAATAAAAATTACTAAAGCAACCTTGCTTAAAATATTACATATTGAGAGAAATAAAATGGAAAATTGTGAAATAAAAAGGTTATCGATATTTTTATTTAAACTATCAAAAAGAATAAAAAAATTTATCGGTATTTTATTGAATAAAAACAAATTAATAAAAATGTACCTAAGACAATAAAAATCGAATGTAAAATTAATATAAATGGTCAAATTTCCAAGCTGAGCTAACTATTTAAAATTAAATTTTGCTTATTTGTTATAATTATTTTTTCTACATTGATGGAATATATAATTGCTATTAGTTTATTTTATTTCTACTTCGAGTTTTAAATTATATCAAATTTTGAATAGTTTTTTTTCTAATTTATGACTTCATGAAAATTATATTATAAATAATCAATAAATTAAAGTGGTTGCGAGAATATTCATTTTTTACGTGTTCGATCCTCATTTAATTCAGCAAACTTTTTTAAATCTTCTTTAAATATTCACTAATCAAAGATAAACTTCTTAACACATTGACGGAAATTTTTAACATAAATAAAACAAATTTAATTAAATATAAATATGTAGTAAAACGATGAAAAAAAATTATAAGAATAACCAATAGGCATTTATGCATATATGTAATTTTTACTGGCGCTTTGAAAGTGTAGGTAACCAAATTACGTGAACATGAATAAAATTGAGTAAATTAATAAAACTAACTTTAATTGATATTGCGAACATTAAATTTTTTGCTCGGTATTATGAAAATGATAAAATTAATTTAAATTAAATATAAAAAAAATTAGATAAATATTCACTAAAATATTATCCTATGAAATTAATTTTTGAAACTCAAAAAGACTTCAGTAGGTTTTTTTTAATCTCAATCAGAGACTATATTTTATCTTAAAATATGTTTTTAATAAATTTTGTTTCAACAAATAATTAAATTGTGCGATTAAAATTTGAAAACAATAAATTTTTAGTAATATAGTGAAAAAGTAAAAAATATAATAGCAATTCAAAATAGAAAATATGTATCTACAGAAAAATTGTTATAAATTTTATAATTTTTTTCTTTTAAGATAAAATATAAAAAATTTTTTGTATCAAATTAGATTAAGAATCTATCAAATGCAAAAAACAAAAAAATCACATTAATTTACCCAATGCTTTTTCATAAATTGATGAATAAATAAATAGAAAAAATTATTTTAAAATAAATAAATAAATCATAAAAAAGCTACAATAATTTTGTGACTTTTTGTTTTAATTATTTTTATTTGTTTAAAACAAAAAAGGACTTAAATTATTTTAATTTTTACGGCTCCTAACTCGAAAATTCTTGAAAGTTTAAATATTAATTATTTTAATTTTTAAAGCTCCTAACTCGAAAATTCTTGAAAGTTTAAATTTAAAAAAGACTAATAAATAAACATAAATAATTATTGAAAACTTTATTGCATTAAAATCATAAAATTCAAATTTTTTTATATAGAATTTAAAAAATTATATAATCACGACAAAATCGAATAAACAATGCTAAAATAATAGTGCACATAATTATAGAAAGAAAATTATTAATCACTTAAAAGTTTACAAATATGATGAATAATACCTGAACATTTTTTTATATAAGAAAAGCTTAACTGATGATTTTTAAAAATATTGAAATCAAAAATTTTTATATTAATAAAATAATTGGAAATAAGTTAAAAAGGAAAATTTAATTCAACATCAAACTACAATTTTATATATTAAACAATAATCAAAAGGAAAAAAAAGTAAAAAATTGGAAGAAAAGATACAATACAACCTTCTAAGGATAATTAGAATAATTTTGACAAAATTAATGAATAAAAACGCTAAAATAAAAGTATAATCTGATTATTTGAAATAAATATTATATTTTTCTATTATGTTTAATACTTATTACACCATTTTAATCTGATTCAAAAGCAAATTTCTTGCGAGTTTGATTGAATTTTTGAATCTCAGAAGAACTATAAAGAAATCATAAAATACTTCATTCAGAAATAATATCTAAATAAAATAACAAGATAACAGAAATACTTAAATATATACTCTCAATCATAAAATACTTCATTCAGAAATAATATCTGAATAAAATAACAAGATAACAGAAATACTTAAATATATACTCTCAGCATCATAAACGATTATAATTAATTATATATTAATTTATGCTTAGGCTGAATCACTTTAGCATGGAAATTGCTAATAAACAATTTCAATCAAGTTTACCCATCCGAATCGAACAAATAAATCAAAGTCAAAATAAAACTTTTAACTGACAATTTCTAATGTATTATCTTAGTAGGTATTTTTGCAGCACATACAAAAAAATTTTAAGCATGTGAAAAATTATAAAACTTAAATAAATTAAATATATCTAAAGATGCATTTTTTCTCATAACTCAATTAGTTTTATAGAAATAAAAATAATGCATTACAATAAAAGGCATGCAATTGGGATATATAAATAGAGGTCGACTATTGAATTAAAAAATTTTTATGAATAACAAAATTAAAATGAAAATCACTAATAAATTGAAAAACGAGGTTTGGTGTAATCGAGCCGCATTGGCATCTTTTGCTGAACATAATCAGGAAACTAAAAAATAACTTCGGAATGCTATCAACGAAAATTAAAATTAATAAAAAACATCATAAAATATGTTAAAAACTGTAAAAGACGCATCACTGTACTCAGAGATTAAAATAAATTAATAACAAAAAATAAGAAGAAAAATAGTTAATGATTTAAATTAGAGTAGCACGGGACCGGGACCGGGACCGGGACCGAGGCGGGAAATCCCGGGTTTTTCAGGTCCCGGTCCCGATCCCGGTCCCGGTTTTTGAAAAAATGGAAATCCCGGTCCCGGTTCTGCCAGTCCCGGTCCCGGCGGGACTAAATAAGCACTGGTAAGAATGGGGGTCTGGGTGAGAAAAGAGAAGGGAACTGGTGAAAGGAGAAATTTTTGAGAAAAAAAATCAATTATTCATTTTTTTTATTGCCTTGTTGTTCACATCGTTATGTGGTCTAGTGGCTAAACCTTCTGACTTTCATTATTTGTCGCTTGGGTTCAATTCCCCAGTTGAACAGAATCTTTTTTATGTTTTCTTTACCATTTTTATAATTGCATTTTTAATTAATAAACAAAATATTCCAAGTTTATTTTTATTTAATTTTTAAACAGGCTAAAAAATAACAAATTAACCAAATATTGGTCATTTTTTGACAAATTAAATCTTCAAAATAATTTCTTGAAAATAAAAGCTTATATTTTCATGAAATATATTTATTTATAAAACCTATTTGTCGCATTTTTTTTGCCATTGAAACCACCTTTTTTTGCGGTGCGTTTTTTTAAAGTGGGTACAGTTGGAGTACGGCGGTGCCGCAAGGCTTCGCCGGAAAATTTTTGAGTGAGCTTTGTTAACAGAATTTGTCAAAAAATTATCAATGTTTTGGTTAATTTGCGGTTTAGGCTGTTAAAAAAGAAAAAATAATAATTTTTAAGTTAAAATATTTTTTATTAATTAAATTTTAATTGAAATAATGTAAAGAAAATTTTAAAAAATTTCTGTTCCGTTTGGAATTGAACCCAAGCGAGAAATAATGAAAGACGGAAGGTTGAGCCGCCACAACACATTTGAAATTGATGTAATAAAAAAAAAGTTGTTCCGGTGTTTAGGGGCGTATTTTTGCTTTTTTGAAATCCCGAATTAAGGGGGTGTATTTTGCAAAATTTTTTGCCATTTTCGCAAAAAATTATTATTTTTTTTTGCCATTTTGGCCTCCATTTTTCAAAATATGGTAAAGTGGTGGTACGGCGGTGCCGATAGGCGCCACCCGGAATATTTTTTATATTTTAATGCAAATTTGTTAAGAAAATTGCTTAAAACTTCAAAAAATTACTGAAAATTTTTTAATTTTTTGGGTTTCGGGGGGGGGAGTATAAATAAATATTTGAAATTATTATTTTAAGACAAAATTATTTTTCAATATTTTTTCTATCATAATCCATCAATTTAAATAAATATTTAAAAACTTAAATTTTAAAAATAATACTATTCAAAGTAATAACAAAACATTTAAATAACAAGACTTTTAAAAAGCGAATACGAGTCATTTTACTGTATTAGATTTTTATTAATATAGATATTTAAAAATGTGTATAATGCGATATTTGCAGCAAAGTAAGGCAATAAAGTCAAAGCTAACCCTCCATAGAAGAAAATTTTCATCCAAATCAATTAAAAAGCATAAATAGAAAAAATTAAAAATAATAACTAAAATTAAATTAAATATTTCCAAACTTTAAAAATTTATTTACTCAATTTCTTAAAGTCATTTAATCAAATTGTTTTTAAGAGAATGCAAACAAAAAAAACATTTTTCTCATTTTGGCGTACTATTTATTTACAGAGAGAAACCTATTTAAAAATCCTTGTTCCGTTCCGTTTTGTGTTCCCAGGAAATACCGGCGTTGCTAATTTTCAATTCCCGGTTTTAGGCAGAATTTTAAAATCCAAAGAACAAAATGAAGATTTATTGTTGCCAATAAGCCACTATAAATAAATATTATTCCAAGAAAAATTTTAAGTTTAAAAAATTAAATTAAGGAATTAAACCTTAATTACTGCATGCTTTTGGAGTCAACTTTTTTTAGTACATTACTGTATAAATAAACTAGTAAGAATATTTTTTATCAAATGAAAATATTAAATACAAAAAGCTTATCTATATTAGTTATTTTTCATTGATTATCCAATTTAAAATTTCTTAGTTTAAGAATCACGCAATGATATTGTAATTAAATTCGCTGTATGTAATATTTTTATTAGATTTTCATTAATATTACAAATTAATTTTTGCCACCATTTTTATATTTTGATTAATTCCGTAATGTATATTTGTTCAGTCGATGCGCAACCCGAGGCAATTTGATGTTAGTGCGCACTCTCATGTGGCGAGCCGGTTAAAAAACATAACGATCTTGGCATGGTTATTTTGGAACTATTACTAATTTTATATTACGCAGTTAATTGGATTTAATATTTTTAGATAATATAGTGAAATTTTTGTCTTAATATCCAGCATATGTGTTTTAAATTAATTTTAATGCTAATTTATTTTAATACATTTGTTGCAATCTGCTTTATTTCTGCAATATATTTAAATATTGATGAAAACTTATAAATTTATTTTAAATAAATTTATTCATATTTTTTCTTGTAATTAATTTATTTATATTGTAGACATATTAAATTATTTCCTGTATTAATCCAACATTTTTTGATGATAATAATATTTTTTGTTTATCCGGTAAAAAATTTAACAGATTTGCATATTTACATAAACATTTTAAACTGGCAATTACAATAATTTTTTGCTGAATAATTTATTTATAAAATAATTATAAATTTAATAAAGTTTTATTTTTCATTATTTTAACAACAGTATTTTAATAATTTATAGTTTTTACTTTTTCTTTTTAATTAATTTGATTGTATTATTTTATTTGTTATTTGTACTTAATATTGTTGTTTTGCTCCTATACAATTAGTTTTTGTTAATATTTTAAACTTTATTCAGACTAAGTTTTTTTATTAAAAATTTTTAATTCTTATATATTAATATGATTAATACAATTTTTTATTTCTTTATTATATGCAATTGAGAGTCGGTTAGTTTTTCTATTTTAAGTTTTCAACCTAATAGCAATAATGTTTTAATGGATAATAAAACTTTTTTATAAAATCTTTTATTACCAATTAGCATTATGCTAAATAAAAGGTTTTTACATTAAAATTATTTTGGTTTATCAAATAATGGCCTTAATTATTTATTTTTTTATTGCAAGTACTTTTGAATGAAATATAATAAAGATATTTTGATATATATAATCATGATTTGAGAGCTTAATGAGTAATGAATGATTCGTTGGACTTGGATTATTAAAAATATGCTAGTTTTTTAACATTAAAATAAAAGAATGTAAATTAAAATGTAACTTTAATTACAAAGTATTTTAGATAAATTATTTTAAATTTATTTTTCAATCTTTATTCTGCCATAATATTTTATTGAAAATTGGTATTATTGTTTTGCATGTTTGTATAATTCATTTTGTATATTTCTTTCATTTCGTCTCGATGATATCTTTTAAAATTTTTGATTATATTGTCCCTTATTTCAGAATATTTTTCAACAGCAGCAAATAAATAAAGAAATTCAATTCATTATCATAAATAAACAAAAATATTATTATATTCAATATATCTGTTGAATATATCTACTTTTTCATTTTTACATGATGAAAACCGAATTCAAATTCATTAAATATAACGTTTACAAGAAGTGATATGCAAGAAAAGCTTTTACAAAAAATTTGAGATGCATTTGTAGGTTTCAAATAATATTTAACAAATAAAGGAATAAATCACTAAAACACACTAAGATTTCGCTACCTTTATAAAATAAAAACTATTTATAAAATGACATAAGAACTAAGAATTTTATGATTTTTAACCAATAACATTAATAGAAAGTATTACAGTAAGTAAAAACATATAGATATTTTAAAGTAATTAACGTATTTCATGCTAAAAATAGAAAAAGATAAAATTTGAACTTCGAGGATCATTAACAGCTAAAAGTATTAACATGAGATTAGATGGAGCTGTCAAGATAAGTGCATAAAATTAATTTTTGTAATGAGCCCACTTAAGAATATGTTTAGATTATTGTACTGCACTCTATATCAAAAATTTAAATAACATTATTATTATAAAATATATCTATATTCATTAAATAAAATAATTAGAAAAACCATAAAATTTATATAATATATGAATTATTTTTAGTAAATTAATCTATTTAAATCATATACCCTGATAGATGACAATGAATTAACAACATTTTTTGTCGAAAATATTTTATTCCTAAATTAAATAAATAAGAAACGATTACAAAGAGACTTACTATAAAGATTGAAATTATTTATTAAAATTATTTTTAAAATAAAATTTATGATTTTCTAATTTGTTTTGAAAATATTTATTTAAATTCTTTAAGAATTTATAAATGAATTACTATTAATAAATAATTATAATCTCTTGAATATCTACCCAATTGGATACAAAATAAACATATGAAAATGAATTAACAACATTTTATGAAGAAAAATATTTTATACCTAAAATAAATAGATGAAGAAAACAAAGCAATTATAAAGATTGCAGAAGCATTTTCATCTGTCTTTCTTGAAAAACTTGTGCTAGGCATCCATTTTTTTAAACCTTATGCTGATATGGATTTGGCCTTTGTGAATATGTTAATAAAAATAACCATATTTTTTGGCACATATTTTTCTGATGAAATAAAAAATAAATATAAAAAAGAGCGGAAAAAAATTTATAATCGCTAAATATTGGAAATATTACTATGTGTTTTCTTATTGTTATACGTATAATAAATGACATTTGAAAATTTATATATATTTTTTATTTGCTATTATGTAGAAGAAAAGTTTCATAGCATAATATTTTAAATTGCATTTTGGCAATTTTGAAAAAGAATTTAAGGATTATTTATTTCAGATTTTTCAATTGGATTAAATAGGTTAATTTTTCTTTTGGCGCGTATTTATTTATATTGGAAGAAATTTCACTGACTTCTTTGTCAAGGAATTTTTGTCGCTCTTAAATAAATTATCGTATCGATTAAGTTTATATTTTATTCATTTACATTGTTATTTATTTAATAGAATTATTTTTATATCTTCTTAACCCAAATAAAAATTTTGAGAATTTCTTGTAAAATTAGCAAGCACAACCTAATGCTTTGAGTTATTATAGAGCCATATGTGATTTATAATAAATTTTTTCACTTGACTTGAATATTATAATGTTTTTTAAACTTTTTTCTATTTTTGTCCACTTCAAATATGCAAACTCAGTTAACTGGAAACATTTATAATTTTTTATTTATCATAATTTTATGGCTTTCCATAAAAATCAAAATAAATTGTTAATTTTGCCTTACTTTTACATAATTTTTATGAATTTTTTCGCCAAGGTTTATTTTTTATTCCCAAACAATTTTTTTTTATTAATTTCTTAAAATTTTTAATTTTCTCATGTTGACATAGATTGGTTATTTAAAGAATTCATTGTGCCTTTATTTAGTATTTTACATTAATTCTTTTTCCTTTTTGTAATTGTTTATTATTATTTCATTAAATTTTATAATTAATTTTCATTTTCTTTTAATATATTATTTTTTAAAAACAATGTCAATTAATTTAGTTCAAAATAAGAAATTCGAAAAAATTGTGAATGAATTTTAATTTGAATCTAAGCTTATCAAAGGCTACGTCTTTGTCATATTATTCTCCAATAACATTTATTATTCTTCTCTATTTATATTTTAAATACAAATAAAACATAATATTTTTTGTTTGGTTTTTTTATTTGCAATTCCTTTTTAAATAATGTCAGAAATAGGTATTTAAGAATGGTTCGATTTTATATAATTTTGATTGAATCAATAAACTGAATTAGAATTTATATTTATAATTTTTGATACAAGACTCAGCCTAAATTAATTTAAAAATTTTTAAATACCAGCTTTAAGATATGAACATACTTTGAATTATTACTTTTTCATTTCTTTTTCCTAATGCATTGTAAAAAGTTCCCATCTTGTTGATGGTGGTCGAATTTGACTATCTCAATTTTATATATTTATTAATTTTGTGAAAAATAAGACCAAAATTGGGTTTATTGATAGCTTTTTTTGTTTAATTGTTCAGGTCTTTAAGCTGTACAGCGAAATAATTGCGATAATGCTTTATAGCTACGGTATACATAAATTAAATTTTCCAAATTATTTATACAGTGATCTTATTTATAGAATTTTCAATAAAAAATATATTTGTTTTGTCTGACATAAATTCCATTTCATTATATAACCATGCAAAGTTTTTGTAAAATTTTCATTTTATATACAGTGCATTTTTTAACAATTTATTGGCATTTTAATACTTGACTAATAATTAAATGTACATTATTACTTTTTACTGTTAATTTAAGTTATCTTATAAGGTAATATACAACATGGTATGCGGTCCAATGACCTTTTGGGCCAAACGCACAACTTCGGTGAAAAAATTCTTAATTTTTGTATTTTTGAATTAGTCTTTCAAAATTATTAAGGTTATTTTCATATTTAAATGCAATTCAAATTCGGAAAAAACAGATAAATTAAATTTACCTCTTTTCAATTCTGTTTTGTATTGTTTTTAATTTGAATGTTCAAATTTAAATTTATTATTTTTATTTAATCTGAAAGTCTTAATATAATTGATGTATTTTGTTTTAAAAATTGATCTTTATCATTGTTTTCACTGTTTTTCATTTTTTCATTTATAATTTATTCATTATATTTTGAAGCCTGATTAAAAGAGTTTTTATTTAATTGTATTTAATTTGTAATATTATTTAAATATTTAATTCCATTTTGTATTTAATTGTTTTAATTTTATTTGTATTTGTTTTCCTGCTTTTCCTGAAATAAAGGCCATTCCTAAAATGGAGTTGGAGATGGGAGGGAAATAGGACTGATCACCCCAGGACCCCCTCATAAAAACTACCAGAAAGGGCACTGTATTGTTCAACCCCTCAAATCTTGGAAATTTTTTTTGCGGGTCAAAAAGGGGTGAAAACCAGTTTTCTAACCGTTTTTATAGTGCAGAGCATGAATATGAGTATTATTTTACGTTTTACAAATTTTTGAAGTTTTAAAAAATTTTGAAAATTTTTCAAAATTCAATAATACATATTAATTATATAATTTTTTTTGATGCACTATTCGATTTAAAAAGAATTTGACATTAATAAATAAAAAGTTATTTTGATTAAAAAATTAGTCCGCCAAATATACAAAAAAAAGAGATTACGCTTGAAATACTTAATATTTAATTATTTATTGCGTTAATAACACGAAATTAACAAAAAAAATTTAAAATAAATTTAAAAAACAAAAACAAGTAATTTTTTCTAATAAAATGCATTTTTAGTACTTTTTGGGTTCTTTTTTGATATTCTTTTTAAGCTGCCCGGGTTAACAGCAGACAACGGTGTAATAATTGAAAAAATGCTATTGTTTGAATAAAACAAACTTCGAGCTAATTACCATAAAAAGCGATAAATTTAAAAGTATTAAAAACTTAATTGATGTAATATTTTAATAGTCATTTTTGGTGTTCATCATGTTAAGTTGAACTTTAAATATGAAAATATTAATGTAATCTCCCAACATTAATATTATAGCAAAAATTAAAATAGATAATGTATGTCAAGGTGTAATTAGACCAATGAATAAAAACAAACAGAAGGCCCATACTGTGAAAATACCTCTTAATTAATTAACACTGATTCCTGTTAAATAAATTCAGCCACCTTTTAAAAGCAATTTATGAACGAAAAATTCAAGAGATTTATGAATAAAAAATAAATTATGGTAGAATAAAAAATCTCTAATTCAAAATCAAATAATACTAAATTCTTTTACACCGTCAATCACAAACTTCAATAAAATGGAATTATCAAAGCATTAAAAACTAAATTTTAAAAGATAGCCAATCATAAAATATATGAGGGAAAATAAATCCTCAGTTTTATTTTGAAATGTAACTCTTTATAACATTTCAAAATAAATCGTGATAAGTGAAAAAATTAGTTTTCTATTATAAATATATATAATTTAATAATGATTAATGTAGCTATTAAAACAAAAGAACAAAACATTTAAAATTTAAAAATACTCTCAAACTCCAAATATATTGTGAATATTCGCGCATTCAATGTGAACATTTATTTTTACAGATTGAGACTTACAGGAAAAAAAAAAAAACTAATCCGATAAAAACTTCAAATATAAATAAAACTAAAAGGATATGCAAGAACCTCGCTACGTTGACGGGCACTAACAAAACGATGATGCGAGAATTTTCTTAAAAGTTTTTTTATTTTATTTAAAAAAAACAAAATATATAATTTTATGACAATGAACAAAAATTTTAAAAAATCGTTAAAGTGGGTTGTTCATCGTAAACTAAACAATTTTTATTGTTAATAAACCTTAAAAATATAAATATACAAACACTACAATTTCAAAAAATTTAACAATTAGGAAAGTGATTAATATTATTTCGCCAGTTTTACAAAATAATATTTCAAAAGAACATTATATGAATTTAACCCTACGACAAATAAAAGCATAAAATATGAAAAAAATAACCATCTTACCTCTAATATAGGTTAGTTATTCTATTAAATACAATCTCATAAATGATTGAATAACCAAATTATTGTTATTTGAAAAAGTATAAGGTATAAAAGCAACCCTTTCTCGCAACATTGACGCCAAAATAATTTAACAAAAATAATGATCAAATTAAATAAATTCTTTATACACAAATTTCTTTTAAAACACTTGAGAATAAAAAATATTGCTTATATTTCATATTATATTACAATTTCTTTACAATTCTGATTATTATTTTTAATTCTTTTTTATTTATGATAATAATTAGAAATTGATGAATCCGTTACTTGCAAATCATATATAAATTATGTTTTAAATAAATCTACAAATCAATAAGTTAGAAAGAAAGATTAAGTAAAAATACTTCATTATCTTAATTATTTTTCAAATGTTAAGAGACATAAATTGAGATAATCGACCTGAATGAAGAAAACTTCCTTGCCAATACATTAGCAGCTTACGGAAATTGCTTAAAAATATTTTCAAAATCAAAATATGTGAATTTAAGTTCTAAACTTATTAAACTCTAAGATAAATAGTGTTTGAATTATTTTTTTAATTGTTTTTGATATTCCATTTAAAAAATATTAAATTCTTTGTGCTTTTATTTATTTATTAATTTCAAGACCAGAGCAGCGCTCATCATTTAAAAAGTCATCTATAAAAAAATATAATTTTAAATGAATGTTTAAACAATGATTTTTTTAAATTGTCAAACGAATCTTTTTAATTAAAAAATCCATTGCTGTTCAATAATTACTATAATTCTATTAGTTAATTATTTTATTTTAGAAATAAATACATTTCTTAGGGTTTGAAATTATTGTTTTTTCCTTAAATTACTTCAATTTCAAGTTTTTTGGTTTGGGACTGACTGCATTCCGCTATGTGTCAGTCCTGAAGCAACTGGATATATTATTAAATATGATTCACGAGAAAATAAATGCTTAATTTAGTCCTATATTTTTTTATATATGATGTAAATACTTTCTACAAATAAAGTTGTTTCATTTCTCGGTTTGTGCATTAAATTAATAATATTGCTTATTGTTTAGTTTTTAAATACTGTGCTGTATGAAATTGCGGCTAACCTTTATTATTATTATAAAAATTCTTCATTTGCATATTTAGGTACAGATTTTTATTTCATGACTATTGGTGTCTGAGAAAAAAAAGAGCTATTTTCAAATGAAATAGTATTTTAAGAAATTTATTAACAATTAACATTATTTTTCTATGGTTTATGAAATCTCATCATGATTATATTAATAGTAATTTTATTTTTTATTTATTCAAATTGTGACTTTCGCTTAAATTTCCAGATAAAATTTATCATTATTATCAATTTTTCCAGATGAAACAACAATTATTTAAAGCTAAATAATGATATTATCTCATTCAGCAATGATTTTTTATATTTTATTCTTTCCAATCATTATTTTTACAGTAATATATTTTTTATATTATAAATATTTTTCATATTATTCGAATTTAATTATGGTTTTCAATTTTTTTTATTGATATACATGCTTTATTACTTTTTATTACTTATTTTTTTAGATTTTTTTCTTTCTGTATTATATAAAATCTTTATTATTTTATAACAAAAATTTAAAGATTACTAAAATTTTCAATTGAATGAATGAGGAAGAAAATGTTCATGAAATTTTTGTTAGTCATCTTTTGTAATTTTGATTTCTCTATAATAAAAAATATTATCCCTAACAGAAAAGCATTCAGTAGAGAATTTAAAATAATTTTAAAACAATAAATATTTGCGTCCGTCGAATTAAAAAGAGGGCTATTAATAAATATTTTAGCTGCAACAGATTATATTTAACACTGGCGCTGCTATATTTTGGAAGTTTAAATTCTGCAAACTTAAATTTTTATTTATAATTTAGATTTAAATTTTTTCTCATGTTCAAAATGCTCCAACTTGATAATTCAATTCTCGATTTATTTGAGAATATTGCAGAATTATAAAGAAATTCCGCCAATTAAAATATGAGCGGATATTTAATTTATTTTGACGTTTTAAGTTTTTCATAGAAAATACGGGTTCTTTAATTAATGGATAATAATTAAAAGGACATTATCTTAATTTTATTTTTGATTTATTTTGAACTGAAAAGTAAGGAATCTAATAATATTTTTAAATTGTTATTATCAAAGACTCGGAGATTAACATTTTTGATAGCATTTTTTCTTTGATTGTGTCGTGTATTCCATGGGTCTAACAAAAATTCAGTTGTTTGGGAGTCTTCTTTAAGAATATTTCTTGTACAATTATAGAGACCTTTATTTTTAGTACAAACGGTTATTATTATAGGCATCGATTTATAACGATATAATTAAATATAAGTGGTTGTTATATTTTCTGTTTTTTTCGTAAAATTATTTAATTTAAATGAACTGTTGTAAAACATTAAAACAAAAATATTTTTAACTTAAATCAGTTAAAACATAATGCTTTGATATGCTGAGCCTTATTATAAACAATTAGTGTTTGACGAACGCGTGTGTTCTATTTACGAAAAATAAAAAATCAAATTTAATAAATTAATGTGCAGTAAAACGTAATTATATATTTCAGTATATTAAAATATTTACATGCATTCGATTACCAAAAATTATTTACACAAAATTTGATGTCAAATGTATTCATAAAAATTAAATATACATTTTAAATTTTAAGAAAGAAAAATCAAACTGCAAATTATTAAATAATATTATTTAAATTATGTGAAAAATAAATCTTATAAAATTTAAATAATCACGCAAGTATAATAAAAGTATTTAATATAAACCAAATTAAATTTAAAAATCAACAAATCAATTTTGTATTTTTTTTTATAAATAACTTTTAGTGATAAAAGCGTCTGTGGGTTCGGATCCTTTAGGGGGCTAATGTAGTTTGTTAGTTTTTTAACAATATTATGCAACTCTAAGAATTGAAAAAAATTTCTCAAAAATGAGTTCACTAAAATATAATTTTTTTTTCTTGAAAAACTTATTAGAATTTGCTTATTCAAAAAAAAAATTTAATAATTGCATTTACAATTGTAATAAACCAAAATTAACGTGTTTTGTTTCCTAAAAAGTGTTATAAGTAGGGCTTGTAATTAAAAATCTTAAAAATTTTGTTGCTTTGGAGCAAAGGTGGGTAATATTTTGTCAGAAATTTTCATTGATGGTTTTATATGTCAATATAGCACCGAACCCAGGTGTAGATTAGTTTAATATGTTAAAAGATTTGAATAAATTATTGATTTGTTATAAGGAAAATCAGTTATTTAAAATAAAAAATCAAACTATTTTCATAAAAGGTTTGAAGTTTCAATAAAAAATTTTAAATTTTAAACATACTCCAAAATCTATTTGGACATCAAAATAATACTTTAGAAATTAAAATTATATTATTTGAAATTAATTTTGAAGAATTTAATAAATAAATTTTTGTTTTTAGAGGGCACTTTTAACCAAATATCCTCCTCGGGAGGAGGCTAAGGATTTTCATCTGCAGATACCCTAGCCGATACCCTATTCTTAGCATTGTGAATAAGCAATGAGGATATAGTTAGAGATGGGGATTAATTTGCTAGTTCAGAATACGGATACCTTATCCCTATCATTGTGAATATGGATTTATCTGCAGCTAGCGTATTATCTGCGGATAGTTAGCATTGTGAATATGAGCATGAGTGATATCGAGTTTCAAAACAATTATGAATTCGACATTTTTTTGAATGATAGGGCTATGATTTGTACATAAAAAGTTATACTAAGTAATACTTGATTGAAATAACTGTAAAAATTACAAAGGAATAGTGGACATGGAGAACAAAATCACGATCCACAAGCCGGTTGAAAATTTTGAAAACCATGATCCATTGATTTATCTTAAACGTGTTCATATGTATCATTTATTTTTCGGCTCAAATTTCATTTCTCATCTTTTTAATTCTCAGTACTGTCAATGTCGAAATAATAATTGTCGAATTCACAAATTTTTTTATATTGTCGAAAACACTAATTGTCGAATTCAAAAAAGAACTGTACAAATGGAAGAATGATTGCACTATAAAAATAGAACCAACTCTGAATTATTTTATCTTCTGAAATAAAAGTTTTTTATATAAAAATTTTAAGAAACATTTAATGATTCCTGTAAATATAATTTTTTTTCTTGATAAATAAAAATTGTTCTTAATCAGAAAAACTATAATTTTTAATCATTTCATTTGATATAGATATCACAACTTTTTGTTTTTTTTAATTTTTTATGTGCTTTACTACCTAAAAAGCATTAATAAAATTTATCAATTTTATCTATACCCAAAAAAATTTTCCTTTTGTATGCAAAATGGCATACTTTTTAAACCAGTTTAAACCCCGGTTTAACTGAGTTCTTTCAAAAAATGCCGAAATAGGTCAACCGAGATTTCGATTAAGCTATTTTTTGATACCAAGATCGTTAAGATTGACCGTCATTTGACAAAGTTATGGAATAAAATTGGGGTGTCGTAAACATATGACAATGCTTATACATTAAAAATATTTATGTATTAACAAATAACTTAATTTAATAAAATAAATTTCTTGAAAAAAGCTTATTGTTAGAAGTACCCAAATGTATTAAAATATAAAAATGAAAAATTTTCATTTTATAAAATATTATTATTTTTTAATTAAATTTAATTACTTGCCCCATTCGGACTTCGCCCACACTTGCCCCATTCGGACTTCGCCCACACTTGCCCCATTCGGACTTCGCCCACACTTGCCCTATTCGGACTTCGTCCTAGCACCAAACAATATAAATAGATTTTGAGTTGTTTAGTATTCTAATGGAAGTTTATGGACGAATGAACAAAATTATAGAGTCTATGATAATTAGGGATGAATTTTTAAGTTTTAGTCTATTCTTTTCTTGAGCTCCCAGTGGCTTGCAATGAACGAAAAATGTTTTGTTTTTGTGGTAGTTAAGCAACTTTTCGTGTTATTAGAGCTTATTTTAGGCTTTTATTTTTTAGAGCCTAAAAATATAAAAAAATTTAAAAACCTATTTTGACCTATTTTTTCTACCAAACATAACAAGTATTATAATAATACTAAATATTGTACTTTTAATTTATAGAAAATCAAAAAAATAAAAGCTTTTTTTCACTATTTATTTTATTTGGTCGCTTTGTTTTTGCCTAGATTTCATATTAGAGTGCTCATATTTTTTTCATATTGGCACTATGTTATTTTAAAATGTCGTAATGAAATTGGAATGCACACTCAAAAGGTTGAACGCTATTTTTCTATTAATCTTAGAAGGAAAATTTTTTCGTAGTAATTATTTACGTACAATATTTTTAAATAATTGTTTATTTTAAAATATTTTTTGCATTAATTAATATTATATATTTGATTATTTTTAAATAATTATAATAAACTTTCTTTTTAATTTTTTTTAAATTTTTATTTCGATATTCGAATGTCAGTTAATCGCTAATTTAGATAAATTTTCAGTATTGCACTCAAATTTAGGTTGTGAAAAAATTTTTGTAATTGTTTTGGTTTGCGATTCGTCCGAGAATGCCACAGAATTTAATTTTTTTTTTTTTACATGATTTTGATTATATTTTTGAACAACACACATAAATTAATTCTTGATTTAATTTTAATCGCTATTTATTATTTCATTAATTAATAATAAACTTTTTCTTTGTAAAATGATAAAAATGAATGTTTTAATGTTTATTTTTATCTTTGATAAAATTATAAAAAATAATGTGTATTAATTTTTTTCTCGATATATTATAAATTTATTGTTCAAATGATTTTTTTTAATTCAAAACCAATTCTTTGCAAAAAATTGCAAATTATGGTCACGTGCCTTTTTTATGCCGGTACCGTATGGCACACCTTCTTTGTTCTCTCCTTACAAAAAAGTTGCCAAATTTCTGGTCAAGTGCGCATTTTTTATGCCTGCGCCGGAGTGGCACCCTTTGATTCCCCCAGACAATTGTGAAATCGCTGGTCATGTGATCATTTTTTGCCGGTACTGTGGTGGCATCTTTTCATTCACCCCGCCTAGAAAATTGCGAAATTGCTGGTCACGTCCTTTTTTATGCCAGCACCGGGTGGCACCCCTTTGATTAATACGTGTATTTTTTCGCCATCTAAATATTGATTGATTATTTTGAAACCCCACGTCGCAAAAATGTTTACAATTTTAGCTCACTTTTTTAATTTCAACTTTTAATTTGGTCATTTTTATTTGACACCGCACAATAGCTACCAATTTTTTAATTAAACATTTCATTCACTAACTTAAAATTCTCAATTTTTATATTTGTTGACTGAAACGTCCATCTCAGGCCAAAAAAAAACTCATTTAAAGTCAAAAATTCTAAATAAGTAAGCAATCGAAAGATCTCGAAAAATGATTGCTTGATAGTGTTCGTCGTTTTCGGATAAATTCTTTAAAAATCATAAAATCCAAATAACTTATAAATTTTTAAAAATTAGCAGAATGCCGTGCTTAAAAACGGTTTCTCTAAATGCTTGAAACAAAAAGAAATGATGGCGAGAAGGCGAGAAAAAATGTCCGTTACAAAAATATTCTTTAATTACAAATATATTTTAAAACAAAAATCTTTTTTAACTATATATATATTGGAAATACGTGAATATAAATATATTGATATGAATTGCTAAGATAAACTAATAATATTACAAAATAAAAAATTTATTTAATAAATAAATAGTTAAAAAACAAATTAGAGAATTCGAATTTAAAAGAATCATATTGTTACGAGCTTGCAAAAGAAAAGCTTACAATATTCAAACGAACCTGCTCAGGTTTAATAAAAAAAATGAAAAAACTAAATATCAAATTTTTTAATACAAACTACAAATAAATGACTATCGAAGAATTTTAAGCGAAAATCCAAATAATTTGCATAATTAAAAATATTTAAAAAATTTATATATATTATCTAATAATTAATTAAGATATTTCTATTGTATATTTAAAAGTAATTCTGCATAAATAATGACGTATTATGAAGCAAGTTTTTAAATTATCTTCCATAATATATAAAAATAAACATATGTAAATCCTTTAGCTAATTAAGTATAATTTAAATTGTTTTATAAAATTTGATGGGAAAGATAATTTAAAAAATCTATGAATAAAATATATGGAGCAATACAAAGACTTGCAGGAGAACTACTCTGCTTGTGACGTAAGCATATGCAAATAAAATCTTAAAAAATAAAAATAATAAATACCATTTTTACTTAAAAGCAAAATATTAAGCATATGGTGAAAAATTGAAATAACTTTTAATTAAAAAAATGTTAAAATATAAGTATAAATTGTAAGACCGGCAAAATAATTTGGTATAAATTTTTAAAATATTGAAATATTTCAAATAAAAATTTTTTCATTTTTGATCATAAAAAATTCTAGAAAAATTTAGTGGGTCAAATTCCAATTTTTAGGAGACACTCTTTTTTATACCTTCTATTTCGTAAAAAATGTTATTATCCAAGGTTTTACTTTGAGATATTTAAATACAATTTTTGATCTTAAAAATAAACTAAAAATATATTAAAACATGATAAAATTATTTATTTTGCAAATAAATAATAATTTTATGAATGAACTTTTTTTATTTCGGTATAAGATAATTACGTGGTTTTACAAAATCCGGCTATTTAGCACAAACGCTATGGTATTAATAAAAAGAAACAACGAAATTTTAATGCAATAAAAATAGAATAATAATAGAAATTTCAAAATTTTAATGAATGGATAATTTTTTATAAACAAGTTTAAAAAGTAAACCAAATTATTATTTTAAATTTTATAATATCTTATTATTGAAATCTTGAAGAGATAAATGTTGTCGACTCAAAATAAGCAAATTTCTCTTGATTATTTCTAATTTCATAAAATTCAAAACACTGGAAGTTGCGAACCTCTACGAAGTTAGCGCGCCGTGTAAAGAAAATACTAATAGTATTTAAAATTGTTTTACTAGAACTAGTAACTTTATTAGTGATAAATTTAAACAAAAAAATCGTTTAAAATTTTTTTAAATTCGTTTTCTTCAAATCTTTGGAATCGCTATATTAAACGAACAAAAAGTCGAAAACTCAAAATTTATGGATTATAAATAGACGAATATTTATTATACAATTAATAAAATGAAACAATTAATAAACAACTAATTGAAAATAATTGAGAAAAAGTTTTATTAGATAAAAGAAAAATCTTAAAATAAAATATTACGAAACATTGAATCTTCAACAACAAAAATGGGTCAAAAAATTTGCTTATCAAGAACTACATGATAAACAACAAGTTTTATGGAATATTTAACTTAATTTAAAACAGCANAAAAATTGATATTAACTTCGTTGAAAAACTGTATAAATCAAATCAATAAATAACAAAAACAAAATGGACAGCAAACAAATAATTTAAAATAATAAACTTATTTTTAAAAACAATCAAAAAATATAATATTAAAATAAAAAGTCAAGTAAAAATTATTATAACAATAAGCTATAAAAGCGAGCACTTTTAGTTGGCGTCAACATACCTACAAACTGTAACATAAGAAATTTTTATTAACTTATATATAAAAATATTTTTAAATACAGGCAGGTGTTCTTATTTAAAAGAAACTGTCATTAAAATTATAATTCGTTTGAATATTCATAGAAAATATAACAAATAATTTTTCTTTTAAGAAATGTATAATTCAATTGAAAAACATAAATAAAAAATTAATGAGTTAAAAATAAAAAAATTTAACCGATATTTATTTAATCGGATATACGTTATCATAATATAAGATATTTGAAACACAAATCACACAAAAATGATGGATCATGGAAAAAATATAATTGAAAGCATAATAATGTTCAATTAAATTGTATGAAATTAATAATAAATCGTGACAACAAAATATTTATAAATATTAAAACTTAAAATTTAATAAAATAAAATGAATTTTTGAAATAAAAAGTTTAAACCTTATTTTGAAAAAATGTAATGAGAAAAAGATATAATAAATTTTATTATGCTATTATAACATTTTTTCATTTATAATTTAATTAAAATCGATCACGAATCGTAATTTGGAGAAAAAATCAAACCGAATAAATTACTTTTATAAAAATCTATTAAGAAGTTGTCTCTATAAATGTCAAATCGATCAAAATAATATTTTTCTCAACATTTAACTTATTCGTATTATTTTAATAAAATTCTTCAAAATAATTGGTGTGAACTTTAATTGTGCTTGGAGTAAGAGAACTTCAAAAACTATTGGAAAAAAGTTCCATGAGTAATGTTTTATTAAATGTTATTCTTGCTTGGACTAACTTTTATTACTAATCAGACTTTTCTTATTTATGGGCAAAAAATTCTTTGTTCAGTTGTTTATAGAAATAAAGAATTGTTTTATAAAAAAATTTTTTAGTTCTCACGGGCGGAGCCAGAGTGTCATATTTGTTCTTTCCATAGACTCTTTAGAACAGTCCACACTTCGTTCACTTTATGTAACCAATAAATACGACAAGTTAATTTTTATTACTTTATTATAAAGTTATATTATTAGTAAAAATTTTATTTTGAATATATATTTAAAGTATATAATATGAAGGATATTTTTAAAGTTAACATATTTTCAATATTAATTAACTTGATATTATTAGATTATTTATATATAAAGATAAATTTTTTTGTAAAACTAATTAACTATATTTCATTATTATTATGATCCCTCGTTATGAAATTGTTTTTATGGTTTTGTTTGTTTCGATTTAATATTATTAAATTATTCATTTACTGTCATGAGCATATAGTTAAAATTATTTCTACTCTCTTTTTTAGTAATCAATTAATTTAATTTTTAACATTAGTAGTTTTGGTTTTATAAAACATTTTTCATTTAACATTTTTATTTATAATTATTTTGAAGATATAAACAATATCTAACATTTATAAATAATTAATTACATTAATGCCAATATATTTTAGTTATTTTTCTTTTCAGTCATTTTTTGGACTAATATGAAATGATTTAGTATATCTCTAACAGATAAATGAAAATGGGCTATTTATTTTAGTAATTGTTATGCCAATATTAAATTGATTTTTTTATCTCTTTATGACAATTTCATATGTTATTGTTATGATGTAATCGAACAAAATCTATATCTTATAGTTCCTTGTCCTGATACCATTTAATGCGAATCTTTTGGCAAATTAAAATGAAGACAAAAATATTTAAAAGTAAAATTTAAATAATTATATAATAGATAATTTGACCGTTTGTCACTATTATTTCTTAATTACAATAATTAAAAATGCATAATTATTTTGTTTTTATCTTAAGTACAATAAAAGCTTATTAAATTGTTAACTAAATATGTAGAGAAATAAATCATGAAAATTAATCATAACAATAAAGGTATAAGTATTAACATTTCGATTATTAATGAAAACTAATTTCCCAAATGATTATTGTGATTGTATTATATTAATCATACAGAAGCAAAAATTAAATCAATTTTATTATAAAATCAAAATCAAAATTATAATGATTAAAACTTATTTCTTATAACAATAACAACTTAGAATTCTTCCGCTCAGAAAAATCGAGATGCGATAGACTTAAATGTTAAGAACTTAGACATAACCTATAAAAACCTACTATAATTAAAAATAAATTAATATCTTTTGGGTCGATTAAATTAAAATTCTAAAAAATATCAACCAATGTTTTTATTATTATTTATTTTTATGATTCTTTCACTAAAAAGTATGATTTTTTTTTCTTAAATAATTCAATTAATGAACAATTTTTTAAAAGAATTATATAAAACGAAATCGCTGATCAATTCCATGTTGTGGAGGATAAAATCCAAAATATATGCAATTTCGTATTAGAAGGAAACAAAAGGTAATAAATGAATGAACAATCTTTTCAAATAATATCATATGAATGGATGAATGAATGAATATTATTAATTAGTAATACATATTTTTAATGACAATAGACAATATTTAAAAGCAAAAAAAAAGTTAAAATTTTCCATTTTAGTTTTTAAGGGAGAAGTCAGATAACGTTAATTAATATGATGCTCATTTCTCTTTAATTTATTTGAAATTAAAAGACAAAAATAATTAAAATAATATAGCATCAGGGTTCATGAACTCTTTATTTGCATTATTACAGCATGATTTAATGTTAAAGTTAGTAAAGATTTTACTTTAAACCTTTAGTTAAAAAATCAAAATGACGAATTTTAATTTTTGATATTAAATATAAAAAAAATAATACCTATTGAAATAATTGAATTTAAATTAAAAAAAATTCCATACCGGCTCTAGAAGAATTGCACTACAAAACAACCAAATAAACTACACCTCAACTCACTACCAAACGAATTCACAAAGGAGCAAAAAAAACTGGTTCAATAAAAAAATGTTAAAATACCAACACGTAAAAATTTATATTCATAAATTCTTAATGTGTGCCTAAAAAATATGATAAAATACACTGTATATGTAAACTTTTAATTAAATCAAATATTTTGTCAAAGACTTTATATATAAAAAAATAATATAAAAGTAATCTCAATTTTCAACTTTATAACAAATCATGCTTATGGTATATAACTTATTTCTTATAACAATAACAACTTAGAATTCTTCCGCTCAGAAAAATCGGGATGCCATAGCATTAAATGTTAAGAACTTAGACATAAACCGATATAAAAAATACGATAATTAAAAAATATTAATCAATATTTCATGATCTATTGTTTGTTAAAAAGTTTTCTATTTTCAAATTTTAAAAACATTTAAAAATGTATGTATATAGTCAAAAAATTAAATTAAATTACATAATACAATTAAAACAAAATTGTCTATGATATTATTATTATTTATATTTTTGAATATCTTTCACTAAAAAATATGAATTTTTTTCTAAATGAATTCTAATAAACAAAATTTTTAAAAGAATTATGTAAAACGAAATCGCTGATAATTCCGTGAAGTGGAGGATAAAATCTAAGAATATATACAATTTAGTATTAGAAGGAAACAAAGAGGAGGATAAATGAATGAACATTATTAATAGTAATCATATTTTTAATGATGATAGACAATATTTAAAAGCAAAAAAGCTAAAATCTTAATTTATCCGATAATTAATTTGCGATAGACAATGATTCCTTGACTAAAATAAAAAGACATAAATTTAAACTGAAGAGTTTCCTTTGCATATTCGCCGGACATCAATTGAAAAAAATATATAAATTGTCTGAAAAGCCCTTATTAATAATTCTTTATAACATTTAATTCAAATTATTACAAAATGTCACAACATCAATGAAGGACTAAAAAATGTGTCAGAAAGTCAAGAGAACTAGAGATATATTTTTGAAATCAAATCGTTTTGACTGAAATTAGATTAATTAAATTTTAGTTTAAAAAATAATTACTAAATATTAATCTTAAATCATTCGAATATAAAAAAGACACAGATATTAAATGATAAATACTTGATAAATAGCCAAAAACAATAATTATAAAATCTGGGAAATGATTGCAAATATATTCGGATCCGACGCTCAACATGTGTAAACTAAAAAAAAAATTCTTACATTGGATTTCATTATTTACTTTATTAAAGTGTAAAAATTTTAAAATAATAAATTTCAGGAAAATAATAACGATTGATGGTAAAATTTAAATAAAAGTAGAAAATACTCATGAAAATAACATAATTTTCAGGAAACTTAAGAAAAACGAATAATATTTCATATTATCAAAAAATAAAGCTTATTATAATTTTAATAATATGATGAGAATCCTTCTGCAAATGATAGCCAAATATATAAAGACCATTCATAAAAGAAATTCGAATATTATCTTTATTATAGGATTAGAATAAGCACAATTTTTTTAAATTTAACAAATATTGATATTTTGATTTTAAATGCAAAAATACAAGTAATAAAATATAAAATTATATTAAATAATAATTTTGAATAAAAATCCTCTTTAAAAAATATAATTGTACAAAAAATTTAATGTATTCAAGAGTATAAGATTTTCCCAAAAGTAGCATAATAAGAAATAGAAAATTTAAAACCAAAAAAAGGAGTAATTAAATAATGTGAGTTACTTTATATGATAGGAATTTTAACATCACTGTAGCGGGCACAAGATTTTCATTATTGCCTGCAGAGGTCAGTTTTTGAAAACATTGGGATATGATATTAATTTAAACAATTTATTAAACCTAAAACAAAAACCTTTAAAAATAACTAATTGGGTAAAATTATTAAAATAGTTTAAAAAAGGCATTAAACAATTAAAAATTTTAAACAAATATCAAAAATCGTTAATTATTCTCTTGTGCACTCATTAAAAATACATTTTGCTAAAATTAAATTTAATTCAATAGCATAATTTCAAATTTTTGGAATGTACCTTTTTTAAGTAATGTTAGATTGTTAATCTTGGTGGCATGCAAGTCATATAGTCTTTTCATTTAATTTATTATTAAAACCTAAACTAACTGAATAAAAATAATGTTAAATGATAAATTTTAAGAATATGATTTGAATTTTTAATATAAAGATCATTCGTAAAAAAATTTCGAATAATATATTAATTTATTTTTTAAAAAGGAAAATGAAATTTTTAAAAAGCTAAAAATATAGAATCTTTAAATAAAAGAATAACAATAAACATAATGAAACAAAATATATTATCATAAATTGAAAAGTAAATAAATTTGAAATTTAAAAAATTAAGATCACAAAGAAAATTTCAAGGATAAAATAAAATACAACTACTTGAAAATAAATCTTCTCATGAAAGCTAAATAATATCATGATTATTCATTCGGATAAATGAATGTATACAAAAATATATCGACCGCATGGGAACAGGGAGAAAAGACGCAATTTATCGCATGGCGGGAAAACAAAATTTATTTCTTTTAATTTTTATATTTAATTAATTTATTATACATTAAAACATCAAATTGGTAAAAAGTGCTTTCAACAAGAATTGCATGTAAGCTGAGTTAGTTCGGAAACAAGATAAATTCACAAAACTAGAAATGAAATAAACCATTTTGCAATAAATTATTTAAATTTTTTAATAAAACAAATAATAATGTTTTCTCGAACTTTTTCCTTTAAAATAATTTAACTAAACAAATTATTGCGTTTATAACTCTAATCAAAGTTAATTTTCCTAATAAATCAAAAATCCCAATAAAATTAAAAATAGAAGATTAAATAAATAATTTATTTTTTTTGTAAACATTAGAAGCGTAAAACAAAAACTAAATGAGATTTTATAAAAATAAGAATTACTATGCCACTCAACGTTTTCATCATTTACATTTCAATGAGGCAAGGAAAATTTTTAGAAATAATAAAAAACTTTAGTGAATAAAAGATAGTTGAATGTAAAATTTAAAAATAAATACAAATACGCATAGAAATAATATATATAATATCATTAACTAAGAGAAATAATATTCTGACATCTTTTAAAAGAAAAAAGTGATTTATTTTAAACTTATTCAAAAATTAAACAACATTATTAGTAAATTCATTCTATGGAAAATAATCAAGACATTTTAAACTAATACAGAATAAGGCAACATCTATTCCTTGTTTTTCTATCACAGAAACATTCTTTAAAAATCATATTATTTTCCTACAAATAAAATGAATTAATAATTCAATTGATTTCAATTCTATTTAATATTCATGCATGAATCTTTAAACATTAATAATAAAATTATACAGGTAAATAACAAAACATGACAATACTAATTTAAATTATATAGCACATTTATATCAAGCATATCGAAAACCACTTATTTGATTTAAATGAAAGTGTGTTATTATAAACAATTAAAAATTTTTAGATTATTTTAGAATAATTTTGGCTAATCTAACAAATTAACTTGCTTCTGCATAAGTTAGATAGTATTAAATTTTGGTAAATTATCAAATAATTTTCTTTAACGCATCAATAAAAATATCTAAAAAATTAAAGAATTGGTGCACCCCAAAACGTCGCCGGCTGAAACGTCGTCTTAAAACTTTTGAACCATAACGTTTTCATTGTCAATAAAATTAAGGATTTAGGGTGTTGTTTGAGAGCTCTGTTTGATTATTATTAATTTGCAAAATTTAAAAATTTTCGTAAGGTTTCAAAAAAGTTATGACTAGAAGGAACTCAAAAAGCTAGTATTTCGAAATTTTACCTGATTTTTTTGTGCATGAATACAAATTTTTGATATTTGCAGTTAAATAGCTTTTTTCAAATGCTTTCGAATGTACTAAGAATGTTTAATTTGGTTGAGAAAGAAAAAAGTTATTGTTAAAAATTAGTCCGACGTTGTATCCTTCTGCGTGAAACCCATTCTGCTAAATTTTTACCAATTTTTTTTTGTTTTTACATTTTGTCTCCTATCATTAAATGATACAACAACAAAAAACAAATAATACTTAAACAATTAATACCGATAAATAAAACGAATAAACTGAATTAATTCATTACAATAAATATAAAAATATATAAATACAAACCACATTAATGAGCATGAAGGAAAGCGTGGTATGTAATCGGAACATAGCAAGTAATAATTTCAAAAAATATAAATGATAGTTTTTTTAAAATTAAAAAGTAATATTTTTTTCTTAAATTTTAAATATTTTTATTTTTTTAATATTTAAACAAATGCAATTTCCAGTTTCTAATTTATAAACAATTTAAAGTTACTTTTAAGCAAAATTCACAACAAAAATTTAAATAATCAATACATATAATATTTCTTTGCCAACAAATAGGCCAAAATTTTAATACAAAAATTTTAACAAGAAAACTTGTTGCTTTTCATAAAAAATTAATTAACAACTCTAAATTTAACAAATTATAAATATAAGATTGTTTCAAGGAACACAAAAGTTAAAATAAAAATGAATATAGAAATAGACATATAGCAGAATAAACATTCATTATTACTTTGTAAATAAAGTTACATATAAATTTGAATCTAGCTTATATTATATTGATGTTAAATAAAAATCTCTTAAATGTGCTAGAGCCTCAACGATATATTCTCTACGAAGTTCGCGTAACTATTTTTATATCTGATAATTTTTAATAAATAATTGTTAAAATTATTAATCAAACTATTTTCTGGTGCTAATTAAAATTTAAAACTTTATTTTTTATTAAATTTTATCAATTGCATTTTTGTATTTCTGGAATGTCTAATGTTTCACATTAAAAATAAATTTGCTTTTTATTTTTTTATAACTTGTTTTTATAAGCACAATATATATTTTATTTATTTTGTTTGTATTACTCTTTTTTGCAAGGATTAATGTTAGTTGAATATATTATCATTTTACTTTAATAAGAAATATTCATGTTGAATCATGTCATTTCTTGACGTAAGAAAGCTTTGTGATATTTCATTGTATCAAATAAAACATATTATTTAAAAAATATATTTAACATAATAATGCTTTCTATTTATGATTTTATTCAGAAAAAATATTTATTGATATTTTTTTATTTAATGCAAAAATTTATTTAATTGTAATATTCAATTATAATTTCTTCACTTAGTTATTCCTTCATTGAGAACTTTGAATAATGTTCTATCCCGAACAAGCAATGGTTGTGTACGCTGAGTAATTTTTAAAAATTAGACTTTTTAATTATTATTATTGACTTTAAAAAAATGAAGCCACATTTGTATTCATAATAACTTACAAGTTGATGGGTCAATAGAAACTCGTACAAAAGGAAATTCATTTTTCAAAAAAAGCTTGCTTAAGCCTAAGCCTGACCCAATCGAGCCTAGGCTAGTCTAAAGCTTAGGACTAAGCCACAAGCCGAGGCCTAAACTAAGAAATTGTACGAGTGGTGCCTTTTTCTAAATATTAAAATCAAATTAAAATTGGTTTTTTCTGAAAAAATTTATGAAGGAATTAATAATGTATATTTTATGGTCATCCAAAAAATGTAAGGTCGATTAAATGCATTAAAATTGTTCAAATATTTAATTAATCACACCGAACTTGATATGAAAAGATAGCCCAAAGATTCTCTTTCATTCAGTAAAATTTCGAAAATTTTATTGAATTCCAAAAAATTTAGGGCCAAAATTGTTCACTCTAAATTTTTTGAATTTTTTTGCTTAATAATTTTTGTAAGTTTTACTAATTTTTTAAAATTTACTTAAATAGTAGAGGACACTTGAAACTGTCGCTAAATACTAAGTTTAAGATAAGTTAGGATGTATTATTAGCCAATTAAATTTAAATAATAATTAAATTAATATTTCAATGATTGATACTTTTTGTAACTTCGCCCACATTGATACTTTTGTAACTTCGCCCATCTTGATTTTTTTGTAACTTCGCCCACATTGATACTTTTGTAACTTCGTCCTAGCACCATTTATTACTAATAAAATGTTGAAACCCGGCCAAGCTTTTCATGTTAAGGAATACTGCGCGTACGGCGGGGCAGGCAGCGAGGCAGCTGATAATATTACTTTGGGGCAAATTCATCGTATAATTATTATTTTTATTTATTCATTGCTTAACGTTTATTTTT
>SIJG01000009.1:941786-958937 GCA_023374025.1 Heterodera schachtii | reverse complement strand
TCTAGTAAATTGTAATTTCTAATTAATAAATATTAAGTTATTTGAGTTGAGGAATTATGTCGCCTTATATTATTTTGTTTATTTTAAATTAGGCGCACTCGGCGGTTTGAGAAAAGAACTGCTCAAAAAGTACTTCAATTATAATATTTAAAAGGCAAATATTTATAAGATCTAAATGAAATTTTTTGTTATAAGATACTTCAAATTTTTTTATAGAGGAAATAATTTTACTTTCTTTTACTAATATCAAGCAGCTATAATTTACATTATTTGGTATATTGTATTTATAGTTTACTTATAAAATTAAATAATCATAATCAGTTTATCTATGTATTTTTATGTGATTCCGAAATTTAATTTTGCAATTAATAGTCTGTTTTTTAATGAGAATTGATTTATTAGACGAATTTTACTACTAAATTTGTGGAGAATCGTTAGCACTTTTAATGTTTTAAATTAAAACATAACTTTAAATTAATTATTTGTAATTAAAAAATTCGTTAGACATTCTGATGCATGAAAAGTTAAAAAAATTTCTTTTTTTAAACTAATTTTTTAATTAATAAGCTTTTAAAATTAAATAACTTTTTCAACTCCTCAAGTATAAAAAGTTGAGAATCATTTTTTAATTCTTTTTTTGTTTGCTGCATGAAAAATATTCATCATGGTTATGCGTTTTAAGATTATTCGCCATTTTATTGTGGCATTCATTACTCAATCCCGAATAATTCCAATTTTTGCAAATAGAAGAATTTTATTTATTATTCATAATATGTTTTTGTATTTAAAACTTTTATCATTAAGTACTTTGTTGTTAATAATTGGTTTTCCATTTTCCACTTGTCAGGTACATTTTTTGTTTTTTTTAAGTTTTTGACAACTTTTTATTTAAATTGGTTTTACTTACCTTTTAAAAAAAATTAACTTTAAAAAAATAATAAATTAATTACAAAACAAAGTTGTGCATAATTTGAGTAGTTATCATCTTCAGTACGTAGATAATTCACTAAGTTATCAACCAATGTTTATGTTTTAATTTGATTTAGGCTATTTTTGCCCTTTAATGATTTAAATTTTTTATTTTTATATAAAAGCTTAAGAATATGAATGTTTATTCCATAATCCTTTTCTCATTGATTGGCGCAATCTTTGACAATTTGATAATATCAATGTTTGTTCTTTATCTATTAATTTGTTCTATAAAAGAAAGTCTTTTTGTGTTTTTCTAAGTTCTTTAATTTCTTATTTTACGTATATATTATTGCATAGCTTAATGACTTTGTTTTTATAAAAAATTTTCCTATGGTTGGGTGAATTTGTGTAAAACTAAGGTAATAAAACCTACCTTTTATTTATTTTCAACGTGTATTTGATTCTATAAATTTATATAATTTAACTTTAAAAATTAAATAATAATATCTTTAAATAAATTACTTTCATTAAATTTTAATGCTTTTTCGGCTCAAAATGTATTTTTAAATTTTTTTTATAAAATTAAATTAGCAATTATTTAAATGTGGTGCCGATTCTTCATCAACATAGAAATGGTAATTATTCAAACGATTGCATTTATTCATTCCTTAACTTTTATTTCTATTACATATATTTAATTTGGTTTTTTTATGTTAATATCTGCAATATTTTATTTAAAATTCGCCTTTTCATGCCATCATTAAGAAATTATTTATTTAACGCTGGTGTAATATAAAATGTATTTTTCTTGTAGGAGGATTAATTCCATTTATATATTTTAATTTTAATTTTATTTTATTATTTTTTTATATTGATTTGTCACAAGTCACCTTCTTCCTCGTTTTCAAACTTTTCCAAAAATTGATCCTTTTTACTTTTTAAATAATTTTATTCACTTTTTCAATAATATTAAATTAATTTTAGTTCTTCTTCACGCCGTTGGGACGCCAGTGTTTTTTGAAGTGATAGATTCTTCTAAAGATTAATTGAATTTGTTTGTGATTTGTTTTTAGTTTGGCTTGGAATGGTATACCTTTTAGTTGAAGATTTTTGAAATTTAAATAACTTTGTTAATAATTGGTTTTGCACGTGTCAGGTATATTTTTTTTATTAAAAAGTTTTTGACAACATTTTACATAAATTGGTTTTACTTATTTATGTAAATATTTGTTTTTATTTTAAATAATATTTTTTTTTTATTCGACTAACCATCTTTATGAAGTGATACATAAATCGATAAGGCAAATAAATATTTTTATTATTTTACCAAAGGTTTCCTCGGAAACAGGCAAATTTTATATTTGCATCCATGATCTAAATTATACAAAATAAAAAATCTAAAAATTTTCATTTGGTTAGGTATTTTTTGCGGATTCAATTTTATTTTGCATTGTAATAAATTTTTTTAGAATAAATTAATAATAATCTCAAATTCAAATACAATGTTAGTATTAAGATTTCGTTTGTCATTTTGGCATTTTTAATAAATATTTTCGCATTTTTTGGGAACTTTTCTTTTAAATTAATTTTTTTTTTCGAGATTTTGGCAAACTTGGAAGTATTGCATTTATTTTTTTAAATGATTGAACTTTATTCATTCTTTATAGTTATAGAAAAATATTTTTTAATCTTATTCAATTTTAATTCATCTTTTTTTAATTTGTTTTTTGGTTCAAATATTAATAATTTAAATTTTAGAATTTAGGCCTGCTTTATGTGCATGTGCGCATTTCTTTGCAATTGTTTAGAGCATTAATATTCATTTTTTTAATGATTTGATGCTTATAACTAAGTAATCATGTTTGTTAATTCATTTAAATTGTTTGAATAATTAATTTATTTTCAAACTTTTGAAAACATTACTTGTTGATTTTTTATATTAATTGCTCTTCTCGAGGATTGCTGTAGAAATTTGGATAGTTTTGAAGATAGCTTTTAAATAAAATCATACATTGATATATTTTAATAGATATTTTTAAAGTAAAAATCAATATAATATTTTTTTGTTTGCATTTATTTATTTAACTATTATGTCGGCAAGTAAAAACTCCTTCGTGTTTTCATTAAAACGCTTCATTTTAATGGTGATTTTCGGTATTATTTTTAATAAAATAAGGTGCCGAATACACTAATATTATCAAAATTTGATTATCATATAATAAAATTAACACATTTGGTAATTTATTTTCAAATTATTTGTTTCACTAATTTAATTTTATATAATGAAGAATTTTGTTCAAAATATTAAAGTTGTCTTCCTTCTGTCGATTTAATAATATATCTCCTCACTTTATCATTCATAAGTCATAATAATGAATATATTATTTGTTAAATTTCAATAATTTTGATCTTTGAATATCTGAATCAAAGTGAAAGTATATTTTGAATTTATAAAATTCAATTTTATTCATATTTCCAGCAAAATAATATTTAATCTGAAAATAATGAAGAATAATTTTGAAGTACATAATAATTTCTATAATATGCAAAGGAATACTGCGAATGCCTCGCCGGAACTGTGGATTCGTTTCCAGTACTAAGGCTATTCATGATTCTTGTTTAATTTGAATTTAAAAGATAGGTATTTTTATTTTGAAATTTTTGCTATACAGATTTTTCCTTTTGTAATTGTTTTGGCTTAATAGAGTTAAAAAATGAAGTCATAAAGCAATTCTTCATAATGGTCACCAGCTTATTTAATTTGTTTGATTTAACTTTAATGTTTTCAATTAATTCTAATGAGTGATATTACACTCGAGAATACTGTTGAAATTATATTTAAACATTTTAAAAGTAGCGCACACTCGGTTTTTTGATTAATGGTCTTAAAACTTTATGTCGAACGAGCTCAATCGCAAGGTCAACATTTGTTGCTTTTGTTCCTTAACTTTAGATTCAATCGCATTAATTATGTATTTAATAATTAATTTTGTCTTTTAGACCTTTTAACTGCTGTTTCATTGCATAATCACAATTTGATTATTTATTAGAGTAGATTATTAATAAATAATAATTCGTTATGTTTTGTAATTCGTTTTGTTAAAATCAATATTTGCGAATTATTAATTTTTTCTGTTGGATATCTCGGCATTTATGGAAGAAGTTATTCCAACGCATTATTGGCTATTTGGTTTTGATTATTCTTTTGATGGTTCATTTGTGCCTCTTATGGCTTAGTTTCATTTATTGATCAATTGTAAAAAATTATTTGAATAATTCTGCTGAATTCTTGTATTTATTCTTCGTTTCTATTACTTTATTTATCCCTTTTTCTGGTTTTAATTTTACTTCTTCCCCTTTCATTGGTCTATACAAAAAGATACAATTAGCCAATTTTATAGGTTTTTCATATAAATATTAATTTCGACATAATTTTAATAATTATTTATTTTAAAAACAAAGCAAATTAATGTATTTTAGTCTTCCTATTAATTGCTTGCTATTTATATAATTCTTTCCATTTACACTTTTTACTGTTTTCTTTCAATAATTCATTTAATGCTTTTCCTTTTTTTATTACCGCTTTTATTTCTTTTCTCACTTCCAATTCTTTCTCTCTTTCCAACAAATATTTACTTTAAAACATTGCTTTTTATTTTAATAGTTTGGCTAATAAAGTTCGTTTTAGAGCTTTTTCAGTTTATCCGCAATATAAATTAAAGATTAGCTAGATGAAAACATTAAGAATCATCTCAAGCAATAAATTGCGTCAATTTTTATTAATTAAATATTTAAATTCTGCATATCTAAATTGTATTTTCGGTCATTTGGACCAAAAAAAGATTAAACGTTTGTTTTCTAAAAATATAACCTTATGTTTTAATTTCAAACTTTATTTTTCATTTAAAAAATATTTCAATATTTATTGATTATATGTGTATATGTTGTATTAAATGCTTTGTTAAAATTTTCTTGGCGGTATGTCTCTCATGAGTGGCGGCTGCTCATCTGTTGTGTTTTTATATTTAATTTTTATTATTTATTAAAATGTTGTCAAATTTACCTCATTTCAGATTTGATCATTCGTTCTTTATATTCGAGACTCGCACAATCGGTTTTTTAAAGTTTTTTTTAATATAATAAAATTTAGTTTTTTTAATTTTATTTTTCTGTTTTCATAATACGAATATGTAATTGGGTCAACCTTTTTTCAGAATTACTCTCGTGTCCAAATTTTCGAGTTTTTTCCACAAAATTTTAATGAAAAAAATCAGGTACATATTTTAATTTATGTTTTATTTTACTTTAACGCAAATATAAATTATTTTTGCCAATTATTTAACAAACTATATTTTTCTATTATATATTTTTATTCGCCTTGGCCTTTTTCCTAATGTTTTTATTAATAATTTAATCCTTTTTAATGTATTAAATTCATTTAACATGAGATTGTTCCATAATAGAATCATTTGTCATGATTGCCAAAAGAACCAGTTAAAATTTGCTATTTATTTTTGATTCCATTTATTATAGATGGCATAGTCATATTTCTTTTGATAATTACTTATATTCAAAAACTTATTAATTTTTTAAGCAATTCTGTGTTTTTAATAAATGTTTTAATTAAAATTGTTGTTCTTTTCACAAAACCTTTTTGTATTATTACATTTAACTTTTCTCTTTTTTCATGTAAGATTAAATCTGTTAATTCGTTTAATGAGTTTTTTTTAATCAAACTCGTCTTAACTGGACTTAAATGGCTTTCTAGCTGAAAATTTTGTGACCGTATACTTATTCTCTGAACATATTTTTTCATTTTTTTTTTATTTTATTGTTTTTAGATTTTATCTTTTTTTAGTTTTCATAGGTTTGAATAAAGTTCACTGCAGTTAGACAATTAGTTTTTTTAGTTATTGAACGTCGTATTCTTATCACTGGCTAGAAATAGAATTTGAAAATTTTAATTAATGAAATTCATGTCGCCTGCTTGGATCATTCAGTATTTTTTCCGTTTAGTTTTTGTCCATAAAGTATGAGCATGATTGTTCATTATAGCAAATTAGTTTTGATAAATTTTTTAAATTCGGTGCTTATTTAACTCATTATATTTACGCACAGAAAGTGTGATAGATGATACACATGTAATATATAACATTCTCCACATGACATATAATATTTACAACAGAAGGGATATAGATGGGTTTTTATGCTTTACCAAGCAAGGTTTTAGGCCATAAACGGCTTTGCGCATGTTTCAGATCCATGTAATGAACTTTAAAACTATATTTTTATTTAATTTTTTCATTTCGGTTTTACATTGTATTGGTCTCAATATGCGTATGTGAATGTTTTTTTGAAGCGCTTTTTACATACGTGCAATTGAAAAATGATTGATTATTAAACCACAAGTAGTAATTAATGTACAGTAATTTATTGCATAATAATTCATTTATGTTTTTTTAACTGTAATTTGTTTTAATTGAATTATATGTCTTTGTTTTTTTTAAATTTTCCTCTGACTTTAATTAAGCTTTATCAAAACAATTGCCAATTTCAGAAAGAATATTTCCCAAACAGTTTAATTGGATTTACCGAAAATCTAATGTAGTTTCAAAATGTTTTTGGCCAAAAAAGTGAAAATGATAAAAAATTGCTAAATTTCGTAAATAATTTGAACAACAAATTGAAAAAACATGCGAAAATTCCATTGAAGAAAAGGCAAAATTGCGAAAACCAAAATCAGGAACATAAGATGATGAAGTTATTATTTTTTGCCATGTTCAAAAAAATCAAAAAATTTTCACTAAATAAATCAGTCGAAAAATATTCCCTAGTCTTCATTTACTCCTTTTATCCCGCAGTCTTCTATACCGAGAAGGTTGAAAAATAATCCCACATAGGTGATAATTAGAGCATTTACGGTAAGTACGAATTAATTCCCCGGGAGTAGTATTTTTCAACTATCCCCCCCCCCCGCGAAAAGGGGAGTACTATACAATCTGATTTCCCCAAAAATCTGCAAAATAGGGTAAATTTTCAGGAACATTATCACCCATAATTTGTGACATGAAATTTTTGAATGGTTCTATATTTATGTGATGGTACGCTCTCGAGCGCTTCATAATAATGTGCTTTAATTTTAATTTATCATAGTAATTAAACAATACTTCAAAATATACAAAACGTTATAAAAATAGCTTACAGCTGTGTAATTTTTTTGATTTTTTCTTTTCTTTTAAATGTTTTTTTAAACATTTACCATTGCTGAACTTTTTATGGTTATATTTCTCTATTTATGTATTTTCGTGTTTTTAATTTTGAATTTTAAATTTGTTATTTTGCTTAATCATTACATTTTTTATATCATCTTTATATTTTATAAGGAGTGCCTTTTTTACATTTATGAAGATAAATGTTTCATTTTCTTTCACATTGTTGTAATTTTTTTGGTTATTTCAATTGTTTATATTTTATTATATTTTCAAATTAGATTATAAAAATGCATTTAAACAAATTAATTTTTTCTTATTTAGGGTGGTCCGAGACCGGGTCAAACTCCCTGATCCCGAAACATGAAAACACCCCAAAATGTGTTTGCAGCATCGACAATTTTTTAATTTTAATTAGCTTAATATGTCCCAGCAGTTATCAACATAGATATTTTATTCGCCGTATAACTGTTAGTTTATTTTATTTAAATTTTTTTGCTAGTATTAAAATCTAATTTGATTAGCATATGAATTAGCCCTTATATATATATACATATAATAATTTATCTTTAATAATCATTTTACTCGTAACATTTAAGTTATAAAAATGAATAAAAATATATTTAATTTGTTTATAAAGATTTCTAATTTTATGTCAATAGAATCTATTTTACAAAATTTTTATTACAGTTGTCCTTGAATTTCTGTGATAATAAGTAAGCTGAATTGCAAGTTTATAGTGAAATTAGTTTGTTCATGTAAATATTCTATATTTTATTTTTACATAAAAATTTTATTCGCATTAATAGAGCTATTCGCGAATCCAAAAATGGAATATGTAAAAGAAAAATGCTTTTTCTTATTTATTTTTTGTCTTTCTTTTACGGTATCTTTTAGTTTTTAGTAAATATTAAAATTTAATATTTTCTTGTTTTGGAAGTAACTTAACTTTTAGATATTTAGTAAAAAATAAAAATAAATTTGTTTATTTTTAAAAGATTTATCAAGTTGCCAAATCTCATATTCCTTAATTAACAATAACTATATGGTAAATAATTTTATTATTTTTTAAATATTGTAAATTATTATCAATATACATGGTACCTTACTCCTTCTTTTATTCCGATGTTTGTCATATTCACGCTGTGAATTAGTCAAAGAGACTATTGATTTCTTTAAAT
Source organism: Heterodera schachtii (assembly GCA_023374025.1). Lineage (NCBI taxonomy): Eukaryota > Metazoa > Nematoda > Chromadorea > Rhabditida > Heteroderidae > Heterodera > Heterodera schachtii. The sequence continues at coordinate 950,635 of SIJG01000009.1, read as the reverse complement.
TGAATAACAATGATTATTTTATGTGAATTTTCGTAATCTTCTTCCTCACTAAAACATTCTATTTATATATTGTTTTATTTTAATGTTTCATTTAATTTTTGCTTCAAATAACTTTAAAATGGGTTTTAAATTTTTGTTATCCTTTTCTTATAAAAAATCAGAAACCCTGAAGAAAGGTATTTCAAATCTCATATATTAAGAGTTTTTTCCATTTTTATTTAATAATTGCAATTTGTTATTGGTTTAAATGAGATTCAAATTAAGTATTTTTAAAATTTTGCCCAACGTAAGCGGGAATAGAATAATGCTATATTTTTCCAAAAATTGTATGAATTTTTTCATTAGGTATTGAAAATATTAATTAATGTTTTTATTATTTTTACCTACTTTTAGTTTTATCTTACTTTCCTTCGCCTTTTATTTATTTTTTTTTCTATTGGTATATAAATTTCTTTTACATCCATTAATTTTTATTTAAAAATTATATAAAAATTTTACTTAAACTAATAATGATATTTTAAATTTTAGCTTATTAACTCCAATTCTTTTTAAACCAAGAATATTTCTTTAGCATTTTTTTGTTATATTATTTTTTAATTTCTAATTTTAAAAGATAACTTAAGATATTTGTGTTGTTAATTTTCCATTATTTCTTTTTTCAGTTTGAGTATCTCTTAACGCTCTGGTCTTCGTCTACATGTCAAATCCCACTAATTAATTTGAAAGTATGTACCTAATTCTCAATAACCATTAATGTTTACCAAATAAAAATATATTATCAGACAATGACTTTTCAGAGTTGTAAAATATTGCTGAAAATAATTATCTATTTTAAATAATATTGATTTAATCGAAAATTTATTTAATAATGCTTCTCTGACTTAACTGCTGGCAGATGAAAATAGAAAATAAAAATTACTTATTTAAATTAATTTAAATCCTAGGATATTTGTTTTCCATTAATTTAAGCTTGATTTTTTATAATTCATTATTTCGTGAAACAAGTTGCTTCTTACAAATAAATACGCATATTAAGTCGATAATCGTTTTCCGATAATTTATTTATTACCTGTAGTTTTGTATTATAAAATTAGAGAGTATTGCGAACCTTTTAAATAACAGTCACGCTCAATTCTCTAAAAAAAATTTAATTATTAGATGTAAGATAATTTAGTTATTAAACAATTTTTGCTGCTTTATATTCTTTTATAATGTTTTTAAAAAAGATTAATTATTTTTCAATAATTAAAATTTGATGATTAACTGGGAATTGTAAATTTTATAATTTCTTCGGCTATGATCGCTGCATTTTCTTTAATCGAATTTAAATGATAAATAAAAAATTGCCTTTAAATCTTTTAAGAATAGCCACTTTTTTAAACCTTTTAAGTGTTATCGTAATTATTATAAATAATTTTGTAACTTTTTATATTTCTAATCTTGGATTGCTGAATGTTTCACCATTCAACCTAAATTGAGATGAAGATATATTAAGCATTTTAAATTATTTATTTTATTATCCTGCTCTTTATGACCTCCTTTATAGCTTTAAAAACTTAAACTGTTTATTTACGAGTAATTATGCCGGATTTAAATAATTTTATTTTATTATAAATAAAGTTATTTAATTTATTTTAAGATTTTATGATAACTTTTTTCCTTTTAATTGATTATTTTAAAATATGGATTAGCAAATAAAGAATTTAACACAAAAATGTTTATTGATGAATTTTGTAAATATTAGTCATAATTGTATTTTTTTGTTTTCTTAATATTATTAAAAAAGCTTTTTTGTGAAATAATCAATGTTTTGGTTAGAATTTATTTAAAAAATTCTGATTACGGTATCATTCAATTTATTAATTATATAATTGTGTCCAATAGATTATGTGAATTAAACTTTAGAAATTAATTAATATGAGAATTATTTGGAATTTGTTTCGAGATATTAACAATGTAATATTTAGTTAATATGAGAAATTTCGTTACCTCAAATATATGAAATATAGAAAGTAAAATTTTATGAACCAAAACAGTAAATATGGAAAAATTTGCCAATTATCACAAGAATTTCTATAAAAATTGTGTAATAAAAACTTTAAAATATTAAACAATTAAAGTGAAATTAATTCATGGAAAATAAAAAATAACATTCAATATTTACCTTGTCTGGGATTTTATGTATGCGGATTTTTTAAAATTTGTATTGATTGAAAGTAAAACTTCAAATAATTTAAATAAAAACCTAATCGCTGCTTTAATAAATTAAAATTTTTTAATTAATTTTAAACATTTATTTCGTTTTTTGCGTTTGGGTATGCGTTGGTTGAAATGAAGTGAAATGCAAAATGACTCTGTCCAGCGATGCTCACCAACACATCCAACCAAATGAGCTCGGCATTTCTCATCGGTTAATTGGCGTCACTTTCCAAAGCGACGCCATAGAACACCTAAGGAACAGTGTTGTTAGTGAAAGAGAGAAAAATTATTGATGCAAGAGAAGAGAAAAAAGAGGGAGGGATAAGGGAAGGAGAATTATAGAGCAGAGAGGCAACGAGAGAGAGAGAGAGAGAGGCGACGAGAGAGAGTCAGGGAGAGAAGGGAAAAGAAAATTTTTCAATTTTATGAGCAAAACTTAAAGCATTCACTTGAGCACATATGTAAATTGCAAATTTGCGGATCCCGCTGCGGGATTGGAATTAAAAAATTTTTGCGGGACGATATCGAGCGGATTAATTCCGTAAATTCCATAAAATGCGGACCGGCGAAGTGATAGAGAGAGAGAGAGAGAGAGAGAGAGAGAGAGAGAGAGAGAGAGAGAGAGAGAGAGAGAGAGAGAGAGAGAGAGAGAGAGAGAGAGAGAGAGAGAGAGAGAGAGAGAGAGAGAGAGAGAGAGAGAGAGAGAGAGAGAGAGAGAGAGAGAGAGAGCGAGAGAGAGAGAGAGAGAGAGAGAGAGAGAGAGAGAGAGAGAGAGAGAGAGAGAGGCTTGAGAAAAATATTTTCCAGTTTATTTGCATTAAATTAAAGCATTTACTATAACCAGGGCTACCAGATATATAATTTATACATCATTTTGGTGTGGTGCTTTCAAGGATCAATGATGTTTTTTTTTTTGAAATTATGATTTTCCAACCGTAAAATTAACTTAAAATTACAAATTTCAGTGAATCTGTTTAAAAATGGCCAAAATTTACAGTTTTTCATTTTGATGGTTCTGATAAAAAATGATCATCGATCAAAAACTGACTATAAGTGGGAAATTGTACTCATTTTGTCCCAAAAACTTTAAAAATCCTTTGGTGGGGGCTTTATTAGTCCGCATTTGGGCTATTTCTCACTGTTAATAAACAAATATCACTCAAGTCAATTGCTTACGTATATTTACTTCAAAATTTAAAATTGAATAAATTTGAATTTCAAAGAAATAAAAGCCAGGAATTAGAAGCATGTATCTTGATTGAAAAGGATAAAGAAAAAATGATTGGATTTGAGATTACATCTTTTGTTCAATTCGGTTCGTCACTTTCTCTTTTGACTTGCACCAGCGAAGAATTCTGCAAAAGTAAATTGAGTTTAAAATGTTTTTTACATCATTTTATTTTAATTTTTATTAAATGTGAAACATAAAATTTAAAAATATTAAAACATGAATGGACCCTGTCATGATTTTGATCCTAATCCAGTTTATTTGACCAGGAGCAACTAATTTTTCTCACCGATATTTAATAAAAATTTACTAAAGTTTGGAATATTGGTCTCGACATTTTTCAAATTTCGCTTTTTAGAGTTGTCAAAAATTCTTATTTCAAAAGTGTTCTTATTTTCGTATGAAATTCCTCGCCATAATTACAATTCCCGGAAAAACCATGCCAAAATCTCAGCTTCATTAACAAATGGTGGTCATCCGTTCCATTTGTAATATTCATTTTCTGCTTCTGCCCTCCTGCTGATTTTTCCTGTGCCATGACATTCAAAGTGCCGTTTTCATCCATGTCAAATGTCACTTCAATCATTGGCACTCCACGCGGTGCCGGCTGAATGTCGAGCAGAACAATGCCAAGCAAATTGTTGTGCCGAGTCAGTCTGTTTTCACCTTCGTAAACCTGCAAGATTTTAAAATTATCAAATTATTGAATATTTAAAAGAAATGAAATTTTTCTGATTTAGGAGTGTAATTTCTTTTTTTATGATTTAGGTCTTGGAAATTCTTATCTGACTGGTTCTGAATTAACACAGGGTTTCGATCTCAAATTTTGAAAATCCTCATTTCAGCCATAAAAAATCCTAATTTGCCACAAAAATACCTCAAAAAAAATCCTCATTTTTTAAAACATCATAAAATGCGAACAAAATCAGTTAACTGTCATATTTTTCATTTGAAACAATCACGGCGCCTATCAGCGCCGCCGGACCTATTTTTTTTTTTAAAATTGGCCAAAAATCGCAAATTGGTAATTTTGGTAAAATCTATAACGATCTCATTTAAACAAAAAAAAAAAATTTCGATTTCTATTGTTTTAATTTTTGCTTTTAAATTGCTTTTTTGTGGCGCGGTTTTTCCAAAAAACTTTTTGGTGACATTGTGGGGAGGGGGTCCGGCAGTGCCGATAGGCGCTGCCGGAAAAAATTTGGGATTTTGAGTGCGATTTGTTAAAAGATTTTGTCAAAAAAATAATTTTACCCCCTTTATCGAATTCCTCTTTATTTTTTTGAACAAAATTATCTAAAAGAAATTAATTAAAATTTATTGAAAAATGAGCGTGCTGAGCCGAACCGAAAATAGTCTCAGTGTGGGCGAACCGAAAAATAATCTCTGTGTGGGCGAACCGCAAATAGTCTCAGTGTCAATAAAAATATTTAAATTTAATACAATTCGGTATCGAAAAATAATAAATTTAATTAGACGATTATTTTAAAAAATAAACTAAAAAAGAATATTATAAAAGCATTCCATCTCCGACCAAAAAAAATTATATTGAAATGAAAAATTTTCATTTTAAATCAAATTAGACAATTAAGCTTACTAGAGGATTTTCAAATCTACTAATTTTCTTCAGAAATTTCACCCAATATTTGCGTAAATTAAGATCTTCATTCATTTCTCCACAAATTTCATGCAGTTTTTCCCATAATTTTCCTTCATCCCTATTCTTTTTTACACTAATGTTACAATTCAAAAATTATTCTACATTATTAATGGTACAAAAGCTAGCATTTATGCATTTATTTTTAGCAGAATTTTTGAAGAAAAACACATTGAAGAAAGTTGAACCTCGCAATTACATTATTTTTTAATTTTAAAATTTAACATTATTATATATTTCAATTAAAAAATATTTCTTTAAAATAATTAAATTTAAATATTTTTATTGACACTGAGACTATTTGCGGTTCGCCCACACTGAGCCATTTTCGGTTCGCCCACACTGAGACTATTTTCGGTTCGACCTAGCACCAAAAATGAGGATTTTTCGAAAAAAAAAGTTTAAGATTTGAAGAAAAGGTTCGAACATTTTGCCAAATATGCCTATTTTTTCAAAAAAATCATGCGTTTTTGTCATTTTTTTATCAAAAGACCACAAAAATCCTCAAATTTCTCAAAAGACCACAAAAATCCTCAAATACTCATTTTTCAAAAAAATCCTCCTTGACCCTCTAAAAGACCACAAAATGAGGAAAAATCCTCACATACCGAAACCCTGAATTAACATAGTTCTTCCTCCCACAAGTGATGCTTTAGCTCCATTTGTGGTTTTTAGTGGTAAATGTGATGAAGCGGTTTTTTGCTGGACCCAAATTACTTACAAGAAAATTTTAAAACTTAATGAACTTTTCTCAAGTTGGGCTCTTCTTTGACCGAGCTTAAGTTTTGAGTATCTATATGCAAAAAAAAATGTTAGCCCTTTTTTGCGGTACATCTCAGTTGGGCCGGCAAGTCAAAATTTTTGAAGTTTTTTCTAGAAATCTTTTCGTTTTTTTTTTTGTAAGGCTAATAGAGCATGTTAAGGGCCTTCGAATGATGATACCAAGACTGTTGGATTTAGATAAGAAATAAAAAAAGCTATAGTGGAAAAACATGCTGGGGCCCAAGCGTGACAGCCCAACCGTGCCGGACCAACTGAGCTGATCCGCTTTTGGCCCTTATTTAATCAATTTGCCATTTTTCAAATCACGGCTAATTTGGGGTTTTTTGATAAAATTTCTTGACCTTAACAAGCACACATTTCGGTAAAACTGTAGTTTGTCCCCCTCCCCTTTTTGAAAAAAAAATTTTCAAAAATTTTTTTTCCCTAAAAAAGTTTCCAGGGGTTTTTGGGGTCGCTGAACACGAATCCGGCATCCATTTCGGCCAATTTCGAATCCCGGACCCGAATTCGAACAAAAAGTCGAAAACTCAAATTTTCGAACTTCGAATTTTTGGTTCAATATCGGTTTAAATATACTAAAGCATTCTAAAAGTTACCATTTTGCAATAAAAGATCATTTAATTCATTTTTAGACCCAAAATGCGAAATTCGAAAATTTGAGTTTTCGACTTTTTGTTCGAATTCGGGTCCGGGATTCGAAATTGGCCGAAATGGATGCCGGATTCGTGTTCAGCGATCCCAAAAACCCCTGGAAACTTGTTTTTTTTCAAAAAGGGGGGGGGGCAAACTACAGTATTACCCACATTTCTGATTGTCCGAACAGTCAGGTGGTGAATGTTTGTGATGTTTTTGTTGGAACTGTGGTGTTGCGTTTGACCAACATGGTCATCTCACCACCTTCCGTTTCTATGCCAACAGAATGATGGAAGACATCAAGCAGCAGAAAAATCTCTTCAAACTGAATATATATAAATTTCAATTATTATCCAGTGCCTGTCGTTACATTTATTAAAAAATATTTTTGGGTTTTGGTACAAAAAAAGGTAAAATTTTCTCATATAATTTGCTTGTTTAATAAAATAACCAAATTATAACTAACAATAATCGGTAAGTGGTATTAAAACAAAAAAAAACGAAAATTAAATATAGTAGTTTTTGCATAAAAATGCTAAATTTTTAAAAAATGAAATAAAGTTTTGGGTCTGGCGGTGCCGGTGCGCCACAGAAACAATTCGGAAATGTATCGACACGAAAGAAGTGGATATTATTTTCTTTTACTTAATAGAATGTTTAAGTCAAAAATCACTTTAATTGACTTGTCTCCGGTGAAAAACGGCGGATTCGTCCGTCTCCAAACATTTGTACGTCAAAGTTTTGCCCGAGAAGAACTCGTCCAGCAGCATTCGCGCTTTTGGGATTCGAGTAGATCCACCGATTAGCAAAACAACGTCGAGTTGAGATTTGCTAATTTTCGCATCGGCCAGTACCCTTTCAATTGGAGAAATTGTGGCACGGTAAAAGAGATCGGCACAAAGATCCTCAAAATAGGCACGAGTGATGTCAAAACGGAAGTCGATGTCATCGCACAGAGAGTCCAAAACAATGCTAAAAACGGAGAGTAAAATAATGAGCAGTCATGGGCGAGAAAATTTCAATTTAAAAATTTTTGAAAAAGGTAGAAATTTCTTTAAAACAAAATTCTTAGGAATTCATCTGTTAGCCTACGATTTTTCCTTAAATTATTTTTAGAGTCAAAAAATTATTGCCAAAAAAGTACAGAAAAATTAGCTCTTAATTTGGCCATTTTGGCGCTGTGCCAACAATTTTTTGTAAGAAAATTTGTATAATTTTTTGAAATTTGCAGGCAAATAGGGAAAAAAATTAGAGCTATTGAAATGCGAAACCATAAATGAATTTAAATAAAGAGGCCGCGGAAAAAAGTGATGAAAATTTATTTTTTATTTTTTTGGAAATTATTAAAAGGACAATTATTTACCCAATAAAATATATTTTACTTATAAATAAAAAAAATAAAGAATTATTTTTCCAATTTACTCTTTTTAAAATAAGTTTTTGTCAATTTTATTATAATCAAAAAATGTTTTGTTTAATATTTTTAGTAAGAAAAAATCAATAAAATGTTTGATAGAAAATATATTTTTGTCCGAGTCCAAGTAAATTTTTGAATTTTTTTTTTAAACCAAAAAAATTAAATGAACATTTGTGGCAGATGAAAATGAAAATCAAAAAATGCCGGAAAAGGGGAGGGGCGGCGAACGAAGTTGGCACTGTTTTAATAGAAAACTTACATTTTTCAAAAGGAATGTCCGGTTTGTCCATGTCCAAGTGTTTTTTAAAATCCGCAGAGAGTTGAAAAAATTTATAAATATTTTTTTTTAATTTTACTGTATTATTCCCATAAATTAGGCTTTGCTAAATTCTGGTCCAATTTCTTCAACTAAATGACAAATTATGGTGTTTTCTGTTACTTATGCTTCACAGTTACCATTACGCTTTGTTGATTTAATTATTTCTTGAATTAATTGCCGATTAATGGACTAATTCATTCAATTTTTTTGGTTCAGGTTTACATCAGAAGTCTGGCCGAGTGGTCTAAGGCGCTGCGTTCAGGTCTCAGTCCTCTTCGGAGAGCGCAGGTTTGAATCCTGCGGCTTGCATTTAACTTTTTAACAATTTTAAATTAAGAAAAAGAATTTTGCTAAAAAAAATATTAAATATACAAAAATAAATGTAAAACATAAATAATGCCAACCAAGAACATTGCAAATTGTTGCCGAATTTGAATATGCCAAACTGAACCTAGTCCAAATAATAAACACACCCATTGAACATTTATTTCCTCAAAATTGCCCTGTGGGAGAGAATTGGCCACAACACCTAAAATTGCTTACAATTATTTGACAGCAGTCAAATATCGACATTTCTTCTTTTTGCGCTTTTTCGAAATTTTGCTTTTTTGTC
>SIJG01000009.1:618439-928010 GCA_023374025.1 Heterodera schachtii | reverse complement strand
TTAAAAATTATTGTAATTTCGATAAATTAATTCTCATTCCATTTCAAATCAATGCCGAAAATCCCTGCTTTAAATTTTTTGAATTTTTTGTAGGCACAAAACGCCAACGGCATCGTCGCCTTATGAGAAGCAGCCGGAGAACACGGAGGAATGTATCCCGGCACCGCTCGCCTGCAATTCATACGCGGACTGTGCCGACGATGAAGCCGATTTGCACCCCAGGCGACAGCTGGCGCACGGATGCCAGCGTAAGCTTATTCATATTCAAATAAATTCAATTGTGGCAAAATGAAACAAAATGCCAACGCAGCAACAAAAATAGTGGCAAGGACAAAAAATTCCCGAAAATTTCTGTCATAAGTAATTTTTTTTCAAATTTCCCAAAATTTCTCAGCAATTTACTTATTTTTGGGTACTTTTTTGTTTTGAGACCCCCCCCCCCTGAAATATTCAAATAAAAAGTCATTTCTAGGGTAATATGTGACGCTGATCACGAATATGACCTTTGTTTTGCAAAATTACGAAATCCGGGCCCGAATACGAACAAAAATTCGAATCCATAAATTACAAGGAAAACGTATTTTGGCACTAGTTCATTTTGTCCCTTACGTGTATTTCAGTCAGTTTTAGACGAAAAAATGCGAAACTCAAAAATTTAAACTTCCGATTTTTGTTCGAATTCGGGTCCGGGTTTCGGAATTGGGCATCTATTGGACAAAATATTATAATTTTGTTTTGTGGCATTCTATACACCTTTAAAAATATATTAGGAAAAGAAGTCAAGAAATTAGTTTTAAATTTAGTGAAATTTTAATCGATCTAAGTGAAAGAAAATCGTTTATTCGAACTCGTGAGTTCCGAGAAATTTTCGGTCTCGAGCAAAAACAAATCGCCAAAATGTTGTGAATTGCCAAATTTAAATTTAAAATTAAATCATTAACAGATATTCCGAACGATTTCATTGGGCTGTTGACCACAAGTTCGGGCCCCAAACAGTTGCTGTTGTGCACAGTGCTGGTCATTTTGTGGCTGAGCATCTGCTTGGGCTGTTGTTGTTGTTTTGTGAGCATAAAAATAATTTAATATTAATTTAATGACAAAATATTTCTATTTATAATTTAATCAAATTTATGACAATTTATTTAAAAATTTTATATTTATTTAATTAAAAAAATTTTTTAGAAATTTAATAATCAATTAAATGACAAATATTTAAATTGGTAATTCAAATAAATTATAACAATTTATTTTAAAAAAATTTTCTAATTTATTTAATTTATTAATTAGATAAAATTTTAATTATAGTTATTATCATAAATTTTAAATTTATTTTAATTTTTATATTCTTTTAAATAAATTTAATTACTTTTTTTTTGTTTATATTTTTTACTATGAAAATTTAATTTTTAATTAAAATAAATACAATTTTCTAATTTTTAGATGCATTATCGGCGTAAAAATCGTACAAAAAAGCGAATGAATCGACAACAGCAAACAAATAATACAGAAAAAGAACGGGGAGCAATGCTAAAAGTGAATTAATTACAAAAATAATATTTAAAAATAAAATTAAATTTATTTTTAATTATTAAAATTTGAATTTTTATTTTTTCATTTTCAGCACCCTCAACAACAAATGATGCTCAACAATGACGACTTTTACCACCAAATTCAACAGCATCAGCAGCAGGCGCCACCTCCTCCGCCTGCTGTTATGCCAATTCGAAATTTTTCGCCGCCCCAATTGCCCAGCAAAGGCCCACCGTCGAAGGCACCGCCTCAAATGAAGTGCCAAAAAAAAACAAAATTTCAAAAAATTAAAATTTTTGAAATAGAATTTCATAATATTTATAAAAGATCATACCCCAGCAAAAGTTCTCCTGGGGAAGGCTTACAAAAGTGCCCGATTAAGCAGCATGGAAATGGAAAAAGAGACAATTAATCTTCAAAATAAAGAAAATAAAATTATTGTAAGGAAAGTTTAGTAATTGAAAATTCTGTCAATTTATTATTAATTTAATTAAAAAAATTGAAAATTTTCCCGTCAGCGATTCCATCGATACAGTATTTAATTAAAATTTTAAATTCGCCGGTTCATTCCCAAAATTTTCCGACGGCAATTTTATTTTTTGTTTTTTTTACGATAAAAGAATGCCGTTGCCTGAATTGAAAAATTTTGCGTTAAATATGCCTGCCATTTAACAAACCTTCAAAAGATTTTCATTTTTTGCCTCCAAAAAATTTCCAAAATTTTTCAGTCAGCCTAACGCAAACTTTCCGGATCTATTCTTAATTTAATTTAAAACTCGAAAATTTCCCCGTCAGTGCTGATTTCGGCACAAATTTAATTAAAATTTTCAATTCGCCGATTCCTTCTCAAAAATTTCCGACGGCAATAATTTGACATTCCTCTATTTTTCGATTGCGTAAAATTATGATTTCATGGTCTGGGGTTTCTTATTATTTTTTTTTCGCAATATGCGAGGGTTCAATAAGAGAATGCCATAGGGGAAATTTGTAATTTTTTTTTTTTTGCATTAAATATGCCTGCCATTTAAACAAATTTGATACTTTTCCATTATGCTGACACACCCCAAACAGTTTTGGCGCGCAACGATTATTTAGGAGGCATAAAAGCCGCAATTTGAGCTAAAATGCCATCGAATGGATCGGGTCCTTTAAAACGCCGCAAAAAAATTATTTAAGAGGCATAAAAGCCCAATAAATTTGGGGTGTGTCAGCATAATGGAAAAGTACCCAAATTTTTGAAAGATTTTCATTTTTTTTTGCCTCTTAAAAGTTTTCTCAAAATTTTTCAGTCAGCCTAACACAAATTTTCCGCATCAATTGCATCATTCGCGGCATCTCCAACATCGGCACCATCAAATGCTTCGCCCATCATCCGGGTCGGGCGGCTCCTCCTCTTCGTCAACACAACGCCAAAAGGGCGGCGGCCAACAAATGGCAAATAAAAGTGGCACAAATTTGAAAAAAATTATTACCATTAAACAATTTAATTAAAATTTTTTTTTTTACACATTAAATAATTTAATTCAATTTTTGAATGTTTTATAGTCACGGCATTGAATCCGACGAGTTCAACCGCCACCGCAACAACAGCGACATCGGCGGCACCGAATAATAGTAATTAAAAAAACAATTAAAATTATTTAATTAAAAAAATTAATAAATTAATTTTTTTTTAAGCGACAGCGGACAGTGGAGAATATTTCTATGTGCAGCATCTCGACTTTGACGAGCATGAGAAGAAGCCAAACAGACAAAAATGATGACATTGTCAAACATTCATAATATGGGAATTTATCACGCAATTAAGCCCAATTAGCTAATTACATTTTACATGCATTTTAAGCGGTATTTTGTAAAAATGTAATTTGGAATCTGAGATCCAAAAAATTAAGAAAAAACAGTTTCGTTACGTTTTCAGACTTTATCAGTCCAGGGAAAAATGTGTGACTTTCGATAGCCTTAATTAGCAAAAGTGAAAGTTATAATTTCGAGGTGCAAATCCATCAATAATTGAACACCTAATGTATTCCCTGGGTTTTTTACACAGTATATCAACCACTCAACTTATGTTTTGTCCATTCATTTTTGATCACTAAAATGTTATTTTTGCCCATTTTAATTTGTTTATTTTATTTGTGTATTTAATAAAAAAAATTTTGATTTTATGAAGCGGATTAGATAGCGGCCACAAACGATCGTTTTTAAATATTGGTATGATGAGAAACAAATCGTTTTTTTGTTGAATGTTGGATTTTCCAGGATTTTATTTCTCTCCAAATTCAGAAAAATATATATTAAATGCTAATCTATTTATCAGAATTCAAATAAAAAATAAACAAACAAATGCTCATTGATAGGGCTGCTAATTTTATGTAAGAAAATTTGCGAATTATGTAAATAAAATATGTATAAAAAATGCTAAAATATGTATGAAATATGTACAAAAACCCCCAAATATGTACTAAAATATGTAAATAAAATTTTGTTTTAATGGATATTTTTGGAAAAAAATTTTTTGTAAAAAGTAAAATAGGCACAAAATGCCATAAAAATGAAAAAATAGGCTTAAAATTACCTTTTAGTATTTCAAAATTAATTTTTGATATATTATTTTTTGAAAAAAAATTCGATTTTTTGAGGATACATTTTCAAAAAAAATTTTTAAATTTTTCACAAAAAAATTCTATAAATTCTCGAAAATCCTCAAAATATGTAAAAAAAAACGAAAATATGTACGAAAAATTGCGAAATATTACGAAAAAGTCCAAAATATGTATAAAAATATGTACATATGTAATATGTAGAAAAATCCCAAAATATGTAAAAATATGTAAATAAAAGTCCCAACTTTTGTTCGCAAACACAAAAAAGAAAGTGTTTTTCCCACTAATTAGGCTATGGAAAATCCAGGAAAAAAAAAATGTATTTACATAAAATTAGCAGCCCTACTCATTGATATTCTCATTCCAAAGACTTCATCATCTGCTTCTTACAAATTTTGGTTTTTGTTTTTCCAATTTGTGAGGGTTGGTTCGGAGATTTCCAATAATTCGGCAATTTCTTTGTCAAATAATGAAGGATTCTCATTTTTCATTTGATAATAAGCTTCCAATTTTTGTGCTTTTTCTTTATTCGAGTAGCGATTTCCACCTAAAATATTAAAAATTAAAACAAAAAAATAATATAATTAATTCAATTAATTTACTTTTGCTCATTTCAATGCCAAATTCCTTTTTCCATTTGCTTAATGTTGTGCTGTCAATGCCCAACTCTTTTGCAAATTGCTTCTGTTTTCCATTTTTGGACATTCTTTTAAATTCATCAATTCGTTCAATAAATTCTTGCTTTTTCTTTGCATAATAATTCTTTTCTTTTTTTATATTTTTCTTTAAATTTAATTCTTTTTTCCATTCGTAAATTTTAATTCGATTAATTCCCAATTTTTTCGCAATTTTTTGCTCAATTTTAATCCGAGTTTTTCCCGAATATTTCCCACTTTTCTTAATTCCTTCTTTTATTGCATGAAATTTATGAACAATTTTGCGTTTTTGTTGATCATTGAATTGATTGGCTTTCTGATAATTGACAGTGTAAATTAAATCATTTTGATTGTTTTGGTTATAATTTTGCTCATTTTGATTTTCCATATTTTCATTTTCCCATTTTTGGCCAAATATTTCATCAAAATTTGGCCGAATTTTTGAATTAATTTCACCCAATTGAACAGAGAAAGCTTTGTTTATTGAATTGTAGATGAATAACAAAACAAAAATTAAAACACAAAAATTCATTCTCTAAAAAGTATATTTTCTGTTTTTAAAAAAGCATAAATCAAGGATTTTTTAATAAATAATATTTTAATTAGCTTATATCATTTCCATTTTGTAGAAAAATTTTAATTTACACTATTCTTAAATCCGCCAAGGGGTAGGAAAACAAAAAATGTAAGACACATAAACTCATAACTTGGCTTAAATTCAATCAAATTAATAATTCTTGGCATCATTCAATAGCCTTAAGTATTGTCTATCAGAATATTAATTTAGAAAATTTTTATACAAAATTATAAAAGTTATGGTCACAAAATTTCAAAAAATCTTGAGTCAGAATTTTTTGGCAATAACTTTTTTGAAACTCAATGAAATTTTTTAAAATTTTTAAAAATAAATAGAGAATTCTCAGTTCTATTCAATATATAAATTGATTTTGTCTCAATTGCATTTTAAGGACTTTAGAATTTTAATGTTTATAAATAAATATGCATGACCATGGCAAAAAACATAGAATGTTAAATGCTTTATAACTTTTTTCAGAAGCAATTAGATTAATTTATTTTTAGAATTTCAAGTCCACTATTTAATCTATTTACCTTTAAAATTTCAAAAAATTTCATTGAGTTTCAAAAAAGTTATGGCCAAAAAAAACAAAAATTGAAATAAAAAAATTCATTTCTAAAAATATATGTTTTTGATTTTTTTAAACTAAAATTTATTAATATAATTATTTAATATAACTTTTAATTTTACGTAAATATAAAAAAGGCAATTACAAAATTTGCCATTTTATCATTAAATATGATCATCACCAGTAGAATAGAAAAATTATTAAAATTAAAATATTAGATGTTTCTACTTATTTAGAAGTTTTAAGATTTTTAAAAATAATAATTTTTAATTGCTTAAATTTTTATTAATATAATTATTTAATATAAAATATTAATTTTACGTAAATATAAAAAAGTCAATGTCAAAATTTGCCACCAATTCTACGATTTGTTAACAGTTTTTTGTCAAAAAATGACCAATTTTTGCGCAAACCTTATATTTTCTTGATAAAATGTGACATTATGCCATAAATTCAAAATAAGAGTATATTTAAGAAATCAGAACAAATTTTGGTCTCTAACTACAAATCAGGACACTGACAAATAAGGATATTTTCATTTTATCAGATTTGAACCTTTAAAATCAGGACATTTCTTTTAAAAGTGAAAAGGCTGATGGAGCGTTAACACAATTCAGATTAGGAGACCGAACTGGGCCCGGTACCAGGTTTTTACGGGCCAAACAAACCTGTCCGGCGTTTTATGGAAAACACGGTTTGACCGATTTTTGAGAGGCCGGACCCGGAAACTTAGTTGTTTTTGAAAATATGAGGCATTTCCTAGTGATTTGAAAATCTCTACTGATTTCTGCTTGCGCATTTCTTAAATTTCTCTACTTATGCGTAAAATTAATTATGATGTTAATAGTGTTGGAAAAATTAGAAAAAAAAAATTTTCTGGCTGCAAAAATTAAAAATACACCTCAAGAACCAATCCGAAAAAATTCAGAAAAGTACCAACATTACTGTAATTTTTCTCAAAATTCATTCTCTAAATATTCCATACACGCCGTGCGGAAGATTTTAATAAATTTGTAAGCAAATGTGGTGATTTTGCTTGATGGCTAAGTGTTAAATTTTTGTTTGCGGTTGGCATGCACCACATTGTGCCTGCTGATCAAACTCATCAATTGGCACACTCACCTGCAAAACAGAGCTTGACAACCAACCAACTTAAAATAAAATAACACGCAATTTAGAGTGGTTCGACCGAGGCACTTAAGCCATAGCAAAAGGCTCCCGCAAAATGCGTCAGTGATAAATTAAAAAAAGGTTCTATGTATTAAGTTCCTTGGGTTTTCGACGTCGCTGAGCTTCAATTTCGCGAAATTTTGGTAAGTTAGATTTTGATTCTTATTGGCAAAGGGTACGACGGCAGGGCACCGATAATTTTTGAAGCAAAAGGATTGCTTTTTGGGCAAAATCTAAAATAATGCATAAACGAATTAATAAACAAACAATTTTACGCAAAATTTTTCCAACATTCATAAATTTAACAAATTTTGTGAAATTCTGATGGCGCCCATAGGTGGACCCGAAAACTCCTTAATTCAATTTCGCTAAATTTTGGCAAGTTTGATGTTGATTCTTATTGGCAAGGATACGACGGCATTCGCTGATTAGGTGGCATGGCTCCTTACAGTAAAAACACAAGAGAGTCGGGTTGGAGAGTTGTTGCCAATTTTTGTTCCCTTAAGCTCGAGGAGCACTAGGGTGCCGGAATTGGTTAGTGTAATTGTTTGGGTTTTGATTGAGGGTTTGTGGTAGGGTTCAGCCCGAGCCCTCGGGGGACAAATCAACAAATTTTTTAACGGAAATCCAATTTTTCTTTTTAAATGCTCGTAAATTTTCTTTTTTTCACTTTCTTTATCAAATTCAAAGGTTAGCTAGCGCCAGCAAGAGTGCGTCCAAGTTGGCCTTTACCATAAATAGAAAGGAATCAACCGAAATTTTTGCTAATTTGCAAAGGGGTCTGAAAGTCAAATATGACTAGCTTTTTTTGCTTTTTCAAAAACTGGTTTTTTTGCGGCGTGCTTTTTCCAAAAAACTTTTGGAGGAACAACCAAAATAGGTTCTTTCAAAAATTTTAGGCTTTTAGGCCCTAAAAATAAAAGCCTAGAAAATAGGCACTTGGGCTGAATAAGATGCCATAACATTAATCCAATCAGAAAAAAAGTGTTTTTCCTACATTAAAAGCACCAAAATCCAGGAAAAAATATGTATTTATCTAAAATTTAAAGCTCTAATGGTCACTCAGATTCTTACTATTTTCGCTGGTACTTATTAAATTTTACAATATTTTTTTCCAGTTCTTTAGAGTGACAAAAGAATTTTTCAAAACATTTAAATAAACAATTTAAAAGGGGAAATGAGTCCTATCGATGATTATTCACTGGCTAATGGAAATACATAATTAAATGAAACGAAAAAACATTAAAAAAATTATCAAAATTAAAAACATTAAATTCTTCATAGTATTCTCTTTTTGTGCTACATCAGCAAATGAGTTTGTCGAAACTTTTTAAATTTTAAAATTAATTTTGCTTTTTTCCATTCTTTTAGAGTGCTGCGGTTGATTTTTAAAAATTTAGCAATTTCTTTGTCGCTCAAAGAAGGATTCCCTTTTTTCATTTGATAATAAGCCTCCAATTTTTGTGCTTTTTCTTCGTTCGTATAGCGAATTCCTTCTAAAAAAACAATAAATTGATAAATTAAATTAAATTAATTTACTTTTGCCCATTTCAATGCCAAATTCCTTTTTCCATTTGTTTAATGTATCTTTGCCAATGCCCAAATCTTTCGCAAATTGTTTCTGTTTTCCATTTTTGGACATTCTTTTAAATTCATCAATTCGTTCAACAAATTCATGTTTTTTCTCTTCATAATAATGCTTTTGATTTCTTGTATTTTTCTTTAAATTTAATTCTTTTTTCCATTTGTAAATTTTCTTTCGATTAATTCCCAATTTTTTCGCAATTTTTTGCTCAATTTTAATCCGAGTTTTTCCCGAATATTTCCCACTTTTCTTAATTCCTTCTTTTATTGCATGAAATTTATGAACAATTTTGCGTTTTTGTTGATCATTGAATTGATTGGCTTTCTGATAATTGACAGTGTAAATTAAATCATTTTGATTGTTTTGGTTATAATTTTGCTCATTTTGATTTTCCATATTTTCATTTTCCCATTTTTGGCCAAATATTTCATCAAAATTTGGCCGAATTTCTGAATTAATTTTACCCAATTGAACAGAGAAAGCTTTGTTTATTGAATTGTAGATGAATAACAAAACATAAATTAAAACATAAAAATTCATTCTCTAAAAAATATGTTTTGGATTTTTTAAACAATTAAAATTTTTATTTTATTTTTTATTGTAATTTATTTTATTGAAGGAATGAGAAAAAATTATTATTTTTAATCTACTTGCTTAATATTTTATTAATATAATTAATTAATATAAAATAATAATTTTTACGTAAATATGAAAAAGGCAATGTCAAAATTTGCCATTTTATCATTAAATATGATCAATCATCACCAGTAGAGTAGAAAAATTATAAAATTGAAAACATTAGATGTTTATACTTATTTAGAAGTGTTAAGATTTTTAAAAATTATTTTCTTTGGAAGTAATTTTTAGTTTGACCACCAATTTTAAGAAATTTATGTACCATTTTTGCAATTTTATATTGATAAATTGTATAACATAATCTATCTAATACACAAAATTAGTTATGTAAAATCTAATAAAAAAAGTCACATCCAAATTTGAAATTTACACAACGCGGGAAACCAATTTTTTTGACTTTTTTAAATGTATTTTATACTTGGTCTCTAAAATCCAAAAAATGGGCATATATTGGACAAAATAATATAATTTGTTTTAAATTCATTCTCTAAAAAGTATATTTTTATGTTTTTAAAAAAAGCATAAAATAAGGATTTTATAAAACTAATATATTTTTTAATTACTTTTTCCAAAAAAAAAAAAATTATTATTTTAATCTATTCATATAGATTATAATAATTAAAAATTATATTAAATATTGTAAATATGAAAAAGGCAATGCCAATAACTTCCGATTTTATCATTGAATATTAGCATCATCGGTAGAACAGGAAAATTTGAAAAATGAACATAATTATATTTTTATTATATATTTATTACTATAATTTTTTTTTGAAAAATTTCTAGTGATTTGACCACCTTTTTGGAGAAATTTATATTCTATTTTGCTATTTTATCTTGATAAATTATAGAACACAAAAGATAACTTACCCGCAATAAATTAAATAAATGACGCAAATTGTGAAGCGCAAAAAAACACTCACTCATATCCGAAATTTAAAAAAAAAATTTGAAAATTTGAAAATATTAGATGTTTATACTTATTTAGAAGTGTTAAGATTTTTAAAAATTATTTTCTTTGGAAGTAATTTTTAGTTTGACCACCAATTTTGAGAAATTTATGTTCTATTTTTGCTAGAATACAAAAAGTTGCCCGGTAAAAAAATGTAAAAATTTAATAAAATATAAATGACGCAAATTATGAAACGCAAAAAACATTCATCGGATAATATGTTTTTTCCACAATTAGGCTGTCATAAAGTTTCAAAAATTTCACGATATTCAAAATCGAAATCTTGAGCTAATGCTTGAAATGCTTGAGCCTATGCTTTCAATTGCATCATTCGCGGCATCTCGAACATCGGCACTACCAAATGCTTCGCCAACCATCCAGGTCGGGCGGCTCCTCCTCTTCGTCAACACAACGCCAAAAGGGCGGCGGCCAACAAATGGCAAATAAAAGTGGCACAAATTTGAAAAAAATTATTATTAGTAATTAATATTTTTAAATAAAAATTAATTTTCATCATAACATCTAATTTCGAACCGTGCTGAGACGATGCGAAAATAAACTCAGTGATTGATTGGTCATTTTCCGGAAGCCGATCGTACCCTTTTCGGGGCACCAAAAGTGCCTGATCCGGAATCCGGACCGGCCCGGTTAAGAACAATTTTTTGTTCAGTTTTTCAAGGGCTATCTCACCAGGCCGGGTCCGGTTCTTGATCCATTCACTTGGAGCCCGTCATGGGTCGGGCATATCTGCCGGAGGACTCTCAGCCTCGCCCCCGACCCTGTCGATGGCCAACCCAAGCTAAGCGTGCCGGTACCAGCGGCTTTTTTGTACAGCTCGATGAGCTCTACAAAAGGTTGTGTTTACTACAAATGTAGAAAATTGACGAGAAGTGATGCGAAAATCGAAAAATTAAAAAAAAAATTGAAAATGACTTGCGTCCCGCCGTACATTAGGGTTAACCGGACGGCGCCGTGATTTTGTGAATTGAATTATTTAATTTATTTATTTTAATTTATCAATCACTGAGTTTTTTTTCGCATCGACCTAGCACCATTTCGAACATATTTTAATTAAATTTCAAAAAAAGAATTAAAATTTTCATACTTAGCACACATAAGTAATGATTTGTTTATCGCTCACTGAAGAATTCGCATTTTCATTTCAAAATAATTTCTTAATTTTAGACAAGGATTTTTAATTAAACAATATTTTTAATATAATATTTTTCAATTTCTTTTTTTTCAAAAAAAGAAGAAACGTTTTTTATTTTACTCTTAGAAATTGTAATTATATTTTTTAATATAAAAATATTGTAAATATTGTTTTAAGCCATTTTTTAAAGAATTTTTCTACTCTACTGATGATGATGATTGTCTTTTTCAATGATAAAATAACAAATTATTGGCAATTCCTTTTTCACATTTACGTAAAAACAAATCATTTATTAAAATTAAAATATTAGGAAAATAATAACATTTTTTATGCCCATGATTTAATTGTATATATTTTTTACTTCATTCCATAAAATAATTTACAATTAAAAAAAAAGCATAAATTCAAAAAAATATATTAATAATTCCTTAATAAATGAATATGTTGTATATGATTAAATCTGAAAATATAAATTTTAGTGATGAGTTTTGCTATTTTAATTTTTATATTATTATTCATAATCAGTTCAACTGACAAAACTTTCGCAGTTGATAATTTGTGTGAAAACAATGGAAAAATCAGACCAACTTTTGCTGAAATATTTGGCCAAAGATGGGAAACTAATCAAAACTCAAATTGGCAAAATGATCAAAATGAATTAAATTTTGAAGATTCAGGCAATGATCAGAACTACGACCAATTTGATGATCAGCAAAAATGTGAAATTGTTCACAAATTTAATGCAATAAAAGAAGGGATTAAGAAAATGGAGAAATATTCTTCAAAATACCGGGGTAAAATCGAACAAAAAATTGCAGAAAATTTGGGAATTGGTCGCAACAAAATTTATAAATGGAAAAAAGAACTTGGATTAAGCCAAGAAAATACAAGAAATCAAAAGCATTATTATGAAGAGAAAAAACAGGAATTTGTTGAACGAATTGATGAGTTTAAGAGAATGTACGAAAATGGAAAACAGAAACAATTCGCGAAAGAATTGGGAATTGGCAAAGATACATTAAGAAAATGGAAAAAGGAATTTGGCATTGAAATGGGCAAAAGTAAATTAATTTAATTAAATTTATCAATTTATTGTTTTTTAAAGGAATTCGCCATACGAACGAAGAAAAAGCACAAAAATTGGAAACTTATTATCAAACGAAAAAAGGGAATTCTTCATTGAGGGACAAAGAAATTGCTGAATTATTGAAAATCTCTGAACGAACCCTCTCAAAATGGAAAAACAAAAACCAAAATTTGTAAGAAGCAAATGATGAAGCCCTTGGAATGAGAATATCAGTGATATTTGTTTGTTTGTTTTATTTAAATTCTGATAAATAGATTAGCATTTATTTTATATTTTTCTGAATTTGGAGAGAAAGAAAATCCTGCAAAATCCAACATTCAACAAAAAACGATTTTATTGACATCGTATCAAATAATTAAAAACAATCATTTGTGGCTATCAAATCCGGTTCATAAAACTAAAATTTTTTATTAAATAAACAATAAAAATAGGCAAAAATAATATTTTCATTGACCAAAAATGAATGGACAAGAATTAATAAACAAACAATTTTCGCAAAATTTTTCCAACATTCATAAATTTAACAAATTTTGTGAAATTCTGATGACAATCAATTTTCTCCGGTGACGCCCATAGGAGGACCCTAAAACTCCTTAATTCAATTTCGCTAAATTTTGGCAAGTTTGATGTTGATTCTTATTGGCAAAGGGTACGACGGCAGGGCACCGATAATTTTTGAAGCAAAAGGATTGCTTTTGGGCAAAATCTAAAATAATGCATAAACGAATTAATAAACAAACAATTTTCGCAAAATTTTTCCAACATTCATAAATTTAACAAATTTTGTGAAATTCTGATGACAATCAATTTTCTCCGGTGACGCCCATAGGAGGACCCTAAAACTCCTTAATTCAATTTCGCTAAATTTTGGCAAGTTTGATGTTGATTCTTATTGGCAAAGGGTACGACGGCAGGGCACCGATAATTTTTGAAGCAAAAGGATTGCTTTTGGGCAAAATCTAAAATAATGCATAAACGAATTGATAGACAAATAATTTTACACAAAATTTTTCCAACATTCACAATTTTAGCAATTTTTGTGAAATTCTGATGGCGCCCATAGGTGGACCCGAAAACTCCTTAATTCAATTTCGCTAAATTTTGGCAAGTTTGATTTTGATTCTTATTGGCAAAGGGTACGACGGCAGGGCACCGATAATTTTTGAAGCAAAAGGATTGCTTTTTGGGCAAAATCTAAAATAATGCATAAACGAATTGATAGACAAATAATTTTACACAAAATTTTTCCAACATTCACAATTTTAGCAATTTTTGTGAAATTCTGATGGCGCCCATAGGTGGACCCGAAAACTCCTTAATTCAATTTCGCTAAATTTTGGCAAGTTTGATTTTGATTCTTATTGGCAAAGGGTACGACGGCAGGGCACCGATAATTTTTGAAGCAAAAGGATTGCTTTTTGGGCAAAATCTAAAATAATGCATAAACGAATTGATAGACAAATAATTTTACACAAAATTTTTCCAACATTCACAATTTTAGCAATTTTTGTGAAATTCTGATGACAATCAATTTTCTCCGGTGACGCCCATAGGAGGACCCTAAAACTCCTTAATTCAATTTCGCTAAATTTTGGCAAGTTTGATGTTGATTCTTATTGGCAAAGGGTACGACGGCAGGGCACCGATAATTTTTGAAGCAAAAGGATTGCTTTTGGGCAAAATCTAAAATAATGCATAAACGAATTGATAGACAAATAATTTTACACAAAATTTTTCCAACATTCATAAATATAACAAATTTTGTGAAATTCTGATGGCGCCCATAGGTGGACCCGAAAACTCCTTAATTCAATTTCGCTAAATTTTGGCAAGTTTGATGTTGATTCTTATTGGCAAAGGGTACGACGGCAGGGCACCGATAATTTTTGAAGCAAAAGGATTGCTTTTGGGCAAAATCTAAAATAATGCATAAACGAATTAATAAACAAACAATTTTCGCAAAATTTTTCCAACATTCATAAATTTAACAAATTTTGTGAAATTCTGATGACAATCAATTTTCTCCGGTGACGCCCATAGGAGGACCCTAAAACTCCTTAATTCAATTTCGCTAAATTTTGGCAAGTTTGATGTTGATTCTTATTGGCAAAGGGTACGACGGCAGGGCACCGATAATTTTTGAAGCAAAAGGATTGCTTTTGGGCAAAATCTAAAATAATGCATAAACGAATTAATAAACAAACAATTTTCGCAAAATTTTTCCAACATTCATAAATTTAACAAATTTTGTGAAATTCTGATGACAATCAATTTTCTCCGGTGACGCCCATAGGAGGACCCTAAAACTCCTTAATTCAATTTCGCTAAATTTTGGCAAGTTTGATGTTGATTCTTATTGGCAAAGGGTACGACGGCAGGGCACCGATAATTTTTGAAGCAAAAGGATTGCTTTTGGGCAAAATCTAAAATAATGCATAAACGAATTGATAGACAAATAATTTTACACAAAATTTTTCCAACATTCATAAATATAACAAATTTTGTGAAATTCTGATGACAATCAATTTTCTCCGGTGACGCCCATAGGAGGACCCTAAAACTCCTTAATTCAATTTCGCTAAATTTTGGCAAGTTTGATGTTGATTCTTATTGGCAAAGGGTACGACGGCAGGGCACCGATAATTTTTGAAGCAAAAGGATTGCTTTTGGGCAAAATCTAAAATAATGCATAAACGAATTAATAAACAAACAATTTTCGCAAAATTTTTCCAACATTCATAAATTTAACAAATTTTGTGAAATTCTGATGACAATCAATTTTCTCCGGTGACGCCCATAGGTGGACCCGAAAACTCCTTAATTCAATTTCGCTAAATTTTGGCAAGTTTGATTTTGATTCTTATTGGCAAAGGGTACGACGGCAGGGCACCGATAATTTTTGAAGCAAAAGGATTGCTTTTGGGCAAAATCTAAAATAATGCATAAACGAATTGATAGACAAACAATTTTCCACAAAATTTTTCCAACATTCACAATTTTAACAAATTTTGTGAAATTCTGATGGCGCCCATAGGTGGACCCGAAAACTCCTTAATTCAATTTCGCTAAATTTTGGCAAGTTTGATTTTGATTCTTATTGGCAAAGGGTACGACGGCAGGGCACCGATAATTTTTGAAGCAAAAGGATTGCTTTTGGGCAAAATCTAAAATAATGCATAAACGAATTGATAGACAAATAATTTTACACAAAATTTTTCCAACATTCATAAATTTAACAATTTTGTGAAATTCTGATGGCGCCCATAGGAGGACCCTAAAACTCCTTAATTCAATTTCGCTAAATTTTGGCAAGTTTGATTTTGATTCTTATTGGCAAGGATACGACGGCAGGGCACCGATAATTTTTGAAGCAAAAGGATTGCTTTTGGGCAAAATCTAAAATAATGCATAAACGAATTAATAAACAAACAATTTTCGCAAAATTTTTCCAACATTCATAAATTTAACAAATTTTGTGAAATTCTGATGACAATCAATTTTCTCCGGTGACGCCCATAGGTGGACCCGAAAACTCCTTAATTCAATTTCGCTAAATTTTGGCAAGTTTGATTTTGATTCTTATTGGCAAAGGGTACGACGGCAGGGCACCGATAATTTTTGAAGCAAAAGGATTGCTTTTTGGGCAAAATCTAAAATAATGCATAAACGAATTGATAGACAAATAATTTTACACAAAATTTTTCCAACATTCACAATTTTAGCAATTTTTGTGAAATTCTGATGGCGCCCATAGGTGGACCCGAAAACTCCTTAATTCAATTTCGCTAAATTTTGGCAAGTTTGATTTTGATTCTTATTGGCAAAGGGTACGACGGCAGGGCACCGATAATTTTTGAAGCAAAAGGATTGCTTTTTGGGCAAAATCTAAAATAATGCATAAACGAATTGATAGACAAATAATTTTACACAAAATTTTTCCAACATTCACAATTTTAGCAATTTTTGTGAAATTCTGATGGCGCCCATAGGTGGACCCGAAAACTCCTTAATTCAATTTCGCTAAATTTTGGCAAGTTTGATTTTGATTCTTATTGGCAAGGATACGACGGCAGGGCACCGATAATTTTTGAAGCAAAAGGATTGCTTTTTGGGCAAAATCTAAAATAATGCATAAACGAATTAATAAACAAACAATTTTCGCAAAATTTTTCCAACATTCATAAATTTAACAAATTTTGTGAAATTCTGATGACAATCAATTTTCTCCGGTGACGCCCATAGGTGGACCCGAAAACTCCTTAATTCAATTTCGCTAAATTTTGGCAAGTTTGATTTTGATTCTTATTGGCAAAGGGTACGACGGCAGGGCACCGATAATTTTTGAAGCAAAAGGATTGCTTTTTGGGCAAAATCTAAAATAATGCATAAACGAATTGATAGACAAATAATTTTACACAAAATTTTTCCAACATTCACAATTTTAGCAATTTTTGTGAAATTCTGATGGCGCCCATAGGTGGACCCGAAAACTCCTTAATTCAATTTCGCTAAATTTTGGCAAGTTTGATGTTGATTCTTATTGGCAAAGGGTACGACGGCAGGGCACCGATAATTTTTGAAGCAAAAGGATTGCTTTTGGGCAAAATCTAAAATAATGCATAAACGAATTAATAGACAAACAATTTTCGCCAAATTTTTCCAACCTTCATCAATTTAACAAATTTTGTGAAATTCTGATGGGTGACGCCCATAGGAGGACCCTAAAACTCCTTAATTCAATTTCGCTAAATTTTGGCAAGTTTGATGTTGATTCTTATTGGCAAAGGGTACGACGGCAGGGCACCGATAATTTTTGAAGCAAAAGGATTGCTTTTGGGCAAAATCTAAAATAATGCATAAACGAATTAATAAACAAACAATTTTCGCAAAATTTTTCCAACATTCATAAATTTAACAAATTTTGTGAAATTCTGATGACAATCAATTTTCTCCGGTGACGCCCATAGGAGGACCCTAAAACTCCTTAATTCAATTTCGCTAAATTTTGGCAAGTTTGATGTTGATTCTTATTGGCAAAGGGTACGACGGCAGGGCACCGATAATTTTTGAAGCAAAAGGATTGCTTTTGGGCAAAATCTAAAATAATGCATAAACGAATTGATAGACAACAATTTTCACAAAATTTTTCCAACATTCATAAATTTAACAAATTTTGTGAAATTCTGATGGGTGACGCCCATAGGAGGACCCTAAAACTCCTTAATTCAATTTCGCTAAATTTTGGCAAGTTTGATGTTGATTCTTATTGGCAAAGGGTACGACGGCAGGGCACCGATAATTTTTGAAGCAAAAGGATTGCTTTTGGGCAAAATCTAAAATAATGCATAAACGAATTAATAAACAAACAATTTTCGCAAAATTTTTCCAACATTCATAAATTTAACAAATTTTGTGAAATTCTGATGACAATCAATTTTCTCCGGTGACGCCCATAGGAGGACCCTAAAACTCCTTAATTCAATTTCGCTAAATTTTGGCAAGTTTGATGTTGATTCTTATTGGCAAAGGGTACGACGGCAGGGCACCGATAATTTTTGAAGCAAAAGGATTGCTTTTGGGCAAAATCTAAAATAATGCATAAACGAATTAATAAACAAACAATTTTCGCAAAATTTTTCCAACATTCATAAATTTAACAAATTTTGTGAAATTCTGATGACAATCAATTTTCTCCGGTGACGCCCATAGGAGGACCCTAAAACTCCTTAATTCAATTTCGCTAAATTTTGGCAAGTTTGATGTTGATTCTTATTGGCAAAGGGTACGACGGCAGGGCACCGATAATTTTTGAAGCAAAAGGATTGCTTTTGGGCAAAATCTAAAATAATGCATAAACGAATTGATAGACAAATAATTTTACACAAAATTTTTCCAACATTCATAAATATAACAAATTTTGTGAAATTCTGATGGCGCCCATAGGTGGACCCGAAAACTCCTTAATTCAATTTCGCTAAATTTTGGGAAGTTAGATTTTATTCATATTGGCAAGGATACGACGGCATTCGCTGATTAGGTGGCATGGCTCCTTACAGTAAAAACACAAGAGAGTCGGGTTGGAGAGTTGTTGCCAATTTTTGTTCCCTTAAGCTCGAGGAGCACTAGGGTGCCGGAATTGGTTAGTGTAATTGTTTGGGTTTTGATTGAGGGTTTGTGGTAGGGTTCAGCCCGAGCCCTCGGGGGACAAATCAACAAATTTTTTAACGGAAATCCAATTTTTCTTTTTAAATGCTCGTAAATTTTCTTTTTTTTTCACTTTCTTTATCAAATTCAAAGGTTAGCTAGCGCCAGCAAGAGTGCGTCCAAGTTGGCCTTTACCATAAATAGAAAGGAATCAACCGAAATTTTTGCTAATTTGCAAAGGGGTCTGAAAGTCAAATATGACTAGCTTTTTTTGCTTTTTCAAAAACTGGTTTTTTTGCGGCGTGCTTTTTCCAAAAAACTTTTGGAGGAACAGCCAAAATAGGTTCTTTCAAAAATTTTAGGCTTTTAGGCCCTAAAAATAAAAGCCTAGAAAATAGGCACTTGGGCTGAATAAGATGCCATAACATTAATCCAATCAGAAAAAAAAGTGTTTTTCCTACATTAAAAGCACCAAAATCCAGGAAAAAATATGTATTTATCTAAAATTTAAAGCTCTAATGGTCACTCAGATTCTTACTATTTTCGCTGGTACTTATTAAATTTTACAATATTTTTTTCCAGTTCTTTAGAGTGACAAAAGAATTTTTCAAAACATTTAAATAAACAATTTAAAAGGGGAAATGAGTCCTATCGATGATTATTCACTGGCTAATGGAAATACACAAATAAATTAAACGAAAAAACATTAAAAAAATTATCAAAATTAAAAACATTAAATTCTTCATAGTATTCTCTTTTTGTGCTACATCAGCAAATGAGTTTGTCTAAACTTTTTAAATTTTAAAATTAATTTTGCTTTTTTCCATTCTTTTAGAGTGCTGCGGTTGATTTTTAAAAATTTAGCAATTTCTTTGTCCCTCAAAGAAGGATTCCCTTTTTTCATTTGATAATAAGCCTCCAATTTTTGTGCTTTTTCTTCGTTCGTATAGCGAATTCCTTCTAAAAAAACAATAAATTGATAAATTAAATTAAATTAATTTACTTTTGCCCATTTCAATGCCAAATTCCTTTTTCCATTTGTTTAATGTATCTTTGCCAATGCCCAAATCTTTCGCAAATTGTTTCTGTTTTCCATTTTTGGACATTCTTTTAAATTCATCAATTCGTTCAACAAATTCATGTTTTTTCTCTTCATAATAATGCTTTTGATTTCTTGTATTTTTCTTTAAATTTAATTCTTTTTTCCATTCGTAAATTTTAATTCGATTAATTCCCAATTTTTTCGCAATTTTTTGCTCAATTTTAATCCGAGTTTTTCCCGAATATTTCCCACTTTTCTTAATTCCTTCTTTTATTGCATGAAATTTATGAACAATTTTGCGTTTTTGTTGATCATTGAATTGATTGGCTTTCTGATAATTGACAGTGTAAATTAAATCATTTTGATTGTTTTGGTTATAATTTTGCTCATTTTGATTTTCCATATTTCCATTTTCCCATTTTTGGCCAAATATTTCATCAAAATTTGGCCGAATTTCTGAATTAATTTTACCCAATTGAACAGAGAAAGCTTTGTTTATTGAATTATAGATGAAAAACAAAATAAAAATTGAAATATAAAAATTCATTTCTAAAAGTATATGTTTTTGATTTTTTAAACAATTAAAATTTTTATTTTATTTTTTATTGTAATTTATTTTATTGAAGGAATGAGAAAAAATTATTATTATTATTAATCTACTTGCTTAATATTTTATTAATATAATTAATTAATATAAATAATAATTTTTACGTAAATATGAAAAAGGCAATGTCAAAATTTGCCATTTTATCATTAAATATGATCAATCATCACCAGTAGAATAGAAAAATTATAAAATTTAAAATATTAGATGTTTCTACTTATTTAGAAGTTTTAAGATTTTTAAAAATTATTTTCTTTGGAAGTAATTTTTAGTTTGACCACCAATTTTAAGAAATTTATGTACCATTTTTGCAATTTTATATGATAAATTGTATAACATAATCTATCTAATACACAAAATTAGTTATGCAAAATCTAATAAAAAAAGTCACATCCAAATTTGAAATTTACACAACGCGGGAAACCAATTTTTTTGACTTTTTTAAATGTATTTTATACTTGGTCTCTAAAATCCAAAAAATGGGCATATATTGGACAAAATAATATAATTTGTTTTAAATTCATTCTCTAAAAAGTATATTTTTATGTTTTTAAAAAAGCATAAAATAAGGATTTTATAAAACTAATATATTTTTTAATTACTTTTTCCAAAAAAAAAAAAAAATTATTATTTTAATCTATTCATATAGATTATAATAATTAAAAATTATATTAAATATTGTAAATATGAAAAAGGCAATGCCAATAACTTCCGATTTTATCATTGAATATTAGCATCATCGGTAGAACAGGAAAATTTGAAAAATGAACATAATTATATTTTTATTATATATTTATTACTATAATTTTTTTTTGAAAAATTTTTAGTGATTTGACCACCTTTTTGGAGAAATTTATATTCTATTTTGCTATTTTATCTTGATAAATTATAGAACACAAAAGATAACTTACCCGCAATAAATTAAATAAATGACGCAAATTGTGAAGCGCACAAAAACACTCACTCATATCCGAAATTTAAAAAAAAAATTTGAAAATTTGAAAATATTAGATGTTTATACTTATTTAGAAGTTTTAAGATTTTTAAAATTACTTTTTTGAAGTAATTTTTAGTTTGACCACCAATTTTGAGAAATTTATGTTCTATTTTTGCTAGAATACAAAAGGTAAGAAGTTGCCCGGTAAAAAATGTAAAAATTTAATAAAATATAAATGACGCAAATTATGAAACGCAAAAAACATTCATCGGATAATATGTTTTTTCCACAATTAGGCTGTCATAAAGTTTCAAAAATTTGACGATGCCAAAAAATTCAAAATCGAAATCTTGAGCTAATGCTTGAAATGCTTGAGCCTATGCTTTCAATTGCATCATTCGCGGCATCTCGAACATCGGCACTACCAAATGCTTCGCCACCATCGTCCGGGTCGGGCGGCTCCTCCTCTTCGTCAACACAACGCCAAAAGGGCGGCGGCCAACAAATGGCAAATAAAAGTGGCACAAATTTGAAAAAAATTATTATTAGTAATTAATATTTTTAAATAAAAATTAATTTTCATCATAACATCTAATTTCGAACCGTGCTGAGACGATGCGAAAAAAAAACTCAGTGATTGATTGGTCATTTTCCGGAAGCCGATCGTACCCTTTTCGGGGCACCAAAAGTGCCTGATCTGGAATCCGGAGCGGCCCGGTTAAGAACAATTTTTTGTTCAGTTTTTCAAGGGCTATCTCACCAGGCCGGGTCCGGTTCTTGATCCACTCACTTGGAGCCCGTCATGGGTCGGGCATATCTGCCGGAGGACCCTCAGCCTCGCCCCCGACCCTGTCGATGGCCAACCCAAGCTAAGCGTGCCGGTACCAGCGGCTTTTTTGTACAGCTCGATGAGCTCTACAAAAGGTTGTGTTTACTACAAATGTAGAAAATTGACGAGAAGTGATGCGAAAAATCGAAAAATCGAAAAATTAAAAAAAAATTGAAAATGACTTGCGTCCCGCCGTACATTAGGGTTAACCGGACGGCGCCGTGATTTTGTGAATTGAATTATTTAATTTATTAATTTTAATTTATCAATCACTGAGTTTTTTTTCGCATCGACCTAGCACCATTTCGAACATATTTTAATTAAATTTCAAAAAAAGAATTAAAATTTTCATACTTAGCATACATAAGTAATGATTTGTTTATCGCTCACTGAAGAATTCGCATTTTCATTTCAAAATAATTTCTTAATTTTAGACAAGGATTTTTTAATTAAACAATATTTTTAATATTTTTTTCAAAAAAAGAAGAAACGTTTTTTATTTTACTCTTAGAAATTGTAATTATATTTTTTAATATAAAAATATTGTAAATATTGTTTTAAGCCATTTTTTAAAGAATTTTTCTACTCTACTGATGATGATGATTGTTTTTTTCAATGATAAAATAACAAATTATTGGCAATTCCTTTTTCACATTTACGTAAAAACAAATCATTTATTAAAATTAAAATATTAGGAAAATAATAACATTTTTTATGCCCATGATTTAATTGTATATATTTTTTACTTCATTCCATAAAATAATTTACAATTAAAAAAAAAGCATAAATTCAAAAAAATATATTAATAATTCCTTAATAAATGAATATGTTGTATATGATTAAATCTGAAAATATAAATTTTAGTGATGAGTTTTGCTATTTTAATTTTTATAT
Source organism: Heterodera schachtii (assembly GCA_023374025.1). Lineage (NCBI taxonomy): Eukaryota > Metazoa > Nematoda > Chromadorea > Rhabditida > Heteroderidae > Heterodera > Heterodera schachtii. The sequence goes on along the minus strand of SIJG01000009.1, from coordinate 905,043 downwards.
TATTATTCATAATCAGTTCAACTGACAAAACTTTCGCAGTTGATAATTTATGTGAAAACAATGGAAAAATCAGACCAACTTTTGTTGAAATATTTGGCTGCCAAAGATGGGAAACTGATCAAAACTCAAATTGGCAAAATGATCAAAATGAATTAAATTTTGAAGATTCAGGCAATGATCAGAACTACGACCAATTTGATGATCAGCAAAAATGTGAAATTGTTCACAAATTTGATGCAATAAAAGAAGGGATTAAGAAAATGGAGAAATATTATTCAAAATACCGGGGTAAAATCGAACAAAAAATTGCAGAAAATTTGGGAGTTGGTCGCAGCAAAATTTATAAATGGAAAAAAGAATTAAATTTAAAGAAAAATAAAATAAATGATAAAAATTATTATAAAAAGAAAAAACATGAATTTGTTGAACGAATTGATGAGTTTAAAAGAATGTCCAAAAATGGAAAACAGCATAAATTTGTGGAAGATTTGGGCATTGGCGAAACAACATTAAGAAAATGGAAAAAGGAATTGGGCATTGAAATGGGCAAAAGTAAATTAATTTAATTTAATTTATCAATTTATTGTTTTTTTAGAAGGAATTCGCTATACGAACGAAGAAAAAGCACAAAAATTGGAAATTTATTATCAAACGAAAAAAGGGAATTCTTCATTGAGTGACAAAGAAATTGCTGAATTATTGAAAATCTCCGAACGAACCCTCTCAAAATGGAAAAACAAAAACCAAAATTTGTAAGAAGCAAATGATGAAGCCGTTGGAATGAGAATATCAGTGATAGTTGTTTATTTTTTATTTGAATTCTGATAAATAGATTAGCATTTATTTTATATTTTTCTGAATTTGGAGAGAAAGAAAATCCTGCAAAATCCAACATTCAACAAAAAAAACGATTTGTTTCTCATCATACCAATATTTAAAAACGATCATTTGTGGCTATCTAATCCGCTTCATAAAATCAAAATTTTTTTTATTAAATACAGAAATAAAATAAACAAATAAAAATGGGCAAAAATAACATTTTAGTGATCAAAAATGAATGGACAAAACATAAGTTGAGTGGTTGATATACTGTGTAAAAAACCCAGGGAATACATTAGGTGTTCAATTATTGATGGATTTGCACCTCGAAATTATAACTTTCACTTTTGCTAATTAAGGCTATCGAAAGTCACACATTTTTCCCTGGACTGATAAAATCTGAAAACGTACGAAACTGTTTTTTCTTAATTTTTAGATCTCAGATTCCAAATTACATTTTTACATAATACCGCTTAAAATGCATGTAAAATGTAATTAGCTAATTGGGCTTAATTGCGTGATAAATTCCCATATTATGAATGTTTGACAATGTCATCATTTTTGTCTGTTTGAAAAATTGGAGGCTTATTATCAAATGAAAAATAAGAAGCCTTCATTATTTGACAAAGAAATTGCTGAATTATTGAAAATCTCCGAACGAACCCTCTCAAAATGGAAAAAAAAAAAACCAAAATTTGTAAGAAGCAGATGATGAAGCCCTTGGAATGAGAATATCAGTGATAATCTATTTTGTTTTTTATTTAAATTCTTATATCATATCAAAATATTTAAAAAAAGGATCATTTGTGGCTATCAAATCCGGTTCATACAATCAAAAATTTTTTTATTAAATACAGAAATAAAAATAAACAAATAAAAATGGGCAAAAATAATATTTTCATTGACCAAAAATGAATGGACAAAACACTCGGCGGATGTCCGTAAAATACACATGAGTTGAATGGTTGATATCAGGGCATGGCAAGGAATTTCGATTTCCAAAATTTTTGGGGCTTCGGAATTCCGATTTCCGTTAAAATTTTTAAGCCTCGGAATGCCATCACTGGTTGATATACTATGTTAACACCCAGGGAATACATTAGGTGTTCAATTATTGATGGATTTGCACCTCGAAATTATAACTTTCACTTTTGCTAATTAAGGCTATCGAAAGTCACACATTTTTCCCTGGACTGATAAAATCTGAAAACGTACGAAACTGTTTTTTCTTAATTTTTTAGATCTCAGATTCCAAATTACATTTTTACATAATACCGCTTAAAATGCATGTAAAATGTAATTAGCTAATTGGGCTTAATTGCGTGATAAATTCCCATATTATGAATGTCTGACAATGTCATCATTTTTGTCTGTTTGGCTTCTTCTCATGCTCGTCAAAGTCGAGATGCTGCACATAAAAATATTCTCCACTGTCCGCTGCTAAATAATTTTTGAATAATTTTTGTTTATTTTTTTAATATTCAAATTTTTTTTAGTCATTTTTTATCAGATTTTGTCAAATAAAAATGTTTAAAAATCATCATTTGTGGCAAAAATTCGCTTCATTAAAACATTAATAAGAAAAAACAAATTATGAAGCGCAAAAAAAACATTCATCGCATAAAATTTTTTTTCCACTTTGGCTGAGAATTTTAAAAATTTCATGACGAAAGGCTGATCATTTACTCAAAAAATAACGATTTGATTTAATTGCGAAAAAACAAAAGATCTTACAATGGGATAAAGAAAATCCAATAAAAAATAGGACTTTGGCCAATTTTAACCAATCACAGGCTCAAACCTATGCACAACTTTATTCTTTTGAAAACAAATGATTGAAACATTCACACAGGTCAATTTGTAATTTAATTCTGTAAAATGTGCTTTTTCCAGTTGATTTGTTAAAATTTTGTAATTTTCAAAAAAATTCTCGTCTCGTCTCTCGTATTCTCGTGCTTTTAGGGCGCCTTGTTCTCGTCTCTCGTATTTTATTTTTGTCGCATTTTTCTCGTCTCTCGTTTTTTTATTTTCATTTTTGCAACATCTCTGGTAAGCACAACATTTTGTGCCTGTTCATCAAACTCAACAATTGGCGCTCCACCGTTAGAACAGCTTGACATAACCAACCAATTTAAAATAAAATAACGCGCAAGTTCTAAAAAACAATTAGTATTAAGAAATAATCAGTTTTACCCTCTTTCTCATAGTTCTGAAAGTCATTATTGAACAGCAGTAATAAACCAAACTTTTTTTTAAAGTAGTTCGACCGGAGGCACATAAGCCAGAGCAAAAGCTCCCGCAAAATGCGTCAGTGATAAAATAAAAAGAAAAGTTCTATAGTATTAAGTTCCTTGGGTTTTTGACGTTGCTGAGAAATGAGCTTCAATTACGCGAAATTTTGGCAAGTTTGATTTTGATTCTTATTGGCAAAGGGTACGACGGCAGGGCACCGATAATTTTTGAAGCAAAAGGATTGCTTTTGGGCAAAATCTAAAATAATGCATAAACGAATTAATAAACAAACAATTTTCGCAAAATTTTTCCAACATTCATAAATTTAACAAATTTTGTGAAATTCTGATGACAATCAATTTTCTCCGGTGACGCCCATAGGTGGACCCGAAAACTCCTTAATTCAATTTCGCTAAATTTTGGCAAGTTAGATTTTGATTCTTATTGGCAAAGGGTACGACATTTGTTGTTTAGGTGGCCTGGCTTCTTACAGTAAAAACACAAGTGAGTCGGGTTGGAGAGTTGTTGATAATTTTTGTTCCTTTAAGCTCGAGGAGCACTAGGGTGCCGGAATTGGTTAGTGTAATTGTTTGGGTTTTGCTTGAGGGTTTGTGGTATATCGAATGAATCTCGTTTTTGGTTTGAAAGTGGGGGTTGCCAAATCGTAAAATTCCCTAAACTAAATTCGAAGGGGATTCGAACATGGAGGAAATTTCATCCCTAAGGAATTTAAACATATCTTTACGAAATCTGCTGGTGTCTACTTAGGCACTAAAAAGCCTCAAATGTAGGAGCGTAAAAGGACAAAATTTATTCAAAAATTAAGCCAAATCAGTTTGAGATAAATATCTTTTAAAACCAAAAATTCTTGTCAAGAAAACAAATAAATAAATTTTGGAGAGAAATTTTTGTGAAAATTTTCATTTCTTAGGGGGTGTGTTTTTCGTTTTTATTGCATTTTTGTTAACAAATTTTGGACAAAACGCCAAATAGATCAAAATAGGTTCTTTCACAAATTTTTTGTTCAGGAAAAAATAGGCTAAAACCTAAAAATATCATCACTAATAATAATGAGCACGTCTCATTAACTAAAAAATAAAATTGGCAAAAACAAATTTTATTTATTTAGCAAAATTTAGGCAAAAAAAAATAGAACAAATTCAGAAATAGGTAAAAATATGTAAACAAAACCCTCAATTTTTGTTCGAAAACACACAAAAGAAAGTGTTTTTCCTACATTAAAAGCACGAAAATCCAGGAAAAAGTATGTATTTACACAAAATTTAAAGCTCTAATGATCACCCAGCTTCTTACGATTTTCGCTGGTACTTATTAAATTTTACAATATTTTTTTCAGCTCTTTAGAGTGACTAAAGAAATGTTTTCATACATTTAAATAGACAAGATAAAAGGGGAAATGAGTCCTATCGATGATTCATTGGCTAATGGAAATACACAAATAAATTAAGCGAAAAAACATTTAAAAAAGTGAAAATTCTTAGAAAAACCATCGGCAAATTAATATTAAATTGAGTATGTCTTACAATATATATAATACATTATGTAGAAAATCCCGAACACAAAAATAGTGTTTTGCTGATGAAAAAAATATACATAAAATTTACAGCCTTAAGATCACTCAGCTTCTTAGTGTAATTTTTAAATCATTTAATTCTGATAAGGTGGAAAAAACCTAAAATAACTATAGTTTCCTAAATGCAGCAGAGAAGCGAAATAAGAAATAGGTAAATTGTAGGGAACTAAATTGAAAATGAAATATAGTTTCCTATAGCAGATTGTAGGAAACTAAAAAACATTATGCCAGAAAAGCACATAAATTTAAAATCAGACACGCAGACTGTGCACTATCTCTTCCTTTTCTCGTTCCCCTCCTCTTGCACTATTTCCTCCCCAGCGGCAGACGGTGCACTATTTCACTGCCCCTCCACCCGTCGCTGACCCGCGTAGACAGACAGGCAGACACTTGCACTATTTCCTTCTTTCCTCCGACTAACCACTACAGTAAGGAGGAAATAGTGCACTGCCTGCCTGTCTGTCTACGCAGGAAGCCGCGCGTGGAAGGGCAGACAGTAAGCAGACGCGTGCGGCTGTGCAGCAGCATTCTGTTGGACGCGTGCGTGTGGGGAGGGAGTGGGGAAAAAAAGGAAGGGAAGGTAAATGCCAACGGAAAAGAAACTAGAGAGCTGTGATAGTGCACTGTCTGCCTGTCTGTCCACGCGGGGCAGCGGCGGGTGGAAGGGAAATTTTAAATTTATGAGCTTTTCTGGCGTAATGTTTTTTAGTTTCCTACAATATTTATAGGAAACTATAGTATAATTTTTTTGGGTCAGACACAAATTGTAGGAAACTAAAGTTATTTTAGGTTTTTTCCACCTTAAATTCTGATTATAGCCCAGTGAATATGTGAAATTTAAATCATTTGAAATTTTGCAAAAAGAATTTTCGATACAATGCCAAACAAAAATTATCAAAAATTAAAAAATTAAATTCTTCATTGGTATTCTCTTTCATGCTACATCAGCAAATGCTTTGTCGAAACTTTTTAAATTTTAAAACTAATTTGGTTTTTTTTTCCAATTTGTGAGGGTTTTTTGGGAGATTTTCAAGAATTCAGAAATTTCTTTGTCACTCACAGAAGGATTTCCTTTTTTCATTTGATAATAAGTTTCCAATTTTCTTGCTTTTTCTTCATTCGTAAAGCGAATTCCTCCTAAAAAAAAAATAAATTGATATTATTAATTGAATTAGTTTACTTTTGCCCATTTCAATGCCAAATTCCTTTTTCCAATTTCGGAATGTTATTTTGCTAATGCCCAATACTTTCGCAAATTGCATATGTTTTCCTTTTTTGGACATTCTTTTAATCTCATCAATTCGTTCAACAAATTCCTGCTTTTTCTTTTTATAATAATTCTTTTTATTTATTTTTAATTTTCGGCTTAATCCGATTTCTCTTTTCCATTTGTAAATTTTTGTTCGGTTAATTCCCAATTTTTTACTAATTTTTTGTTCAATTTTAATTCCAATTTTTTCCGAATATTTCCCCCTTTTCTTCATTCCTTCTTTAATTGAGTGAAATTTATGAATTATTTCGCTTTTTTGACGATCATCGAATTGATTGGCATTCTGATAATTGACATTGGAATTTAAATCATTTTGCTCATTTTGATTTTCCATATTTCCATTTTCCCATTTTTGGCCAAATATTTCATCAAAATTTGGCCGAATTTTTGAATTAATTTTACCCAATTGAACAGACAAAGCTTTGTTTATTGAATTGTAGATGAATAACAAAACAAAAATTAAAACATAAAAATTCATTCTCTAAAAAAATATGTTTTGGATTTTTTAAACTATTAAAATTTTTAATTTCTTTTTTAATTGTAATTTATTTTATGGAAGGAATGAGAAAAAATTATTATTTTTCATCTACTTGCTTGAAATTTTATTTTAATATAATTATTTTTAATATAAAATATTAATTTCTACGTAAATATGAAAAGGCAGTTTCAAAATTTGCCATTTTCTCATTAAATATAATCATCATCAGTAGAGTAGAAAATTATAAAATTGAAAATATTAGATGTTTCTACTTATTTTGAAGTTTTAAGATTTTTTTAAAATTATTTTTTTTGAAGTAATTTTTAGTCTGACCACCAATTTTAAGAAATTTATGTTCTATTTTTGCAATTTTTATATTGGTAAATTATATAACATAATCTATCTAATACACTAAATTAGCTGACATTTCGCCAACTAAACTAAAATAAATTTTTTAGCATACACTGATTTAATGATAATAAAAATTATATAAATGTGTGTGTATGCTCTCTTAAAAATTCAGAGCAGTGAATTTTCTATTTCTTGGGTCAGAGAATCGGGATTCTGTGTACATTTCATGTCAGAACAGAACCGAATCACTGAGAGCCCTGGTTTTCATAGATACACATTTGTATTAAATTATATTACTATTCTAGTGCAAAAAAAAACAATTTTAGAGTAGTTGGCAAAATTAGTTGGCGAAACGTTCGATTTTATGGTGAGTTGGCGAAACGTCCGAATTCGGCATAGTTGGCGAGATATCCAGTTGGCGAAATGTCAGTTGGCGAGATGACTAGTTGGCGAAATGTCAGTTGGCGAATTGTCATAATTATGGTTAGTTGGCGAAACGTCCGAATTTGGCTTAGTTGGCGAAATGTCCAGTTGGCGAAATGTCGTCGTGCCTATTTCCATATTTTACATCCATATTTTGGCATTTTCATTAAAAATTCCAAAAATACATCCCTAAAGATGGAAAATTTTGAAAATACGCGCTTAAAAGCAAAAATTTTGGAAAAAATATGAAAAATTATCCAAAAAAATTTCATTAAAACATTCGCTTAAAAATGATTTTTACTAGAGTGCCACGGGACCGGGACCTGGTAGCGGACAACCGAGTACAACTGAGTACCAAGGTCCCGGTTTTGCCCGGGACCGGGACTAGTCCCGGTTTTTTCCCGGTTTTCCCAGCCAAAAATTCCCGGGTTTTCAACCCGAAAAGGTCCCGGTCCCGGGTTTTCCCAAAATTCCCGGTCCCGTGGCACTCTAATTTTTACGAAAAAAATACTAATTTTCGATTTTTTTTTCAAACTTCAATATTTTTAAGTAAGTAATAAATAGGAGTTCTCAATTGTGAAATTTTACAATTCATGAATTAGTGTTTAGCTTCTTGACAAAAAATTATGGGTTTATGAATTTTTTTTAATTGAAACCAATTTTCAGAAATTGCCAAATTCCTTTTTCCATTTTTTGAATGTTTTTTCTGTGAATGCCCAATTCTTTCGCAAATTGTTTCTGTTTTCCTTTTTATAAATTTTTCTAAACTCATCAATTCGTTCAATAAATTCTTTCTTTTTCTTTGCATAATAATTCTTTTCATAAATTCCAAATTTTTTTCATTGGTAAATTTTCGGTCGACAAATTCCCAATTTTTTACAAATTTTTTGTTGAATTTTATTCCGAGTTTTTTCCGACGGACCCCTCCCCACAGTACCCCAATTTTCTTTGGATAAAGCGCGCCGCAAAAAAGGGAGTAACTGTCCCAAAAAAAAATTCCAAAATAATGTAAAAGTACGTAAAAATATTTTGATGAAAATCATTGAAAAATTTTTCAAATAAATCTAGAATATAATAAAAACAGTTTGAAATCACTTTTTACATGGTTAAGGATTTTAAAATTTAGCCGAATAAAATATTTAAAATTTTTTATTATATTTAAAATTTTTGAAAATTCCGACTTCCGACATTTTTGGGGTCGGAATTCCGACTTCCGACTTCCGAAAAATTATTGGGCCTTGGAATTCCGACTTCCTACTTCCGAAAATTTTTGGTGCCTCGGAATTCCATCCCTGATATGTACGCCAGCTAAAATCTATAAAAATATTCGTGGCCGAGATAAATCGGATTTTTCTCCTAAATTATTAATAAATATAAAAATTCAGGGCCTTTAAAGATAAATTTGTAAAATTTATTTTTATGAAAGTGTATAATGACGACAACAAATGCCAACAATGAGCAGTGCATGGTAATATTGCCAGCATTCAATATGCGAAAATTATATGTGTATAACCAAAAGCAATTGGACGAATTCATCAGCAAATTAAAAATCAATTTACAATAAAAATGGCAATTTGTAAAAATAGTCATAAAATCATATTCCTTATTATTTTATCCAAAAAACTCCCTTTCTTCTGCGAATGAATAAATAATGCTTATTAATATTATTTTTTGATTAAATTTGTGATATTTTATTGGCAAATAAAAGCTGTGTTTTTAAAAGCAAAATTTGATTTCCAATTTTATTTTAATAGTTACTTTAGGTTTAATTTAGCAACTTTCGAAGCCAATTTAAGAATAGTGACTAATGTTTCCTGCTCACCAGTTCGTTCTCGTGGTCATTTTGGCATTGTCCATTAACGCGGTGAACTGTATGCCAAAAAGAAAGGAGAAAACTACTGTAATCGTAAACGAAGGTGAATCCGCAAAAAGGCATCATGTCGGTGAGTTTTTACAACAATTAGAATTTTTTTTTTTTTGGTAATTCTCAAAAAACCCAAAATTTCGGCAAATTTTTAGTACATATTTCATTTTTTTAAATATTTTGAGAATGTATAGGAATTCTCATATAAACTAAAAATTTTTTAAATGTATTCATAAAAACTTGTTTTTTTTGCCCAAAAAAAGATATCAAAAATAATTTTAAAAGATATTTAAAAAAGTATGCTGAATTATGTATTTTATTCTTGTTATTTAGCTAGAAAAAAGTCATTAATCTGGGAAATTGGTTTATTTAAAATATTGAGTGAGGAAATGGCAGAATGCCAAGAATGCAAACAAAAACTTTCAAGAAAATGGAGCACATCAACATTGAAGGATCACCTTTTCTCTGCAAAACATGCGAATTCGAAATATGCCGAACATTTTTTTAAATTGGACGAGGAAAGAAAAGCGCGAATTGTTACAAAGAAAAAGCCAACAATTGAAAGTGTGATAATAAATTAAAATAAAAATTAATTTATAAATAGGACCGGAAATTTAAAATGGATTTTTTTCGTAAAAAATATGGGAATTAGGGGCCCAACGGTGCCGACATATATCACAGAAGAAAAAAAAAGAAATTTTAATACAATAGTTAAGAAAAAAGGGAGCAATTAAGACCTAGATGAGTTTTTATATTTTCAAATTCTGTTTGTTTTGTGGCGCCGAAAATTGAAAATTTAATTCGATTTTTGTTAACAGATTTTTCAACAAAATTTCCAATTTTATTGTTGTCTTAATTGGTTTCCGCTTCATTTTCATAACTTTATTGAGAAATCATTATATATTTTTAATTTAATAATCTATTCTTTACAAAATGTCTTTAAATGTAACTCATAAGTAGGGCCGCGACTTTTAGTGACGAAAAATCCCAAAATAGTTAACTAAAATAGTGAGTAAAAATGTCAAAATAGTGACGAATAGTGACATAATTTTTGGCCAAAAATTGAGCAAAAATAATTTTTATTCAATTATTGCAGTTGCAAAGATGTACATTTCCTTTCTAATATTTTCGTAGCAAATACTGACATTTTTTAAACCAAAAATTTTGCAAAGAAAAAAAAATTTGGGGCTAAATTTTTGAGAAAATTTCAAAAAATTTTTTAGGCCTTTTCTTAGGGGGTGTATTTTTGAAAAAAATTTTTACGTCGATTCTTAGGAGTCTATTTTTTGATTTTATTCCATTTTTGTTAGGAATTTTCCAAAAAATGTCGAAAATAGTGAAAAAAAAATAGTGACAAAACGGCTAAATAGTGAATTTTCACTATTTTAGTGACGAAGCGTCAAAATAGTGATTTCTAGTGACGAAAAATGACATCAGAATCGAAAATTTTTAATGCAGAAATGCGTTTTTTGAGCTCCTTTCTTCAAATCACTTGAGCAAAAAAAAAAAAAAAAGTTTTTCACTAAAAATCGCGGCCCTACTCATAAGTATTCTGTACTTTCTCAGGTTACCCTTCGCCGCAACCGTTTCACAATGACCAACAGTTTCAGTTTGATCACAACATGCCAGCAGCAGGTAAAGCAATGAATTCGCTTTACTTCAGTTGGGCCCCGCACGTTTGGGCCCCAGCCATGTTGTTGGACTATAACTTGTTTTTTCTTTATTAACCAAGTCCAATATTGTTGGTATCACTCGATCGCCCTAAATGTCCTCTATTAGACTGCAAAATTTCGAAAAATTTCGTCTATTTTGAACAAACTTATGGCCAAAAGTACATCAGCAATCAGCGTTTTCAGTCATTTTTGGCCATAACTTTTTTGGGCCTTAACGAAATTTTTCAAAATTTTGCAGGCTAATAGAGGACACTTAGGGCCACCGAATGATACCAACAATGTTGGATTTAGTTGATAAATAAAAAAATTATAAGCCGGGGCCCAACTGATCGAGTCCGAGTGAATTAGAATTTAAATTTGCATGCAATATTGAGATTTGGTGGTTGTTAAGATACTTTTCGAGTTATTAATGCCTATTTTCTAGGTTTTTATTTTTAGAGCCTAAAAAGCCTAAAAAATTTGAAAACCCTATTTGGCGTTTTGCCCAAAATTATTAACAAAAATGCAATAAAAACGAAAAATGCACCCCTAAGAAATGAAAATTTCTCAAAAATTCATATCCAAAACTTATTTATTAATTTTCTTGACAAAATTTATGCTTTTAAAATAATTTAGCCCAATACTGATTTGGCCTAGTTTTTTTTAATTTTTTTGAATAAATTTGTCATTTTACACCCCCCCCCCCCCTAAAATTGAGGTTTTTTAGTGCCTATTTTCCATTTTTTAGTGCCTATTTTTTGGAGTTTTTAAGACCTAAAGCATACCGATTTTGGCAGTTGTTAGAGCCTAAAAATCGTGTCCCTAATAATATGGCTTTTGTGGCTACTTGAATTTAAAAAAAAAGGTTATTTTTAAATAATTCAAAATAAAAATAACTTTATAAATTCAAAAGGACCATCTATAGGAAATGCGCTCGCTTCATCATCAAATTTTGACGACGGCTTCTCTTCGCCAAGAATCAACGAGCCATCGGAACAAAAGTTCCCACCATCCCCCAGCAAGGGCGTAGGCAGGGGGGGGGGCTGAGGCGGCTAAAGCCCCCCCCCCCCCCCGAAACCAAAAAAAAAAAATTTTTTCAGCGAATCTTTTTAAAATTTATGCAACGTTCTTGACAAAATTGCATGAAAATACTCAAAAATTTTCCCGGCTGCGCTTATCGGCACCACCGGACCCCCATTTTACCATGTTTTTGAAAAATGGAGACCAAAATGGCAAAAAATATTAATTTTTTGGCGAAAAATGGCGAAAAATTTTGTAAAATACACCCCCCTAATTCGGGATTTCAAAAAACGAAAAAATACACCCCTAAAAATCGACTGAAAAAAGAAAAATACACCCCTAAAAATCGACTGAAAAAAGAAAAATACACCCCTAAAAATCGACTGAAAAAAGAAAAATACACCCCTAAAAATCGACTGAAAAAAGAAAAATACACCCCTAAAAACGAATTTTGACTTCAGCGCCCCCTCCGAAGCCAAGGGTCTGGCTACGCCCTTGTGCCCCAGGAAAAATCAGTGACTTTGAGACGGCATTCGGATCATATTATGATGACAACAAGCAAAACAGCAATTGATTGATGCAAAGTTCAAATTCTATTTTTTTATTTTTAGCACCTAAAATATTTTGCATTTTTTTAAAATAATAATTTGTTTAATGAAAAAATTATTTTTACATTTTTTTTTTACAATTTCAACTTGTTGTTAACAATGGTCCAAAAAAAAATAAAAGTGAACAAAAATAATCAGCAGAAAATTCGGCAACATTTGGTGCAATTCGACGGGGCCTTTTGTGCTCACTTTTGCCAGCACGGGAGAGCCATTACCAAGTCGAAATTCGGGTCCAACACATTTGCTATGTAAGTGAGCATGTGCCGGCATTTGGCGCCTGAGTTAAAAGCGAATTCGACCAGCGCCATCAGTTCCACGTAACGCCGGACACCCGCACTCGGCACCGTAATTGGCCTTAATTGGGAAAAACAAAAAGTCATTAGTAGGGATGCAATTTTTATTTTGCTGAGCTCCCTAGGTCTGAAACGCACGAAAAACAAGTTTTTTTTTTGGTGTTGTTAAGCTACTTTTCGAGTTATTAGGGCCTATTTTCTAGTTTTTACTAAAAAAAAAATTTTGAGAAAACCTATTTTGACGCGTTTTGCCAAAAATTATTAACAAAAATACAATAAAAACGAAAAATATGCCCCTAAGAATCGACCTAAGAATCCCCTAAGAACAATTTTTTGCGATTTTGAGACAATTGGCGACCATTTTTACATTCAAAAGGCTTTTTTTGCGGCATTTTTTCAAAAAAAAACTGATGGTCACATAAAGTGATAAAATGACAAATCATTAACATTACAATATTTTATATTAAATAATTATTATAATCTTTTATGGGAAAGTAGACCAAATATAATAAAAAAAAATTTCTCATTCCTTCCACAAAAATAAGTAGAATTAAAAAAGATAACAAAATATTTTATGAAAATCTATTATGTGATGATAAAATAATTTAACAAAAAGCATAAATTATAATTCTATTTATTTCATAAAAAATGACAATTTGTGTGATAATTTTTATTTCATCATTCATAATTAATTTAACCGATAAAATTTATCAGTTAATTTGCATGAATCGAATACAAAACTGCGTCCAAGCTTTGTTGAAATATTTGGCCAAGAATGGGATAATGAGAAAATGGGAGAAAATAAAGCCAATGAAAATTCAAATTGTCACCAAAATTTTCAAAATGATTTAAATTTGGAAGATTCAATTGGCATTGATCAAAACAAAGGGCCAGTTCGGTGAACAACAAAAACACGAAATTATTCATAATTTTCATGCAATAAAAGAAGCAATAAAGAAAAAGGGAAAATATTCGACAAAAATTCGAATGAAAATTGAACAAAAAATTGCGAAAAAATTGGGAATTAATCGGAAGAAAATTTACAAATGGAAAAAAGAATTTGGATTAATCCGAAAAATGAAAAAAAAATCAAACGAGTTATTATGCAAAGAAAAAGCAGGAATTTGTTGAACGAATTGACGAGTTTAAGAAAATGTCCAAAAATGGAAAAACAGAAACAATTTGCGAAAGAGTTGGGTATTAGCAAAACAACATTAAGCAAATGGAAAAAGGAATTTGGCATTGAAATGGGCAAAAGTAAATTAATAAATCAATTATTTTATTTATTTGTTTTTAATTTTTTAATATTTTAGATGGAAATCGCTACTCGAATAAAGAAAAAGCAAAAAAATTGGAAATTTATTATAAAATGAAAAATGAGAATCCTTCATTATTTGAAAAAGAAATTGCCGAATTATTTAAAATCTCCGAAAGCACCCTCACAAATTGGAAAAACAAAAATTTGTGATTTGTGTCAGAGAAGCAGATGAAGCAGCTTTGGGAATGAGAATCAACGACAAAAAAATTCACACCTAGCCTGGCTATACCTAAAAAATTTGAATAAATTTGATTTATTTGAAAACGATTTGATCAAAAATAATGAACAAAAGAGTTTTCCAGGGACGGTCCCAGGGGGTAAGACCCCTCCGCACCCGAAAATTTTAAGGAAAAATTAGTATTTTTGCTGAAAATTTTAGATTTTCCTTGCTGGTACCCCGCCCAGACCCACAGACCTACCTCACCCAATTTTCCAAAAAAATTTGCTAAATTTTCAAAAAAAATCAACAATTTTTTGATGAAAATCTGCTAAAAATGGCTCAAAATCGCAAAATTTGTCATTTTTGGACAAAATTCGTTAACCAATAATATTAAAAAATTTTTTGAAATTTTTCAGGTCATTTCTTAGGAGTGTATTTTCCAGATTTTATTGTATCAAACCAAGTGGAAACTGCGTTTTTATGCTTAATATATCGAAACTATGCGCAGAAAAAAAGGCATATGCCTCAAAAGTCGAGCTCTAGTAATGAGAAAATTATTATTTTTCATTTACTTACTTATAAATTATTATTATAATAATTATCTAATATAAAATATTATTTTTTACGTAATTATGAAAAAGGAAATATCGATTAATTTGCCATTGTATCACTGAATATGATCAGCATCAGTAGAATAGAAAAATTTTAATTGAAAATAGTAATGTTTACAATGCTTATTTATTGTTGGTAAAATTACTCAAAAAAGAATTTCAATATAAATTACGAATCTATTCATTATGAGTTAATATATGTGGCTCAAATTTGCTCAAAACTTCACCAATTGAGAAAAATTATTTTTGGCGCTGTTTTTAGTTCTTTTTTATTATTTTCTAAAAAAATTATTTGTTTCGTAAAAATTTTTGTCGAATTTTGACTACTTTTGTTAAAAGAATTTTTTTTTCTCTTATAATCCAATTTTTATTTATTTTTATCTCAAAATTCCTTGTTAAAGTGCGCTTGGTAACTTTTACAACCATCATGGGTTTGGTGGTCGTACCTTTTTTAACCACCACCAAATTCGTGGTCATTGAACAACTTGAATTCGTGGTAATTGTAACTCTCATCAAATTTCGAAAATTTCCCGGCTGCGCGCCTATTGGCACTGCCGGCGCCCAAAAATTCCTTTTAGAAAATGGAAATATGGAAAAATCAAAATGAGCAAAATAAAAATTATAATCGAAACAATCAAAATGAATAAATTTGGAAGATTCAATTGGCAATGATCAGAACAACGACCAATTAAATGATCATCAAAAAAGCGAAATTGTTCATAAATTTCATGCAATAAAAGAAGGGATTAAGAAAGGGGGGAAAAATTCTCAAAAAGTTTGGAATAAAATTGAGCAAAAAATTTGTGAAAAAATTAGGAATTAGTCGGATAAAAATTTATAATGGAAAAAAGAATTAAAATTAAATCAAAGGAAAATTTTTGGAAAGAATTATTATAAAAATAAAGTGAAGGAATTATTTTACGAATTGATGAGATTAAGAGGATGTCTGAAAAAGGAAAACTGAAGCAATTTGCGAAAGAATTGGGCATTGGAGAAAAAACATTTCGAAATTGGAAAAAGGAATTTGGCATAAAATTGAACAACGGTAAAATGATTTAAATTTAAATTTTATTTACATTTTATTTGTTATTTAGATGGAATTCGCCATGCGAATGAAGAAAGAGCAAGAAAATTGAAAATTTATTATAAAATGAAGAAACGAAATCCTTCATTGAGTGACAAGTAAATTGCTGAATTATTGAAAATCTCTTTGGCCACTCTAAAAAATGGAAAAACAAAAATAATTTATAAAATTTCAACGTTTTAAATTAGTATGGGCGACATCTGCTGATTTATCTTGAAAAATGAATACCAATGATTAGGGCTGCCAATTTTATGTAAATACATATTTTTTCCTGGATTCTCCATAGCCTAATTAGTAGGAAAAATCCTTTCTTTTTTGTATTTGCGAGCAAAAGTTGGGACTTTTATTTACATATTTTTAAATAATTCGGGCTTTTATGCATATTTTACATATTTTGGACTTTTTTGGACTTTTCATACATTTTTTTTTCATATTTTGGGGTTTTTTACAGAAATTTTCGGAAATTCTCAAAAAAAAATCCAAAATTTCGGCAAATTTTTCAACATATTTTCATATTTTTATTACATATTTTGAAAATTTTTGAAAATTTATAAAATTTCTTGTGAAAAATAAAAATTAATCAAACTAATTTTTAAAATACTAAAATGTGATTCTAGGCCTATTTAGGTCATTTTTATGGCATTTTGTGCCTATTTCACCCTTTCCGAAGAATTTTTTTTCTAAAAAAATAACCATTTTGAAAATTTTATTTACATATTTGGTACATATTTTGGGTTTTTTACATATTTATGTACATATTATGACCACTTTTGGTACATATTTTTGACAGCCCTACCAATGATCCATTTAATTTTAAAATTTTTCTATTATATTAAAGGGATTGGCATTGTGTTTTTTTTGCATAACTTTTAAATGATTTAATTTTCATATTTTCATTGTGTTTTCATCATTAGGGACTCCCACAAAAAATCGCAAAATAGGCACTAAAATAGGTAAAAAAAATTTTTATTAACGCTTTTTAGGTAGCAAAACACACAAAAATTTTCAATTGTAAATGAAATTATTAATATTTTAAGTTTTTTCGAAAAGAACAAATTTCTAAACCAAAAATTTTTATTAAGAAAAAAATATTAATTTTGTGGATCAATTTTTGGGAAAATTTTCGATTCTTAGGAGTATTTTTCTGAAAATTTTTTCAGGCCATTTCTTAGGGGTGTATTTTTCGTTTTTATTGCATTTTTGTTAAGGATTTTTTCAAAAACCCAAACCCTAAAATAGGCACATTAGGCACAAAAACCCCGAAATAGGCAAAAAATAGGCATTATAAAAGTCATCGTAGACTCCCCAAAACCAAGCGGAAAATGCGTTTTTCGTGCTTATCTGTGCGTATCAAGTGCACAGAAATTTTAGGCATTTGCCTAAAAATGGAGTCCCTATTCATCATTAGAGAACGTAAAAAATGGCACCAAAAATCGCGAAAAAGGCATGAAAATAGGTATTTAAAAATTTTTATTAAGGATTTTTAGGGAGTAAAACACGTAAACTAACTAATCAAAAAACTTAATTTTGGTCAGTTAAATGATTATTAATTCGTTTTTTTGTTTTGTTTTTCAATTTTCAAATTAATATCATAGTGCCCAAACTTCCCGGTGCCCAACTTTCTGTGCCCAAACGTCATGTCGCCTTTTGTCAAATCTCTGGGCCGAATGTTGGGAACTGGCCAATTGAATACGGATGTTTGAGTGCCAAACATTTTATGGACTCAAAAGTTGAAATTTTATTTTTAGTTAGCTAAAGAATACATTAAAAAAGATTTGATTGCAATTTAAAATTTAAATTTGCTTTTTTGAAGTGCGTCTGCAACCCGGGATGGAGGTAAACGTTCCAAAAAATTTCGGGAATTGAATTGTCATTTCGGGCACAAAAAAAAATATGAGAACCAGTATTTTTCAGTAAAACATCAATTATCGTGTTAATTACTAAAGACCGGCGTGGGACGGGATACCGCGCGGGATTCTTCGTAATCCCAGTCTGCAATCTTGCATTTTTTGGAAAATGTGGGATTTTGCGGGATAAATCCCGCGGGACCCAGTCCCATAAAAATTTTGGTGTTATGACTTTGGGGGTTATTCAAAAAAAAAATGTTTCCTTATAAGTTTTCTCATAAGTAACCAAACTTTTTTTTAGCCTATAAAATTTCAAAAATTGTGTAAAAAAGCGAAAAAATATTTTAAAAAACTTTGTTTTTTGAGTTCTTTCGGCCATTACTTTTCAAAAGGTTAACGAACTTTTTCGATATTTTTCAGCATAATAGAGAACAGTTAGAGCCATCGAAAAATATTATTTGATTAAAAATTTGTTTACCCTTGAGAAAAGTTATGAGTAATTTTTTGTCAAATTTTCCAACCCTTATTGGAAGCTTTTTGAGAAACGATCCAGCACCAAAATTTTCAGTTCCAATCTCGCATCGGGATTCGCAGATTGAAATTTCTGGTCTCTATTCATTTTTGATTTTAACTGCTAAATTTGTCTTACTCTCCAACTGTAAAGAAATATTGTACAAAGCCCCAACTATTAACTCCTATAAAATCCAAAAAATCCTATCAACAAGAACATAAAATTGCACACAATGCCAATCAGTTTACCAAAAATTTCAAAAACAAAAAACATTTTTTGAAATTTGCAACCCCAAGAAAGTTGAATGAAAATGTAAATCACATCAACAATCATCCATTATCCACCACCCCCATCATGCAAAGAGCTCGTCATCCTTTCATCCCTCCTCCGGTGCCGTCCTGTGTCTTAGTTGGCCGGGATCCCGGCCGAGCACGAGCCCCCGGCAGCGCCAGTTGCAATACCATTTTTTTGCATTTGTTCATTGATGAAGCTCAAAGCATTTTCCATAAAAGTGTTGGCTTTTGGCAACAACACAGCAAGCTCCTCGTTGAATTTCTCAACGCTCATGCCCATCAATTCGTCGTTCCATTCATTAGCAGCCGCCGGCTCATTAGTGGCCGCCGCAGGGCTCGTCGTGGCTTTTGGGGCTTTTTCCTTTTTGGTTGTTTTATGAGCCGCGGGCTCATTAGTGGCCGCCGCCGGCTTCGTTCCGGCTTTCTGAGCTTTTCCCTTTTTGGTTGCTTCATCAGCCGCGGGCTCCTTTCCGGCGTCACCTGTTAAAATGGCAATGCGTAAAAATTGTTTGGGTAAGAGGTGGCACAAGTGAGAACAAAAGCAGCAGAGCGAAACGGATTCGTTCTTGGATGCCAATGGTTTGTTCTTGGTGAATGGGAAACAGACTCCCAAGGACACCCTTAAGCCCTTGGCTAGTCCTTAGATTCCAACCAATTCATTGGTTTGTGAGTGCAAATAATTTCTTTGAAATTTAACCCCGCCCATTTGATAATAAAAAATTGTGATTTCTAAAGAATCCTTAAAATTCATTATGATTTATTTTATTTTATTAGAGACTTAATTTTAAAATTTAAAAATATGTGCATTCATTTAAATTGCAAAATTTGTTTATGTATACGTGAAGAAGTAAGTAATATCATAAAATTGCCTAACAACAATTTATTAGCGTTTACACCCATGAGTAGAATTCAGGGATGGGACACGACCGCGATGCTCGCAACCGCGGCAATTTGAATCCGCGATCCGCGACCGCGGGATTTTTTTTTTGCGCGGCTCGCCGCGGATTTTTTGGGGCAAAATTTTTATTAAAAAAATTTATTGAACCGATTTTCTTTTTTGTATGTTCAAATTTAATAAAAAAAATTTTGAAACTTGTATTATTTTTCCACAAAGATTCGTTTCAAAATTCCAATTTTTCCCGTCGGAGCTGACAAAACCTTTAATTTTCCAAAAGTTTTTTCGAAAGAAACTGCCCGAAAAACGGTTTGAAAAACAAAGAAATTATAGGGTTTGCATATGGAACCCTTCGCAAAATTGGACACTGACCCACTCCCCCCCCCCCAGTTCAGTCCCTTTCAAATTTTGTATGCACCGGGATTTTAATGATTTTTTTAAAATAAGGAAATTTTAAAATTTAAAAAAATCTGTTTAAAAACTTGGAAATTTTTGAGTTTTTAAATGCGAGATCCGCGATTCGTGGCAATTTTTTTGCGCTATCCGCGGCAAATTGAATGCGCGATGCGCGACCGCGGGATTTTTCTGTGCGCGCCCCATCCCTGGTAGAATTCCTATTTCTAAAATTCAGAAATGTATCATTCGAGTTTTTGATTGAGTGCCGATTCCATATCGGTGTAGTTGCCAGCCAATACGAATCCGAACTTTTTTATTATTATATGTGCATACCTTTCGGCTTGCTATCCATTTTCGTCTGCGCAAGCTTCTCCGTAATTCCGTCTACGTCTAAATATAATTTTAATCAATTAAGCCCTTCTCAAGTAGAAATTTTTTTGCTGGCGCCGAAACAACCCGTTCCCCTAGTGAATTCATTTTTTTTATTTTGAAACTTTCCAAAGGAATTTGAATTTTTAAAATTGGAAATTTAATTAGTTTTGGCAAGAAAAATATATAAATAAATCACCCTTACCAGTTTTTGCAAGTGCCATCGAAACAATGGTCAGCGCGAGCAGAGCAATGCCAACGAATTTTGCCATTTTTGTCGGTCGAAGAAATTTTTTTTAATTAATAATGAATACAAATGATAATTTTTGCTTGTCATTTGCCAGCTTAAATACGCGCAAATTTTTTGCTGCATGCCCTTCCCTTAGGTGGGGGGGGGGGGAGGCATTGGCTAAAAAATCAATGTGCCAACGCCAATCGCTTTCGAAATGCCTTGGCCAAAAGAAATTTTTTCTGTTTTTACAGGTTTTGTTGTCAGCGGGGGCAGCAAAATTTTATTTCTTGCCTTTCATTTGAAAATTTGGCAAATTATACATGCCATGAATATGTGGCAAATGGCATACATACATACAGCATCATGTATTCTGGCGAATATTGAGGCAGAGAAATGGACAAACTGTTGGATTTGCGTCATACAATATTATTATGATTATTGATTTAATAATATTAATAAAATAAAAAATTAAATTGGAGTTATTATTAAATTTTTAAAGGTTTTATTGCTATTAGAAAATCGGGAAGAGAGCAGTGAATTTGGTAAAGTTTATTATGCGAAGACATTGTCATTTTAGCTAGCATTTGTTAATTTGCAAGCGCAATTAATAAACTCGAAAAAAACAGCCAAAAATGTCATTTTAGTGAATTTTGAATGTTTTTTATAGCTAGATAGCCAAATCTGCTTAATTTTTAAGGGATCATAGGCCTTTTTTAACAGCTTTGTCCAAATCCATCGAATTTTGGCATCGTAGAAAAGTTACGATCCTCAAAAATTTGTCACATAAAAGAGGAAAATTTTATTTTTTGGCGAACGCGGTGCCGAAATGCCCTTTTCGGGAAAAAATCCGGAAATTTTAACAAATTTTTTTAACATAATTTTCCAAAATGTCCAGAAGTAAAGTTTTTTAAAAATTATTGAGCTTTTTGTAGTCCGGCGGTGCCCAAATTCCCCGCCGAAGAAAAATACCAGCGCAAAAAAAAATCCGATTCGCGGATTAAAATTTCCGCGTATTGTGCGCATTAAAAATTCAAGTAAATTCGTCATTTTTTTTTGTATTTATTTTTATTTTTCCGAGAAAGTCGCAGCGTTTTTGACGAGAAAGGCTGCCTTATTTAAGACAGAATTCACTTTAAATTTGCCTAAATCAAAAAATTGTCGAAAAGCACTATTTTTTTTGCCTTTCCTTTTTTTCAATAATTTGTGCCATTTTTACATTTTATGCCTTTTTGTGTGTAAATGGACATTTGGGCGAAGTTATTTGGACAGATCCGGAGTCCGGACAATTGGACAGTGGGTATCTGGGCAGTGGACATTTGGAAAGAACAGGACAGTTGGTCAGTGGACAAACAGGAAAGTGAAGTCATTCGGAAAGAACCGAGAAATTGGACAATGGACATTAGGGCAGCGAACTCATTTGGACAGAAACGGACTATGGACAGTAGACATTTGGACAGAACCGGACAATTGGACATTTAGACAGAACCGGACAATTGGATAGTGGACATTACGACAGTGAATGACAAATCAGTCCTTGGCGCTCAGGTGGCAACCGAGATTTTTCTCCTTTTTTTTCCTGATGCGCCTTCAAGTCTACCCTTGCATGCAAAATTTCAACCCCCTAGCTATTCCCGAACTGCGCGAAGCGTCCGTCTGAATCCAAAAAATTTAAAAAGCAGGCACAAGCGACCGTTTGAGCTCAATTAAACCTAAGAAATGGACGCAAGCGACCATCTGAGCTCAATTAAATCTAAAAAAGCGGCGCAAAGCGCCCGTCTGAGCTCAAATAAATCTCAAAAAACAGGCGCAAGCGGCCGTCTGAGCTCAATTAAATCTAAAAAACGGGAGCAAAGCGCCCGCTGGGCTAAATTATGTCTAAAAAAGCGGCGCAAAGTGCCCGTCTGAGCTCAATTAAATGTGCGAGAAGCGCTCGTCTGAGCTCAACAAAATTTTAAAAACAGGCGCGAAGCGCCTGTCTGAGCTCAACAAAATTTATAAACGGGCGCTAAGCGGACTCCCAATTTTACAAGTTTCACAAGCCGATAGCTTATCTAGGTAACGAAGCTCCCAAAGCGTTTTTTTATCATTGTTTTGTTATAAGAGTAAACTAATTAAAAAGGATAATTTGTTGCGATTAAAAACAAAGACAAAAATTATTAAAAAACAATTGGTAACATTAATACTTCAGTGACCAAAAAGTAATAAATAAATATGGTAGATTATGTGGATATAAAAACCAAAAGGAATCCAACAATAAGAGGAAAAAAGTTAGTAAAATTGATTTTAAGGATAGAAAAAAAACTTTTGTTCATAAAATTCACAAAAAATGAAAAGTTTGTATTTTTTTTTTGTTTTTTCGACGCTTTCAGCTTGGCTAAAGAGATTTTCAAAAATCCAGCAATTTTCTTGTCACTCAAAAACGGATTTGCCTTCTTCATTTTATAATAATAATTCATTTTGGCTGTTTTCTCTTCATTAGAAAAGCGATTTCCTTCTAAAATACTAAAATTAAAAACAAATAAATGATAATTAATTGATAAATTTACTTCAAATAAATAATAATTAATTGATAAATTTATTTTTATTCATTATAATGCCAAATTTCTTTTTCTATTTAATGAATATTTTTTCGCCCATGCCAAAATCTTTCACAAATTTGTGCTGTTCATCATTTTTGGCTAATCTTTTAAACTCATCAATTCGTTCAATAAATGCCCTCTTTTTCTTATCATAATAATTCTTTTCATTTGTATTTTATTTTTCGGCTTAATCCAAATTCTTTTTTCCATTTGAAAATTTTTGTTCGATTAATTCCCAATTTTTTTTTTTTGCAATTTTTTGGTCAATTTTATTCCAAATTTTTGACGAATATTTCAGCCTTTCTTAATTCCTTCCTTTATCGCGTGAAATTTATGAACAGTTTCGCGCTTTTGCTGATCATTCAATTGATCGATACGGATCAGTGCCAATGCAAACAGCAGAATTCAAATCATTTGGTCAGTTTGCCAATTCGAGTTTTGGTCAATTTCATTTTCCCATTTTTTGCCAAAATTTCATCAAAAGTTGGCTGGAGCTTTCCATTCATTTCACATAAATTACTTTAATTAATTTTATTATGGATAATAGCACAAGGATATTAAAATCCATTTTCTTAAAAACTATTATTCTTATTATTCTTTATATGATATTTTTAGGGTTTTTATTCGCAAAATAAATGAAAAAATGAGAATTAATGATCAAGTAAAATACTTTGTAAGAGTCTATTGGCTAACTTTTTTATTATTAAATACACATAAATGAACTGATAAATTTTTGCTTATTTAGATCAATATGTAAAATAATATAAAATTACATTTAATTAAAAAATAAAATAAAAATTTTGTTTTAATCAATTATAAGAAATTTTACAATTCGAATTAGAAGGCAAAAATATCTTTATGATAAATGAAACGGACTGGCTTAAATAAGATTTTCGAAAAACCAAATAATGATGAGAATTTTTTCATTTCTATTGAAGTGATCACTAACAAATAAGTAGTAATTAAAGAAATCTTTTTTTATCCATTAAAGCAAAATAGCATTAATTTCTGAAAATTAAAAGCGAAAAAATAATTTATTAAAATACCCCATTCCGGTGGTACTCTTATTGTTAGACAGAAATAGTTTTTAGAGAATTTTTAAACCAATTAATACTTTCATAAGATAATTTTTTGAAATTAGCCAATATTTTTAAAAAGCATGTCTCAGTGACGAAATGAAAAGTGAATTATTTCCCAATTTTTCAAATTTTTGATAAAGACATTAATTGATTTTTAAGAAAATCATAGAAAGGTTTTTGAATAATATTAAAAATTTTGATGCTTTTTTGACGGATTCATACAGAAGAAGCCTCATCCGTAGGATGTGTCCTTAAAGCAAGAAATCAAAGCCGACGAAATCGCTAGGAAATTCGTCTCCAAGAAGCTTCCGACTGGAAAAATGCCGGTGCTAGGTCGACCCAAAAAAAAACTCAGTGTGGGCGTTCCAAAAAACTTAGTTATTGATAAAATAATTTAATTTAATTATCTTTTCACTAAATTCATATAGAGGTTCCCTTGTTAGTAAATATTATTCCTTATACAAATGAACTTGTTGACTGCAAAAAAGATGTGATATTGAAATTTTCGTATCGGTGTGATAATGACACCGATAATATATTAAATTTAATTATTTATTAATCACTGAGTTTTTTTTGAAACGCCCACACTGAGTTTTTTTGGAACGCCCACAGTTTTGTTTTTTGAAATATTTATCTGTTTTTTCAACATGTTAAATATGACATAATTATACATTTTGTTTCAGAATATTTGCCAAATTTGCATAATATTATAAAAATTAAGTTTATCAAAAAGTAATATTTTTTTGCCTTTTTTCACCTTTCTCGGGTGCAAGATCATTTCGCAAAAGTGCAAATGTGATGACGTCACAAAAAGTTCGTTTCGCAAAAAATGCAAAAATGGGCATTTCGCAAAAGTGCAATTTTAACAAAAGAGACTGAGCTCAACAGTACGGTATCTCTTTGTCTAAAATGATTTTAATTATTTCAAATGTGTGTGAGTGTTTCGGCCCTTGCGTAGAAATACCATTGGAAAAAAAGCAAAGCAAATAATAATTAAGCTTATATTTTTTTAGTTTTAATAATTTACCTAACAAATTATAAGGAACCAAAGAAAATTAAATAATTTTAACTCTTAAGAAAAATTTCTGCGAGCTTGCTGAAGGCCCCACTAGCTTTATACATTAATTACATAAATAAGCGTTTGCTCTTTGATAACATGTTGAAATTCCCTTCTTCCACTAAAAGTTCGCCCTCCGAAATTATGAAGATGAGCGGAAATAATGCAGACATGAGTTTTTTCTTAATTAAATGTTTTAAAATATTTTATTTTTCCTAAAACTGTCCACCATTTCCAAAATATTATCTACAACGATAGCCATAGATGCTGCTCAGCTGCTCCTACAAGCATTAACGACTCGAATGGAAATGAGGTGTTTGTGCTTCCTTTGCTACTATCTGCTAAAAGGTGCTGAAATGGGAAAATAAAAAATCACAGAAAATCCATTTCAACCACCACCAACCAACCATCGGCCAGCAAGACAGAAGAGATAGACGGCTGCTGGCAGAGATTTTTATCATCCCCATCCTTAAGAAGGGTGTGATGGAAAAGAAAAATTGGTTGTTAAAAGGTGGGGGAAATTGTTACGGGGGCGGTGACTCATCACGGACAGAAGCAGCGATCGACTTGGCATTTAGCGGACAAACATCATAGTTGTAGGTATTCCGCCTTCATCCGCTCGTCCAGCCGCCATTTTAAAATAAAAATAATTTGCTTCATATTAATTTTATTTCAGAGTTTTACACCTGTATAATATGTATTTGTAGCTTATTTTCGAACTGATTTTTCGTTTGTATTTTCTAAAATTGTTATTTTTTCGATTCATTAAATTTATTTATGAAAGGCGAAAGAGGAAGTGAAAGAGGGACAGTTGAAGAAGATAACGTTCAAGACTAAGAGGAACAGGCGTGACAGAAGAAGAGGAGTGGAAGAGGAAGAGAAGAGGGGAAGAGAAATGAGAAAAAAGGAAGGGAAGATGGACATGAGGAGAAGAGGAAGAGAAAGGAATGAGAAAAGCGGAAGAGGAACAGGAGGAGAGAGTGACCGTAGGACACTGGTTTTACATGTGTATAATATGATTTATAGCTGTTTTTGACATTATTGTTAATTTAAAAAACGGCAAATGGCTGAAAGTATTTTGCAATTTGGTGCTAAAATATTAAAAATAATTATCAAAGAAAATAAATTTAGGTCGAAGAGCTGGACGACAAATTGAGATATTAAATGGGAAATATCGGACCCTTTTCAATGACAATGCAAAATGTTTTTAAATTTAAGCCAATTAATAAATTTTGTCAAATTTTCCTAGGATGTGACACATTTAATACTTTTAGAGCTTAGGCCTTTTTCACAAACCGGCGTGGTCTTGCCTGACCCCGGCAATTATGGCATTGGCATTCCGCACGCACCTCGAACAAATTCGAGCTCGCCTTATTACGACTGGGGACACTGTGGTGATCATAAAAGCGTCAGTGTCTAATTGTTTACAAATTTGGCAAGGAATACTTCAAAATAACAAAGTTAAACCAACATTTTCTGATTTGCAGTTAATTGCTTCTACGAATGAATGAGCGGAGGGAGATCTTTGAAGCCGGGAAAGTTAAGCTTTCCGTTGCCACAAAATCTTTTTAAATCATTTTATTATTATTATTTCACTATCTTACCAAATTCGCTCCTCTATTTTGAAAGCTCGACTTTTAAACCTTTGGCATTTGCACATTTCGGATTGGCACCTTTTATGTGGTCAAATTTGCGAATAATGAATGTAAGCGGCCTTGGATTATTTATGAATTTATTAAAATGTTTAATTAAATTGAAAATGCCAGGAATTGCCAAAGTTATCTTCAATTTTGCTAATGTTGTGCGATGAATTTTGAGTTTTTGCTAAATTTTGTATATTATTCACTCTCCTGTCAATATTTCGTATGATGGAGTATTTTTTTGATTTTCAAGCGCCATACATTTAATTTATTTTTCTTGTGTCTGTTACTACATATGAATATTTTATACTAATTTTTTTATTCATAATGAAACTCAGATCAGTCAAAAAAAGATTTATTTGAATTTTTGAATAAAATGTATAATCGATTCAAAAGAAAAAATTTCAAAGACAAAGTTTTATGTCCCAGCTGGCGAACATTGGCCATTCTGTATGTGTTCTCCATCATGAGAATGGGGTTGCTTTAATGATTATACACCCATAAATTTGAGGCTTTTTACAGACTTTTTTCCATTTTTAGAGCCTAGCCAAATTTAATACATTATAAAAACAAAATCAATTGTTTAAAAAGCTAATATGGCCAGTGGAATGTCAAAAACATGTACAAAAGTGGTCAAAATATGTACATAAATATGTAAAAACAATACCGAAATATGTAAGAAATATGAACAAAAAACCTAAATATGTACAAAATATGTAAATAAAATTTTTAAAAGGTTATTTTTGGGAAAAAATTCTTGGTAAAGGGTAAATAGGCACAAAATACCAAAAAATGACCTAAAAAGGTTTAGGAACACAATTTTTATTTAAAGTTAATTTTAGGTATTTTTAAAGGTACATTTCCAAAAAAATGTTTTTTCACATGAATTTTCTATATTTTTTAAAAATTATTAAACTTTTCATTTTTGACACTTTATTAAATTTCTTCATTCGTCTGTCTTACATGGTTTACAATTTGAATGAAGCGGTACGTCCTTTGATCATTTATCACTAAAAAAGTTACCCATGGGTAAATAGGGCACATTTATTTATGATAAAAATGACCGCCTCCCTCACAATATTAACAAAATAATTTTTAAAATGAAACTAATTACTAATTTTTTAAATTCTTAATCAATATTTCAAAAAAAATTTCAATCTTCCCCCCCCCCCCCCCTTCGTCGTTGAATTAATTTTTTAATTTTACAATGCTCGGGGTCCTCGATTCCCCGACTAAGTGTCGGGGGCAAAATGTCGGGGACCGTCGGAGGGTACATGTCGGGGGTCGGGTCGGGGAATAGACCCACCCAAAATGTCGGAGGTCGGGGCTTAACCCTAGGATTAACCAAGGGTATTCTTAATTAGATGCCAATAATTTGTCATTTCGATTTATCATTGTGGCTAATTCAAGAAAAAAATTTTGTTATGACTATTTTTTGTCAGAAAATAGTATGAGTTTGGGCAATACGTGTTGGGGTTTTCCCCGGCTTTATATGGACATTTTTCGAGTTTTTGACAATTTTCGAATTTTTTTTTCAAAATACGTATCCATAAAATATGAAAGAAAATCCATACAAAACCGATCTTTATTAATTAGTTAATGATAAGCACCGCTTTAAAAGCTGAAATTCTCAATGACCAATTCCCATCGTCCTTCTTCAACCAGCATTTGAACACCTTTGGCACATTGTTTTGAAGCGGGTGAAAAGCCATTTGGCCACCGCTTGTCTATCCGATGCATGGCACTGTCATCGGGCGGAAATTCGGGACACAGATCCTCAGCATCGAAAGAGACAATAAGAAAATTGGACACCCTAATATCATTTAAAACGATTATACATATCTGGGTAGATTTGGTACCATTCAAAAGCACAAATCCATGTTGAAAATAAACATTTAATGAGCACATCAAAACAGAATTTCATTTTCCAATTTTACACTTCAAATGATCGATCACTTCTCAACAATTCATTCACTTCTGTTTCTGATCACTTGGGCCGATCATAAGCGTTGAGAAGCCTAAAAACGGAACCCAATAAAATATATTTTTTAATATGCATTCACTGACCCGTCGCCGATTTGACGCTCATTATAAATTTGAATGTCAATTTGGTTCCATTGGTTATCCATTCTCCATCCAATCGCTTCCTCCTCCCATTTTTTCCATTTGCTCGCGTCTCGCGCAATTGGACAACGGACCAACACAAAACGGCAACTATTGTTTGCCTTTTTCAGCGTCAATTGTTCACGAGTCAATTCGTTGATCAGATCAAAGGGCACAACGGAGGCAGCAAAAGACGACGGAAACCAAATGACTATGATGAAATTAGCAGAGGAAGAAGCATTGGCAAAAGCCTAAAATGGAGAAAAAAATTGATTTAAGAAATAGTAAATGTAAATGAATGTGACTTTTTGGTTGGGGAGGGTCAGAAAAGCCAATGATAGGCACTTTTTACGGTTTCGATGGCCTAATGAAAAATCAAGTGCGCGAAGGAAACTCTTTGGACTCGAAAATTGGGCGAATAAACTTTATGTCAGATCAGCGAATCCCAAAGACTGCAAGAATCAATTAGTAAGCACCGCTTTGAAGGCTACAATGTTCGACGACCATTTGCCATCATCATTGTTCAACCAGCATTTGAACAGTTTCGGCACATTGTTTGGATGGGCAGTGAAAAGCCATTTGGCCACCGCTTGTCCATTCGAAGCATTGGCACTGTCATCGCATGGAAATTCGGTGAAGAAATCGTCAAAAATGAAAGAGACAATGCCAAGTGATGGACAATCGGTGAGAATTGACGGCACGAATTGTCGCAAACGGCGGAAAACATCTGTCAACAAATGTATGGCACAAATGTTTTTCGTGACCATTGGCCAAATGTTGTGCAAAATCAACTCCAAAATGCGGTCATTGTACGTATTTATGGCCAAACTAATTGAACAGGAGGCGAAAATTGGACGAAAACGGCGGAGAAAAGCGATGGCATTGTTGTCGATGTATCTGTAAAAATTAATGAATCATTTTACTACAAATAGAAAACAAAACATCATTAAATTTTCAAAAACCTCATTTGGCAGGCAAAAAAGCAACTTATTTTTACAAAATTTATTCAAAACACGCTTAAAACAGGGCTACCCTTGAAAATTTCCCGAAATAAGAACATCGCTGGCCAAAAATAAGATTTTAGGGTCAAAAATAAGAACATTTTTTAAAACACGCTTCCAAAACTAAATCGCATTTTTATTCAATAAAATCAAGCATTAGCATCATATTTCTCGCCGCCAACTATTTTTCTGAGCAATTCCGGCTTAGAAATGAGAAACTTATACATTTCCGAACAATTTTGATCAAAATTCATTGGGACGTTGACATTGCTCGCAATTTCTGTTTGTGCTTTCCCTTTTATGGTGTGCCAAAATAGCTGCCTTTCCCATCGCTTTCAAATTAATGTCAAAATTGCACGGCACACAATTCGCATATTCATCACCCTTTTTGCTCCTTTTTATGCCTTGAAATTCACGCTCATAATCAGCGTGGAATTTGTTTTGACGGTTTGGTGGAGCCATTAAACGTAAATAATCTAAGCTAAAAGCAATTGTGAGAAAAAGTATTATTTTATTGACAACCATTTGAAAGTAGGGCCGCTAGGCACCGATGTGGAAATTTTGAAAATCTAAATGACATTACGCCATAAAATTGCAAATTTTCTGAAGAATTTTAAGAAATAAGAACAAAATAAGAACAATAGCCCGAAATAAGAACAAATCTTACAAATAAGAACATTTAAAATTTGTAAGATTTGGACCCTCAAAATAAGAACAAATCTTACAAATAAGAACAAAGGGTAGCCCTGGCTTAAAATGTTATATTTTTGATTATCCATGATCAATTTGAGCAATTTTTTTTAGTAATAAGCATTTTATGATTTTTGGTACGTTTAATCCCTTTGAATTCTCAGAATAAGAATCAAAAAATGTTCGTTTTGATGATATTTAATCTAGTTTCTATTAAAAACCCCAAATTATTAAATGATTGTGTCAAACATTATGCCAATTTATCAAAATTAATCCATAAAATTTAACAGATTCTGACGGTTTTCCCCAAAAGCCTCAAAAATCCTCATTGACCTATCAAAAAACCACAAAATGAGGATAAATCCACAGACCGGGGAGACCTGTTCATTTCACCTTATTGTAATGGCTTTGAATCTGTCGACTTTCTTTGGCAGAGCTTTTTGCGGAATTGGCAATGTTTCTCCATCCAAATTGACAATTTCCATTTCCTTTGTGCCATTCTCTCCAATTTTGCGCCAAATTCCCATGGTTTTCAATGTCCATTTGCGAGTTTTGAAATGTTCATCTACGTAAAAGTCAAATCGGTGACTGATCAGCGCAATTCCAAGGCCAAGTTGAGAAGGCGCAAGCAAATCGAACACCGCCAGCCAACAGTCGCCGGAGATGAAACTGAAGAAAAAGGAAAACAAAATTTAAAATTTAAAATTGAAATTGAAAATTGGCATTTTAATTTTACATTGCTTTTGCCATCTTTTCCTCTGCTTCTTTTCGGCGGTCTGACATTTGTTGAGGCAAATTATTAAGATAATTTTCGGCACTTTTGCACTTAAATCTTAAATGGGCTTAATTTTCTTCAAAAATTCAAATGAAAAATGAAAAATGTGATAAAAGAATGAATGTCATGCTATTTTTTTTCTGTTAGTTTTCGATTTCGATGAATTTAAGTCATTGCTCGCAAGTTTTATTTCGGAACTAAATGAATGAATGAAATAGGTGAGAAGGGGGGGGGGGGTGTTTATCTTATGCTCTGCTGACCGACTGGGGTCATTTAGGGATTAATTAATCAGCAGAGAACACTAATTAGGAATGAGAGGCAGAGATAGCGATTTGACAGTACAAAGAGAAAAGAAACAGAGAAGTTAAAGACAAAGATAAAGCGGGGAGAGGGAGGAGAACAAAAAAAGAGGGGAATTAAATAAACAATCAGCCATTTCTCTCGCTACTTCCTCGATTTTGAATGGTTTTTTAAATTCACTACACGCAATTTTTATTTTCGAAACTAAGATTCCGGTAATTGTCAGGTTTGTTCCCCCCATTTTTCGAAAAAAAAATTGAAAAAAGTCTTTCAAATATTTGTACGTTTATATGGATATTTATTCCGATTGTATGTTGAAGGTTTGTTTGAATTTTATATTATTTTTTCATTTTCATTTATTAATAATAATTATAATAATTTATTAAGCTAAAAATCCGAAGGTGTCGAAACAATTGCCACCATTGGTGAAGCCAATATTTATTGAAGGAATTCAGTACAGTTTAACCGGTATTACCGAAAAGATGAATGAATTTCCGAAATGTTTTTGGAAAAAAAGGAAAAATGAATTGAGCGAATAGAAATTGTGGAAAATCTATGGTATTTGGGAGATTAATTTGGTAAATGAAGAAGACTTAATTTACGAAATTAAAGACGATAAAAGTGGGGAAATGGGACCGAAAATTTAAACTGAAACAAATATTGCCAAACTTCTAAAAGAATTTGAAGGATTAATTGAAAATTTATGAGAAAATGCAATGGAATTAATTGCAAAATTGGAAAAATAAAAAATAACAACAAAAGATGATTAAAAAATGAAATTCTGGAATATGAATGTGATTTATAAATTGGCACTTTCAATTAAATGCATGCACACCTTTTATTTTAGGCATATAAAAGAATAAAAATTAAGCATTCAGTTTGAATTAATTGTTAATTAATTTTTTAATTTCATTACGCTATCGGTGCCTATAGGAGACGATTGAACAATTTTAAACATTTAATTGCCAAAAACTTGAGTCCAATAAAATTTCCGCTCACCCCAACACCTCACCAAAAAGGACCTATTTTGTATGTCTGATGAACCTTGGTTATAATGGGAAAAATATTTATTTGGACTGCTTTTCGTGCCTAAATGCTAATTTTTTGGAAATTTTTTTAGAATAATCAATGTTTTTTAATTATTTTTAAATCGTTTTGTGGATAAAGTAACAATTTTTCATCAAAATAGCGACTAAATAAAAGTGCCAAATTTGTCATTAAATTCTTCTCTAAACTTTTTTCTTTCTCTATCATCTCGAAGGTTTTGTCCTGATTTGGAGGGTCCAAATCAGATAAAATAAAATGTCCTGATTTGTCAGATTTGTCCTGATTTGGAGGTAGCGACCAAAAAACTTTTTCTGATTTCTTAAAAAACTCATAATTTTGAAATTTTGTTGGCATAATATAACTATTTTAGAAGAAAATATAAGATTTGTGGCAAAATTTGGTCATTTTTGGACAAATATCTGTTAAGAAATCGCATTAAAAATTACAAAATAGAATTTCACATATATTTTTCCATATTCCCAAAAATTTTACACAATGACATATTTTTTAAACTGGTTTAAAAACCGGTTTAACTGAATTTTTCCAAAAAATTCCGAAAAAGTTCAACTGAGATTTCGTTCAAGCTATTTTTTGAGGGCGCCGGACTTTTCGACAGAAGGACTTTTCGACAGAAATATTTTAAATTTAAGGAGGGGACTTTTCGACAGTAAAATGTAATTAAGTTTCAAATTTAGGGGTGTAAAATCTTAAAATTTTATCCAAAAGCAACAAATTAAGTCAAACAATTATTGCGATACATAATTTTTAAATTCAAAAATTCTTTTCAAGAATGTAAACAAATAAATGGAGATGATTTTTTAAAAATTTTTCATTTCTTAAGATGTATTTTTTGAAATTTTTGATCCACTTTTAAGGGGTGTATTTTTCGTTTTTATTACCTTTTTATTCATGTTTTTGGCAAAAATTTATTAATTTAAGGTTCTAAAAAATAAAAATCTACTCAGGAAAAAAAAATTAGGTTAAAACCTAAAAATATTAGCCCTAGTAATAATGATTTAGCAATACATATTATAGTATTAGTAAAACTGACAAGCAATATAATCTATTTTAATAAAAATTATTTGTTTTTATGTTTACTGTCGAAAAGTCCACTATTTTTGTGTTTCTGTCGAAAAGTCCTTTACTGTCGAAATGTCCTTTGCTGTCGAAAAGTCCGGGAGCAATTTTTTGATACCAAAATCATTTAGATTGGCTAACTACTGAATACTGAAAAAGTTATACCAATTATCTAAGTTACCATAAACATATACACCTTACGCACCTTACTATATTTACCGTTTTTCTACATATTACATTACATATAACATACTTTGACCTTTTGTTTTCGCATTTTCTCTACATTCGTAATTTTAATGGGTTTAAACCATTTTTCGAAAAAAAAATTGAAAAAAGTCTTTCAAATATTTGTACGTTTATATGGATATTTATTCCGATTGTATGTTGAAGGTTTGTTTGAATTTTATATTATTTTTTCATTTTCATTTATTAATAATAATTATAATAATTTATTAAGCTAAAAATCCGAAGGTGTCGAAACAATTGCCACCATTGGTGAAGCCAATATTTATTGAAGGAATTCAGTACAGTTTAACCGGTATTACCGAAAAGATGAATGAATTTCCGAAATGTTTTTGGAAAAAAAGGAAAAATGAATTGAGCGAATAGAAATTGTGGAAAATCTATGGTATTTGGGAGATTAATTTGGTAAATGAAGAAGACTTGATTTACGAAATTAAAGACGATAAAAGTGGGGAAATGGGACCGAAAATTTAAACTGAAACAAATATTGCCAAACTTCTAAAAGAATTTGAAGGATTAATTGAAAATTTATGAGAAAATGTAATGGAATTAATTGCAAAATTGGAAAAATAAAAAATAACAACAAAAGATGATTAAAAAATGAAATTCTGGAATATGAATGTGATTTATAAATTGGCACTTTCAATTAAATGCATGCACACCTTTTATTTTAGGCATATAAAAGAATAAAAATTAAGCATTCAGTTTGAATTAATTGTTAATTAATTTTTTAATTTCATTACGCTATCGGTGCCTATAGGAGACGATTGAACAATTTTAAACATTTAATTGCCAAAAACTTGAGTCCAATAAAATTTCCGCTCACCCCAACACCTCGCCAAAAAGGACCTATTTTGTATGTCTGATGAACCTTGGTTATAATTAGAGTCCGGTAAAAAAAAATTTCCGGGAACGGGAAACGGGAATAGACAACGAGCGGGACGGGAAACGGGAACGGGATTCCCGGCTTTTTCCCGTTCCCGTAAAAATCCCGTCAATTTTAACGGGAATCCCGGCGGGAAACGGGAAAAATTTTTTTTTATAAAAAATCTTGATTTTTTTTCTAAAAATTTTACTTTATTATTTTTTAAGTGAAAATATTATAATTTAAATTATTTAAACAATTACTTTTATGTAAATGATTGATATATTTTTATTTATTGGACAAAAAATTTAATTTTCGGAATATATTAATTTAAAAAATAAGCCGGTACCAACGTTTTCGACGGTACCGGCAAAAACTGTAGATTTCTGAGTTTCAAAATTTGTGGAAAATTTTTAGAATTTTTCAAAATTTTTAATTAATAGACACTTCAATCTTTTTATTTTAATTCTCTTTTTTTTTGCGGCGCCCTTTTTCGAAAAAAATTTGGGGAACAGGAGGGAACGGCTGTGCCGATAGGCGTCGCCGGGAAAATTTTGAAAAATTTGGTGCAATTTGTTAACAGATTTTGACCAAAAACGATCAAATCTTTGGTTAATTTTTTGAATTTTTAGGCTGTTAAAAAGAAATAATAATAATTTTTAAGTTTAATTATTTTTTTAATTAAATTTCAATTGAGTTAATGTAAAGAAAATATGAAAAAATGTTGTATTGCGTTGGGGAATTGAACCCAAGCGACAAACAATTAAAACCTGAAGGTTTATCCACTTGACCACATAAACATGTAAATGATCGCATTAAAAAATATAATAATTTATCCCGTTTTTTGAGAAAAATTTCCGGGAACGGGAAACGGGAATTCAAAAAGACGGGACGGGAAACGGGATTCCCGGGTTTTTCCCGTTCCCGTAAAAATCCCGTCCGGGCAAAAAAGACGGGAAACGGGAACGGGATTCCCGTCTTTTCCCGCGGGAATCCCGTTTCCGCCGATCTCTAGTTATAATGGGAAAAATATTTATTTGGGCTATTTTTCGTGCCTAAATGCTAATTTTTTTGGAAATTTTTTTAGAATAACCAATTTTTTTTAATTATTTTTAAATCGTTTTGTGGATAAAGTAACAATTTTTCATCAAAATGGCGACTAAAATTTGTCCTGATTTGGAGGTAGCGACAAAAAAACTTTTTCTGATTTCTTAAAAAACTCATAATTTTGAAATTTTGTTGGCATAATATAACTATTTTAGAAGAAAATATAAGATTTGTGGCAAAATTTGGTCATTTTTGGACAAATATCTGTTAAGAAATCGCATTAAAAATTACAAAATAGAATTTCACATATATTTTTCCCATATTCCCAAAAATTTTACACAATGACATATTTTTTAAACTGGTTTAAAAACCGGTTTAACTGAATTTTTCCAAAAAATTCCGAAAAAGTTCAACTGAGATTTCGTTCAAGCTATTTTTTGAGGGCGCCGAACTTTTCGACAGAAGGACTTTTCGACAGAAATATTTTAAATTTAAGGAGGGGACTTTTCGACAGTAAAATGTAATTAAGTTTCAAATTTAGGGGTGTAAAATCTTAAAATTTTATCCAAAAGCAACAAATTAAGTCAAACAATTATTGCGATACATAATTTTTAAATTCAAAAATTCTTTTCAAGAATGTAAACAAATAAATGGAGATGATTTTTTAAAAATTTTTCATTTCTTAAGATGTATTTTTTGAAATTTTTGATCCACTTTTAAGGGGTGTATTTTTCGTTTTTATTACCTTTTTATTCATGTTTTTGGCAAAAATTTATTAATTTAAGGTTCTAAAAAATAAAAATCTACTCAGGAAAAAAAATTAGGTTAAAACCTAAAAATATTAGCCCTAGTAATAATGATTTAGCAATACATATTATAGTATTAGTAAAACTGACAAGCAATATAATCTATTTTAATAAAAATTATTTGTTTTTATGTTTACTGTCGAAAAGTCCACTATTTTTTGTGTTTCTGTCGAAAAGTCCTTTACTGTCGAAATGTCCTTTGCTGTCGAAAAGTCCGGGAGCAATTTTTTGATACCAAAATCATTTAGATTGGCTAACTACTGAATACTGAAAAAGTTATACCAATTATCTAAGTTACCATAAACATATACACCTTACGCACCTTACTATATTTACCGTTTTTCTACATATTACATTACATATAACATACTTTGACCTTTTGTTTTCGCATTTTCTCTACATTCGTAATTTTAATGGGTTTAAACCATTTTTCGAAAAAAAAATTGAAAAAAGTCTTTCAAATATTTGTACGTTTATATGGATATTTATTCCGATTGTATGTTGAAGGTTTGTTTGAATTTTATATTATTTTTTCATTTTCATTTATTAATAATAATTATAATAATTTATTAAGCTAAAAATCCGAAGGTGTCGAAACAATTGCCACCATTGGTGAAGCCAATATTTATTGAAGGAATTCAGTACAGTTTAACCGGTATTACCGAAAAGATGAATGAATTTCCGAAATGTTTTTGGAAAAAAAGGAAAAATGAATTGAGCGAATAGAAATTGTGGAAAATCTATGGTATTTGGGAGATTAATTTGGTAAATGAAGAAGACTTGATTTACGAAATTAAAGACGATAAAAGTGGGGAAATGGGACCGAAAATTTAAACTGAAACAAATATTGCCAAAC
The DNA here is from genome assembly GCA_023374025.1 of Heterodera schachtii. Lineage (NCBI taxonomy): Eukaryota > Metazoa > Nematoda > Chromadorea > Rhabditida > Heteroderidae > Heterodera > Heterodera schachtii. Next base: position 867,558 of record SIJG01000009.1, on the reverse strand, counting down.
TTCTAAAAGAATTTGAAGGATTAATTGAAAATTTATGAGAAAATGTAATGGAATTAATTGCAAAATTGGAAAAATAAAAAATAACAACAAAAGATGATTAAAAAATGAAATTCTGGAATATGAATGTGATTTATAAATTGGCACTTTCAATTAAATGCATGCACACCTTTTATTTTAGGCATATAAAAGAATAAAAATTAAGCATTCAGTTTGAATTAATTGTTAATTAATTTTTTAATTTCATTACGCTATCGGTGCCTATAGGAGACGATTGAACAATTTTAAACATTTAATTGCCAAAAACTTGAGTCCAATAAAATTTCCGCTCACCCCAACACCTCGCCAAAAAGGACCTATTTTGTATGTCTGATGAACCTTGGTTATAATTAGAGTCCGGTAAAAAAAAATTTCCGGGAACGGGAAACGGGAATAGACAACGAGCGGGACGGGAAACGGGAACGGGATTCCCGGCTTTTTCCCGTTCCCGTAAAAATCCCGTCAATTTTAACGGGAATCCCGGCGGGAAACGGGAAAAATTTTTTTTTATAAAAAATCTTGATTTTTTTCTAAAAATTTTACTTTATTATTTTTTAAGTGAAAATATTATAATTTAAATTATTTAAACAATTACTTTTATGTAAATGATTGATATATTTTTATTTATTGGACAAAAAATTTAATTTTCGGAATATATTAATTTAAAAAATAAGCCGGTACCAACGTTTTCGACGGTACCGGCAAAAACTGTAGATTTCTGAGTTTCAAAATTTGTGGAAAATTTTTAGAATTTTTCAAAATTTTTAATTAATAGACACTTCAATCTTTTTATTTTAATTCTCTTTTTTTTGCGGCGCCCTTTTTCGAAAAAAATTTGGGGAACAGGAGGGAACGGCTGTGCCGATAGGCGTCGCCGGGAAAATTTTGAAAAATTTGGTGCAATTTGTTAACAGATTTTGACCAAAAACGATCAAATCTTTGGTTAATTTTTTGAATTTTTAGGCTGTTAAAAAGAAATAATAATAATTTTTAAGTTTAATTATTTTTTTAATTAAATTTCAATTGAGTTAATGTAAAGAAAATATGAAAAAATGTTGTATTGCGTTGGGGAATTGAACCCAAGCGACAAACAATTAAAACCTGAAGGTTTATCCACTTGACCACATAAACATGTAAATGATCACATTAAAAAATATAATAATTTATCCCGTTTTTTGAGAAAAATTTCCGGGAACGGGAAACGGGAAACGGGAATTCAAAAAGACGGGACGGGAAACGGGATTCCCGGGTTTTTCCCGTTCCCGTAAAAATCCCGTCCGGGCAAAAAAGACGGGAAACGGGAACGGGATTCCCGTCTTTTCCCGCGGGAATCCCGTTTCCGCCGATCTCTAGTTATAATGGGAAAAATATTTATTTGGGCTATTTTTCGTGCCTAAATGCTAATTTTTTTGGAAATTTTTTTAGAATAACCAATTTTTTTTAATTATTTTTAAATCGTTTTGTGGATAAAGTAACAATTTTTCATCAAAATGGCGACTAAAATTTGTCCTGATTTGGAGGTAGCGACAAAAAAACTTTTTCTGATTTCTTAAAAAACTCATAATTTTGAAATTTTGTTGGCATAATATAACTATTTTAGAAGAAAATATAAGATTTGTGGCAAAATTTGGTCATTTTTGGACAAATATCTGTTAAGAAATCGCATTAAAAATTACAAAATAGAATTTCACATATATTTTTCCCATATTCCCAAAAATTTTACACAATGACATATTTTTTAAACTGGTTTAAAAACCGGTTTAACTGAATTTTTCCAAAAAATTCCGAAAAAGTTCAACTGAGATTTCGTTCAAGCTATTTTTTGAGGGCGCCGAACTTTTCGACAGAAGGACTTTTCGACAGAAATATTTTAAATTTAAGGAGGGGACTTTTCGACAGTAAAATGTAATAAGTTTCAAATTTAAGGGTGTAAAATCTTAAAATTTTATCCAAAAGCAACAAATTAAGTCAAACAATTATTGCGATACATAATTTTTAAATTCAAAAATTCTTTTCAAGAATGTAAACAAATAAATGGAGATGATTTTTTAAAAATTTTTCATTTCTTAAGATGTATTTTTTGAAATTTTTGATCCACTTTTAAGGGGTGTATTTTTCGTTTTTATTACCTTTTTATTCATGTTTTTGGCAAAAATTTATTAATTTAAGGTTCTAAAAAATAAAAATCTACTCAGGAAAAAAAAATTAGGTTAAAACCTAAAAATATTAGCCCTAGTAATAATGATTTAGCAATACATATTATAGTATTAGTAAAACTGACAAGCAATATAATCTATTTTAATAAAAATTATTTGTTTTTATGTTTACTGTCGAAAAGTCCACTATTTTTTGTGTTTCTGTCGAAAAGTCCTTTACTGTCGAAATGTCCTTTGCTGTCGAAAAGTCCGGGAGCAATTTTTTGATACCAAAATCATTTAGATTGGCTAACTACTGAATACTGAAAAAGTTATACCAATTATCTAAGTTACCATAAACATATACACCTTACGCACCTTACTATATTTACCGTTTTTCTACATATTACATTACATATAACATACTTTGACCTTTTGTTTTCGCATTTTCTCTACATTCGTAATTTTAATGGGTTTAAACCATTTTTCGAAAAAAAAATTGAAAAAAGTCTTTCAAATATTTGTACGTTTATATGGATATTTATTCCGATTGTATGTTGAAGGTTTGTTTGAATTTTATATTATTTTTTCATTTTCATTTATTAATAATAATTATAATAATTTATTAAGCTAAAAATCCGAAGGTGTCGAAACAATTGCCACCATTGGTGAAGCCAATATTTATTGAAGGAATTCAGTACAGTTTAACCGGTATTACCGAAAAGATGAATGAATTTCCGAAATGTTTTTGGAAAAAAAGGAAAAATGAATTGAGCGAATAGAAATTGTGGAAAATCTATGGTATTTGGGAGATTAATTTGGTAAATGAAGAAGACTTGATTTACGAAATTAAAGACGATAAAAGTGGGGAAATGGGACCGAAAATTTAAACTGAAACAAATATTGCCAAACTTCTAAAAGAATTTGAAGGATTAATTGAAAATTTATGAGAAAATGCAATGGAATTAATTGCAAAATTGGAAAAATAAAAAATAACAACAAAAGATGATTAAAAAATGAAATTCTGGAATATGAATGTGATTTATAAATTGGCACTTTCAATTAAATGCATGCACACCTTTTATTTTAGGCATATAAAAGAATAAAAATTAAGCATTCAGTTTGAATTAATTGTTAATTAATTTTTTAATTTCATTACGCTATCGGTGCCTATAGGAGACGATTGAACAATTTTAAACATTTAATTGCCAAAAACTTGAGTCCAATAAAATTTCCGCTCACCCCAACACCTCGCCAAAAAGGACCTATTTTGTATGTCTGATGAACCTTGGTTATAATTAGAGTCCGGTAAAAAAAAATTTCCGGGAACGGGAAACGGGAATAGACAACGAGCGGGACGGGAAACGGGAACGGGATTCCCGGCTTTTTCCCGTTCCCGTAAAAATCCCGTCAATTTTAACGGGAATCCCGGCGGGAAACGGGAAAAATTTTTTTTTATAAAAAATCTTGATTTTTTTTCTAAAAATTTTACTTTATTATTTTTTAAGTGAAAATATTATAATTTAAATTATTTAAACAATTACTTTTATGTAAATGATTGATATATTTTTATTTATTGGACAAAAAATTTAATTTTCGGAATATATTAATTTAAAAAATAAGCCGGTACCAACGTTTTCGACGGTACCGGCAAAAACTGTAGATTTCTGAGTTTCAAAATTTGTGGAAAATTTTTAGAATTTTTCAAAATTTTTAATTAATAGACACTTCAATCTTTTTATTTTAATTCTCTTTTTTTTGCGGCGCCCTTTTTCGAAAAAAATTTGGGGAACAGGAGGGAACGGCTGTGCCGATAGGCGTCGCCGGGAAAATTTTGAAAAATTTGGTGCAATTTGTTAACAGATTTTGACCAAAAACGATCAAATTTAATAGACACTTCAATCTTTTTATTTTAATTCTCTTTTTTTTGCGGCGCCCTTTTTCGAAAAAAATTTGGGGAACAGGAGGGAACGGCTGTGCCGATAGGCGTCGCCGGGAAAATTTTGAAAAATTTGGTGCAATTTGTTAACAGATTTTGACCAAAAACGATCAAATCTTTGGTTAATTTTTTGAATTTTTAGGCTGTTAAAAAGAAATAATAATAATTTTTAAGTTTAATTATTTTTTTAATTAAATTTCAATTGAGTTAATGTAAAGAAAATATGAAAAAATGTTGTATTGCGTTGGGGAATTGAACCCAAGCGACAAACAATTAAAACCTGAAGGTTTAGCCACTTGACCACATAAACATGTAAATGATCACATTAAAAAATATAATAATTTATCCCGTTTTTTGAGAAAAATTTCCGGGAACGGGAAACGGGAAACGGGAATTCAAAAAGACGGGACGGGAAACGGGATTCCCGGGTTTTTCCCGTTCCCGTAAAAATCCCGTCCGGGCAAAAAAGACGGGAAACGGGAACGGGATTCCCGTCTTTTCCCGCGGGAATCCCGTTTCCGCCGATCTCTAGTTATAATGGGAAAAATATTTATTTGGGCTATTTTTCGTGCCTAAATGCTAATTTTTTTGGAAATTTTTTTAGAATAACCAATTTTTTTTAATTATTTTTAAATCGTTTTGTGGATAAAGTAACAATTTTTCATCAAAATGGCGACTAAAATTTGTCCTGATTTGGAGGTAGCGACAAAAAAACTTTTTCTGATTTCTTAAAAAACTCATAATTTTGAAATTTTGTTGGCATAATATAACTATTTTAGAAGAAAATATAAGATTTGTGGCAAAATTTGGTCATTTTTGGACAAATATCTGTTAAGAAATCGCATTAAAAATTACAAAATAGAATTTCACATATATTTTTCCCATATTCCCAAAAATTTTACACAATGACATATTTTTTAAACTGGTTTAAAAACCGGTTTAACTGAATTTTTCCAAAAAATTCCGAAAAAGTTCAACTGAGATTTCGTTCAAGCTATTTTTTGAGGGCGCCGAACTTTTCGACAGAAGGACTTTTCGACAGCAAAGGACTTTTCGACAGAAATATTTTAAATTTAAGGAGGGGACTTTTCGACAGTAAAATGTAATAAGTTTCAAATTTAAGGGTGTAAAATCTTAAAATTTTATCCAAAAGCAACAAATTAAGTCAAACAATTATTGCGATACATAATTTTTAAATTCAAAAATTCTTTTCAAGAATGTAAACAAATAAATGGAGATGATTTTTTAAAAATTTTTCATTTCTTAAGATGTATTTTTTGAAATTTTTGATCCACTTTTAAGGGGTGTATTTTTCGTTTTTATTACCTTTTTATTCATGTTTTTGGCAAAAATTTATTAATTTAAGGTTCTAAAAAATAAAAATCTACTCAGGAAAAAAAATTAGGTTAAAACCTAAAAATATTAGCCCTAGTAATAATGATTTAGCAATACATATTATAGTATTAGTAAAACTGACAAGCAATATAATCTATTTTAATAAAAATTATTTGTTTTTATGTTTACTGTCGAAAAGTCCACTATTTTTTGTGTTTCTGTCGAAAAGTCCTTTACTGTCGAAATGTCCTTTGCTGTCGAAAAGTCCGGGAGCAATTTTTTGATACCAAAATCATTTAGATTGGCTAACTACTGAATACTGAAAAAGTTATACCAATTATCTAAGTTACCATAAACATATGCACCTTACGCACCTTACTATATTTACCGTTTTTCTACATATTACATTACATATAACATACTTTGACCTTTTGTTTTCGCATTTTCTCTACATTCGCAATTTTAATGGGTTTAAATTCCTAAAAAAAAAAAACCTAATTTCGCAATTTTTTGTACATTTTTCATTTTTAAATTTATTTTGAGGTTTTGAGAATTTATTTAATAAAAAACGCAGCAAAAAATTTTTCAATTCGTTTTTGGGCTGCAAAATTTTGTAGAAGTGGGCAGGTTATTTGGGCCATCTTAGGGAATTAATGGTAAGTCGGGGCTTTCGACGAGGCATTTAGGTTGACAGGATGAGGAAAAAATGCAGTACTTGTTGGGGAAATTCGGTGCGGGGCGGATTCGGGTTGGTCCGTTGCGCCTCCATTCCCGCGGAGGTGGCTTAATTGTACCGGGCGTTGGTGGGTCGATAGCAGTTCGTACAATGGCGTTTCGTACAATTTGAAATGGGAATGGCCATAACTTTTTTGTTCGTCCGTTAATTTCTTCAAAATTGGTATCATTCGAAAGCTCTACGTGCTTAGAAGCTTTCATTAAGCAGAAGCTAAGCGATTAGTCAGTTCATCAAAAAGTTATGATTTATAGTTTACAAAAAATTAGGATTTTCTTGAATTTTTAAGTCTTATAAATCATAACTTTTTGGAGAGTTGATTAATCGCTTAGCTTCTGCTTAATGAAAGCTTCTAAACACGTAGAGCTTTCGAATGATACCAATTTTGAAGAAATTAACGGACGAACAAAAAAGTTATGGCCATTCCCATTTCAAATTGTACGAAACGCCATTGTACGAACTGCCTTGACCCCGGCGTTGGTATGGGGGGGGGGGGGAAAGGGTGTGAGAGGAAATCAGGAACGTATAGGAGAATGGTATGGTAGGGGTAAATTCCCAGTTTATATAGCCCTCAATTAGCTACGGTTAATGTACATTTGGGATGGGCAATGGAAAATTAATTTTCCTGAACAGGGTGAAGCCTGAAATGCATGAAATCATGTTTTTAGCTTGGTTTTAAGCGCTTTTGACCGCTAGATTGGGAAAATTTTTTGTTTTCTTCAGCATTCTCTCCCGGTTTTTTTTTTCATTCCATTTCTCTTCGGTTCTGTTCTAAAACCTTTCTCAAAAAATAATTGAATACAAAATCTGTTAACAATCACATTTTTATATTTTTTTTTTATAAAGAATACAAAGAAAATATTTTTTTATATTTTTAAAAAAAATACCTTATAGATGGTGCCTGCGGGAAACCGTCGGACAAAAAATGAACACCGAAAAATTAACAAAAATGGAAGAATTATAATGAAAATTAAAAATTAAAATTGCAAAAAATAAAATAAAATGAGAAAAGAAGACAGAATAATTCTCAATGAAAAATAAAAAGTAAAAAGGAAGCGACCAGCAGAAGAGCCCGAATTTTGTGGCAATTAAAAAAATTATGAAAAAGGTGACGAATTAAAAATGCCAAATTTGTCATAAAATTCATTTTCCAGCGCTTCTTTTTCTTTGGCATCTTCCGTTTCTGATATTGCTTTTTCCAATTCCTCTTTTGCTGTCTTGGCATTTTCCTTGGCATTTTCACATATATTTGCCATTAATCCTTCAAATTCTGTTCGAAGTTTAGCAATATTGGTTTCCGTTTCATTTTGTTCCTCTTTAATTTTGAAATTTAATCCATCCTCATTTAGCAAATCCATCTCCAATTTGTAATTGAAATCATTCGTTTTTGTCCAAAAACATTTCGATAATTCATTCAGACTTTGGAGAATAATAATTAAACTGCTTGGAAGATTTGTTGTTAGTTTAATAAATATTGGTTTCACCAGTGGTGGCAATTGTTTCGACACCTTCGGATTTTTATCTTAATAAATTATTATCATTATTATTTATAAATAGGGCCTATTGTTCAACCACTCCAAAAAGGGGCATTTAATTGGAGAGGGGCATTAAAATAGAGAAAACACGGTAATTGTGACTAATTTAAATTTTGCCTTTTGTTGGTGGCATTATATTTATTTTATTTTCCCATTATTTGGTTCTCATCTTTTATATTAAACAGTTAATAATCATGCTAAAAACTGCCAAAATAATTAGTTAGTTTTTAGGTTCTAAAAAAACCCAAAAATAGGTGCTACAAATGGGAAATAGGTGCCAAAAAGTTTAAATTTAGTTGGGTGGTAAATCGTAAAATTTTATCTAAAAAGGAACAAAAATTCTTGAAGGGTGTATTTTTCGTTTAAATTGCATTTTTGTTGATAATGTTGGGCAAAAGGCCAAAAGAGTTGAAAAAAATTTTAGGTTTTAGCTGCTAAAAATAAAAAATTAGGAAATAGGAAGGAAATATGTTCTAAAAACTCCCAAAAATAGGTTAACAATAACCAAAAAACGTGTTTTTCGTGCTTTTCAGACCATATGGAGCTCATGAAAAAATAGGTAAAAATATAAGCCTCATTTATAAATGAAAATATAATAAGTAAAATTCAAACAAACCTTCAGCATACAAACGGAATAAATATTCATATAAAATGTCCAAATATTTTCGATATTTTTGGCATTCTTTCCGTTCATATTCTTTCAACTCCTCAACAATTTCGGCACATTGCCAATTTTCACGCATCAAATACACAAGGCCAAGAAAGGCGTCATATTTTTGCATCAAATGCTCTTTCAGTTTCTCAATTTCGAAAAAACCAAAGTCCGAATATTCTTTTGCCATCTTAAAAAATGTCTCAAAATTTGTCGCTAATCCTTTGACAAATTCCGAAAATAAAGCATCTCCATTCTAAATGTTGAATTTAGATATTTAAATTTCATTGAATGTTAAACCCAAGGGCGTAGCCAGTCCCTTGGCTTGGGGGGAATCAAAAATTCGGTTTTTAGGGGAGTGTATTTTTATTCAAAATTCGGTTTTTAGGGGAGTGTATTTTTATTCAAATTCGGTTTTTAGGGGTGTATTTTTTTTTAGAAATCCCAAGTCAGGAGGTGTATTTTACAGGAATTTGTAGTCTTTTTCGCTGAAGAATGATTATTTTTTGCCATTTTGGGCCCATTTTTCAAAAATTTGGTAAAATGGAGTCCGGCGGTGGCGATAGGCGTCGCCGGGTGGAGTTTTGAAGCTATTTGTTAAGAGAATTGCTTAATTTTTCAAAAAGGTTGCCCATTTTTTCCTGAAAATTTTTTACTTTTTTGGATTTCGGGGGTTGGGGGTGGGCTTTAGCCCCCTCATCCCCCCCTTGGGTATGGCCTTGGTTAAATCTCACCCATGTCCATTTATCATCGAATTTCGATTCCACAATTATTTTATGTTTGTCAGCATTTATTTCATTGGCATTCCATGGTTTATCTTCTTTTGCCCTCTCTTCCGCTTTTTTGAACATTTCCTCCAAATTTTCTTCAAATTTTTTGTTCATTTTTTGTTGAATTATTCCATCTAATGATTCATTTGTTTCCCATTCATTTGCTGTGTCAATTGCCAATTGCAAAAGCATTTCATTAATTGGCATTTTTGGTTGATTATCAAATTTTTCTCCATAATTCAATCTCTCCTCATTCAACAATTTTGGCTCAAATTGACCATTGAACCATTCATTTAATTTATATTCCCCAAAATTATACCATGGAATAAAATAAAATCGCGAAATTCTGACGAGACAATTCACCGCATAAATTATTGGCCCATTAATTTCAATTTGGTATTTAAATACAAATTTTGGCATCACTGTTGGCATTAGGGCGTATTCTCTGTTCAAAAAATCATATAAAATGTCCAAATATTTGCGATATTTTTGGCATTCTGCCCGTTCGTGCTCTTCAACTTCATTCGCAATTTTGTCGCATTGCCAATTCTTTCTAATAAAATACACAATGCCAAGGTAAGCCTCATATTTTTGCTTTGAATATTCACTGATTTGCATTTCCTGATCATTTCTTACAAATGCAATTAGCGTTTTGTCAAAGCCCTAATTAAAAAACGATTAGACAAATTAATTACCCTGATTAATTAGCTCACTGATGGAATTGAATTTGAAATGTGAATTAAAAAAAGATGAACAGTAAAAATATAAACAGGGATTATAGTTAAAGAATAAGACATTCGGTTTTTCTTTATAATTTAATTATCAATTACAATTTTTTACCTAAAAATTAATTCCAAAATCTTTTTTGTTAAGAAGATAACTAATACCAATATTATAAGAATATTATTTAAATTTGATTTTTTATAAAAAGCCTTGTCAAATAAAGTAAAGTAAATATTAAATTAAAATGGAAAAAAAATTTGATTAGAAAGAGTGAGCACAAGTAGAATTATCCAAATCTATTTTTTACTTCCATTAGAATTATCAAATCTATTTTTTACTTAATAAAATTTTATATCCCTTAAAAAAATATATAGTGGATTCAATTTTGAATTAAAAGCAGAAAATTATAATGAATATATATTGCCATTAATAAATGAAATTTAATGATATTTGAAGATTAAATTAAAAAAGGCAACTTAGTGTGTGTAATTTAATTCTTTTTTCTAATTAATAGTCCATTTACTAATCTTAGAAGTAAAATTTAAAGAAATTGAACAATAAAACATTATTTTCCTATTTCCCTCCGATCGTCTATGTCCTAACCCAAGTCCGCGCACTCATCCTAGAATTCAGGTGTTAATCTGTTGAATTTTCTAACGAAGTGTTTGATTTAATTGTTTATTTTATTGAGGCCTTCTATTTGCCTTTAGCTCATTGTATTATTTTACCCAAATGTTTTACACTGTCAAACCCTCTCCAGCATTTGGTGGAATTCAGTGGATTTTCGTTGTCTTTAATTCTTGAGTTGGCTTTAAATAAAAATATGTTCCTTTTTCCTATCTCCCTCCGATCGTCTATGTCCTAACCCAAGTCCGCGCACTCATCCTAGAATTCAGGTGTTAATCTGTTGAATTTTCTAACGAAGTGTTTGATTTAATTGTTTATTTTATTGAGGCCTTCTATTTGCCTTTAGCTCATTGTATTATTTTACCCAAATGTTTTACACTGTCTAACCCTCTCCAGCATTTGGTGGAATTCAGTGGATTTTCGTTGTCTTTAATTCTTGAGTTGGCTTTAAATAAAAATATGTTCCTTTTTCCTATCTCCCTCCGATCGTCTATGTCCTAACCCAAGTCCGCGCACTCATCCTAGAATTCAGGTGTTAATCTGTTGAATTTTCTAACGAAGTGTTTGATTTAATTGTTTATTTTATTGAGGCCTTCTATTTGCCTTTAGCTCATTGTATTATTTTACCCAAATGTTTTACACTGTCTAACCCTCTCCAGCATTTGGTGGAATTCAGTGGATTTTCGTTGTCTTTAATTCTTGAGTTGGCTTTAAATAAAAATATGTTCCTTTTTCCTATCTCCCTCCGATCGTCTATGTCCTAACCCAAGTCCGCGCACTCATCCTAGAATTCAGGTGTTAACCTGTTGAATTTTCTAACGAAGTGTTTGATTTAATTGTTTATTTTATTGAGGCCTTCTATTTGCCTTTAGCTCATTGTATTATTTTACCCAAATGTTTTACACTGTCTAACCCTCTCCAGCATTTGGTGGAATTCAGTGGATTTTCGTTGTCTTTAATTCTTGAGTTGGCTTTAAATAAAAATATGTTCCTTTTTCCTATCTCCCTCCGATCGTCTATGTCCTAACCCAAGTCCGCGCACTCATCCTAGAATTCAGGTGTTAATCTGTTGAATTTTCTAACGAAGTGTTTGATTTAATTGTTTATTTTATTGAGGCCTTCTATTTGCCTTTAGCTCATTGTATTATTTTACCCAAATGTTTTACACTGTCTAACCCTCTCCAGCATTTGGTGGAATTCAGTGGATTTTCGTTGTCTTTAATTCTTGAGTTGGCTTTAAATAAAAATATGTTCCTTTTTCCTATCTCCCTCCGATCGTCTATGTCCTAACCCAAGTCCGCGCACTCATCCTAGAATTCAGGTGTTAATCTGTTGCATTTTCTAACGAAGTGTTTGATTTAATTGTTTATTTTATTGAGGCCTTCTATTTGCCTTTAGCTCATTGTATTATTTTACCCAAATGTTTTACACTGTCTAACCCTCTCCAGCATTTGGTGGAATTCAGTGGATTTTCGTTGTCTTTAATTCTTGAGTTGGCTTTAAATAAAAATATGTTCCTTTTTCCTATCTCCCTCCGATCGTCTATGTCCTAACCCAAGTCCGCGCACTCATCCTAGAATTCAGGTGTTAATCTGTTGAATTTTCTAACGAAGTGTTTGATTTAATTGTTTATTTTATTGAGGCCTTCTATTTGCCTTTAGCTCATTGTATTATTTTACCCAAATGTTTTACACTGTCTAACCCTCTCCAGCATTTGGTGGAATTCAGTGGATTTCGTTGTCTTTAATTCTTGAGTTGGCTTTAAATAAAAATATGTTCCTTTTTCCTATCTCCCTCCGATCGTCTATGTCCTAACCCAAGTCCGCGCACTCATCCTAGAATTCAGGTGTTAATCTGTTGAATTTTCTAACGAAGTGTTTGATTTAATTGTTTATTTTATTGAGGCCTTCTATTTGCCTTTAGCTCATTGTATTATTTTACCCAAATGTTTTACACTGTCAAACCCTCTCCAGCATTTGGTGGAATTCAGTGGATTTTCGTTGTCTTTAATTCTTGAGTTGGCTTTAAATAAAAATATGTTCCTTTTTCCTATCTCCCTCCGATCGTCTATGTCCTAACCCAAGTCCGCGCACTCATCCTAGAATTCAGGTGTTAATCTGTTGAATTTTCTAACGAAGTGTTTGATTTAATTGTTTATTTTATTGAGGCCTTCTATTTGCCTTTAGCTCATTGTATTATTTTACCCAAATGTTTTACACTGTCTAACCCTCTCCAGCATTTGGTGGAATTCAGTGGATTTTCGTTGTCTTTAATTCTTGAGTTGGCTTTAAATAAAAATATGTTCCTTTTTCCTATCTCCCTCCGATCGTCTATGTCCTAACCCAAGTCCGCGCACTCATCCTAGAATTCAGGTGTTAATCTGTTGAATTTTCTAACGAAGTGTTTGATTTAATTGTTTATTTTATTGAGGCCTTCTATTTGCCTTTAGCTCATTGTATTATTTTACCCAAATGTTTTACACTGTCAAACCCTCTCCAGCATTTGGTGGAATTCAGTGGATTTTCGTTGTCTTTAATTCTTGAGTTGGCTTTAAATAAAAATATGTTCCTTTTTCCTATCTCCCTCCGATCGTCTATGTCCTAACCCAAGTCCGCGCACTCATCCTAGAATTCAGGTGTTAATCTGTTGAATTTTCTAACGAAGTGTTTGATTTAATTGTTTATTTTATTGAGGCCTTCTATTTGCCTTTAGCTCATTGTATTATTTTACCCAAATGTTTTACACTGTCTAACCCTCTCCAGCATTTGGTGGAATTCAGTGGATTTTCGTTGTCTTTAATTCTTGAGTTGGCTTTAAATAAAAATATGTTCCTTTTTCCTATCTCCCTCCGATCGTCTATGTCCTAACCCAAGTCCGCGCACTCATCCTAGAATTCAGGTGTTAATCTGTTGAATTTTCTAACGAAGTGTTTGATTTAATTGTTTATTTTATTGAGGCCTTCTATTTGCCTTTAGCTCATTGTATTATTTTACCCAAATGTTTTACACTGTCTAACCCTCTCCAGCATTTGGTGGAATTCAGTGGATTTTCGTTGTCTTTAATTCTTGAGTTGGCTTTAAATAAAAATATGTTCCTTTTTCCTATCTCCCTCCGATCGTCTATGTCCTAACCCAAGTCCGCGCACTCATCCTAGAATTCAGGTGTTAATCTGTTGAATTTTCTAACGAAGTGTTTGATTTAATTGTTTATTTTATTGAGGCCTTCTATTTGGCTTTAGCTCATTGTATTATTTTACCCAAATGTTTTACACTGTCAAACCCTCTCCAGCATTTGGTGGAATTCAGTGGATTTTCGTTGTCTTTAATTCTTGAGTTGGCTTTAAATAAAAATATGTTCCTTTTTCCTATCTCCCTCCGATCGTCTATGTCCTAACCCAAGTCCGCGCACTCATCCTAGAATTCAGGTGTTAATCTGTTGAATTTTCTAACGAAGTGTTTGATTTAATTGTTTATTTTATTGAGGCCTTCTATTTGCCTTTAGCTCATTGTATTATTTTACCCAAATGTTTTACACTGTCTAACCCTCTCCAGCATTTGGTGGAATTCAGTGGATTTTCGTTGTCTTTAATTCTTGAGTTGGCTTTAAATAAAAATATGTTCCTTTTTCCTATCTCCCTCCGATCGTCTATGTCCTAACCCAAGTCCGCGCACTCATCCTAGAATTCAGGTGTTAATCTGTTGAATTTTCTAACGAAGTGTTTGATTTAATTGTTTATTTTATTGAGGCCTTCTATTTGCGCATTAGCTCATTGTATTATTTTACCCAAATGTTTTACACTGTCTAACCCTCTCCAGCATTTGGTGGAATTCAGTGGATTTTCGTTGTCTTTAATTCTTGAGTTGGCTTTAAATAAAAATATGTTCCTTTTTCCTATCTCCCTCCGATCGTCTATGTCCTAACCCAAGTCCGCGCACTCATCCTAGAATTCAGGTGTTAATCTGTTGAATTTTCTAACGAAGTGTTTGATTTAATTGTTTATTTTATTGAGGCCTTCTATTTGCCTTTAGCTCATTGTATTATTTTACCCAAATGTTTTACACTGTCAAACCCTCTCCAGCATTTGGTGGAATTCAGTGGATTTTCGTTGTCTTTAATTCTTGAGTTGGCTTTAAATAAAAATATGTTCCTTTTTCCTATCTCCCTCCGATCGTCTATGTCCTAACCCAAGTCCGCGCACTCATCCTAGAATTCAGGTGTTAATCTGTTGAATTTTCTAACGAAGTGTTTGATTTAATTGTTTATTTTATTGAGGCCTTCTATTTGCCTTTAGCTCATTGTATTATTTTACCCAAATGTTTTACACTGTCTAACCCTCTCCAGCATTTGGTGGAATTCAGTGGATTTTCGTTGTCTTTAATTCTTGAGTTGGCTTTAAATAAAAATATGTTCCTTTTTCCTATCTCCCTCCGATCGTCTATGTCCTAACCCAAGTCCGCGCACTCATCCTAGAATTCAGGTGTTAATCTGTTGAATTTTCTAACGAAGTGTTTGATTTAATTGTTTATTTTATTGAGGCCTTCTATTTGCCTTTAGCTCATTGTATTATTTTACCCAAATGTTTTACACTGTCTAACCCTCTCCAGCATTTGGTGGAATTCAGTGGATTTTCGTTGTCTTTAATTCTTGAGTTGGCTTTAAATAAAAATATGTTCCTTTTTCCTATCTCCCTCCGATCGTCTATGTCCTAACCCAAGTCCGCGCACTCATCCTAGAATTCAGGTGTTAATCTGTTGAATTTTCTAACGAAGTGTTTGATTTAATTGTTTATTTTATTGAGGCCTTCTATTTGCCTTTAGCTCATTGTATTATTTTACCCAAATGTTTTACACTGTCTAACCCTCTCCAGCATTTGGTGGAATTCAGTGGATTTTCGTTGTCTTTAATTCTTGAGTTGGCTTTAAATAAAAATATGTTCCTTTTTCCTATCTCCCTCCGATCGTCTATGTCCTAACCCAAGTCCGCGCACTCATCCTAGAATTCAGGTGTTAATCTGTTGAATTTTCTAACGAAGTGTTTGATTTAATTGTTTATTTTATTGAGGCCTTCTATTTGCCTTTAGCTCATTGTATTATTTTACCCAAATGTTTTACACTGTCTAACCCTCTCCAGCATTTGGTGGAATTCAGTGGATTTTCGTTGTCTTTAATTCTTGAGTTGGCTTTAAATAAAAATATGTTCCTTTTTCCTATCTCCCTCCGATCGTCTATGTCCTAACCCAAGTCCGCGCACTCATCCTAGAATTCAGGTGTTAATCTGTTGAATTTTCTAACGAAGTGTTTGATTTAATTGTTTATTTTATTGAGGCCTTCTATTTGCCTTTAGCTCATTGTATTATTTTACCCAAATGTTTTACACTGTCTAACCCTCTCCAGCATTTGGTGGAATTCAGTGGATTTTCGTTGTCTTTAATTCTTGAGTTGGCTTTAAATAAAAATATGTTCCTTTTTCCTATCTCCCTCCGATCGTCTATGTCCTAACCCAAGTCCGCGCACTCATCCTAGAATTCAGGTGTTAATCTGTTGAATTTTCTAACGAAGTGTTTGATTTAATTGTTTATTTTATTGATGCTTTCTATTTGCCTTTAGCTCATTGTATTATTTTACCCAAATGTTTTACACTGTCTAACCCCCTCCAGCATTTGGTGGAATTCAGTGGATTTTCGTTGTCTTTAATTCTTGAGTTGGCTTTAAATAAAAATATGTTCCTTTTTCCTATCTCCCTCCGATCGTCTATGTCCTAACCCAAGTCCGCGCACTCATCCTAGAATTCAGGTGTTAATCTGTTGAATTTTCTAACGAAGTGTTTGATTTAATTGTTTATTTTATTGAGGCCTTCTATTTGCCTTTAGCTCATTGTATTATTTTACCCAAATGTTTTACACTGTCAAACCCTCTCCAGCATTTGGTGGAATTCAGTGGATTTTCGTTGTCTTTAATTCTTGAGTTGGCTTTAAATAAAAATATGTTCCTTTTTCCTATCTCCCTCCGATCGTCTATGTCCTAACCCAAGTCCGCGCACTCATCCTAGAATTCAGGTGTTAATCTGTTGAATTTTCTAACGAAGTGTTTGATTTAATTGTTTATTTTATTGAGGCCTTCTATTTGCCTTTAGCTCATTGTATTATTTTACCCAAATGTTTTACACTGTCAAACCCTCTCCAGCATTTGGTGGAATTCAGTGGATTTTCGTTGTCTTTAATTCTTGAGTTGGCTTTAAATAAAAATATGTTCCTTTTTCCTATCTCCCTCCGATCGTCTATGTCCTAACCCAAGTCCGCGCACTCATCCTAGAATTCAGGTGTTAATCTGTTGCATTTTCTAACGAAGTGTTTGATTTAATTGTTATTTTATTGAGGCCTTCTATTTGCCTTTAGCTCATTGTATTATTTTACCCAAATGTTTTACACTGTCTAATTTAAATAAAAATATGTTCCTTTTTCCTATCTCCCTCCGATCGTCTATGTCCTAACCCAAGTCCGCGCACTCATCCTAGAATTCAGGTGTTAATCTGTTGAATTTTCTAACGAAGTGTTTGATTTAATTGTTTATTTTATTGAGGCCTTCTATTTGCCTTTAGCTCATTGTATTATTTTACCCAAATGTTTTACACTGTCTAACCCTCTCCAGCATTTGGTGGAATTCAGTGGATTTTCGTTGTCTTTAATTCTTGAGTTGGCTTTAAATAAAAATATGTTCCTTTTTCCTATCTCCCTCCGATCGTCTATGTCCTAACCCAAGTCCGCGCACTCATCCTAGAATTCAGGTGTTAATCTGTTGAATTTTCTAACGAAGTGTTTGATTTAATTGTTTATTTTATTGAGGCCTTCTATTTGCCTTTAGCTCATTGTATTATTTTACCCAAATGTTTTACACTGTCAAACCCTCTCCAGCATTTGGTGGAATTCAGTGGATTTTCGTTGTCTTTAATTCTTGAGTTGGCTTTAAATAAAAATATGTTCCTTTTTCCTATCTCCCTCCGATCGTCTATGTCCTAACCCAAGTCCGCGCACTCATCCTAGAATTCAGGTGTTAATCTGTTGAATTTTCTAACGAAGTGTTTGATTTAATTGTTTATTTTATTGAGGCCTTCTATTTGCCTTTAGCTCATTGTATTATTTTACCCAAATGTTTTACACTGTCTAACCCTCTCCAGCATTTGGTGGAATTCAGTGGATTTTCGTTGTCTTTAATTCTTGAGTTGGCTTTAAATAAAAATATGTTCCTTTTTCCTATCTCCCTCCGATCGTCTATGTCCTAACCCAAGTCCGCGCTCTCATCCTAGAATTCAGGTGTTAATCTGTTGAATTTTCTAACGAAGTGTTTGATTTAATTGTTTATTTTATTGAGGCCTTCTATTTGCCTTTAGCTCATTGTATTATTTTACCCAAATGTTTTACACTGTCTAACCCTCTCCAGCATTTGGTGGAATTCAGTGGATTTTCGTTGTCTTTAATTCTTGAGTTGGCTTTAAATAAAAATATGTTCCTTTTTCCTATCTCCCTCCGATCGTCTATGTCCTAACCCAAGTCCGCGCACTCATCCTAAAATTCAGGTGTTAATCTGTTGAATTTTCTAACGAAGTGTTTGATTTAATTGTTTATTTTATTGAGGCCTTCTATTTGCCTTTAGCTCATTGTATTATTTTACCCAAATGTTTTACACTGTCAAACCCTCTCCAGCATTTGGTGGAATTCAGTGGATTTTCGTTGTCTTTAATTCTTGAGTTGGCTTTAAATAAAAATATGTTCCTTTTTCCTATCTCCCTCCGATCGTCTATGTCCTAACCCAAGTCCGCGCACTCATCCTAGAATTCAGGTGTTAATCTGTTGAATTTTCTAACGAAGTGTTTGATTTAATTGTTTATTTTATTGAGGCCTTCTATTTGCCTTTAGCTCATTGTATTATTTTACCCAAATGTTTTACACTGTCAAACCCTCTCCAGCATTTGGTGGAATTCAGTGGATTTTCGTTGTCTTTAATTCTTGAGTTGGCTTTAAATAAAAATATGTTCCTTTTTCCTATCTCCCTCCGATCGTCTATGTCCTAACCCAAGTCCGCGCACTCATCCTAAAATTCAGGTGTTAATCTGTTGAATTTTCTAACGAAGTGTTTGATTTAATTGTTTATTTTATTGAGGCCTTCTATTTGCCTTTAGCTCATTGTATTATTTTACCCAAATGTTTTACACTGTCAAACCCTCTCCAGCATTTGGTGGAATTCAGTGGATTTTCGTTGTCTTTAATTCTTGAGTTGGCTTTAAATAAAAATATGTTCCTTTTTCCTATCTCCCTCCGATCGTCTATGTCCTAACCCAAGTCCGCGCACTCATCCTAGAATTCAGGTGTTAATCTGTTGAATTTTCTAACGAAGTGTTTGATTTAATTGTTTATTTTATTGAGGCCTTCTATTTGCCTTTAGCTCATTGTATTATTTTACCCAAATGTTTTACACTGTCTAATTTAAATAAAAATATGTTCCTTTTTCCTATCTCCCTCCGATCGTCTATGTCCTAACCCAAGTCCGCGCACTCATCCTAGAATTCAGGTGTTAATCTGTTGAATTTTCTAACGAAGTGTTTGATTTAATTGTTTATTTTATTGAGGCCTTCTATTTGCCTTTAGCTCATTGTATTATTTTACCCAAATGTTTTACACTGTCAAACCCTCTCCAGCATTTGGTGGAATTCAGTGGATTTTCGTTGTCTTTAATTCTTGAGTTGGCTTTAAATAAAAATATGTTCCTTTTTCCTATCTCCCTCCGATCGTCTATGTCCTAACCCAAGTCCGCGCACTCATCCTAGAATTCAGGTGTTAATCTGTTGAATTTTCTAACGAAGTGTTTGATTTAATTGTTTATTTTATTGAGGCCTTCTATTTGCCTTTAGCTCATTGTATTATTTTACCCAAATGTTTTACACTGTCTAACCCTCTCCAGCATTTGGTGGAATTCAGTGGATTTTCGTTGTCTTTAATTCTTGAAAGGGCTTTGTATAAAAATCTGTTCTTTTTACCTATCTCCCTTCTTTATTTTGGTTTTTTAATCATATTTCTTTTTCTATTTTCGGGCCTTTAACACAAATTTGGCATGTTTTTTGGCCAATTTTTAATATAAATTCCCAAACCGTTCGGCGAATTTCTGCATATTTAATTCAAATTTTGACATTTATTTTTGGTCTTTCTTAAAATGATTGCTTTCACATCTTTAAATTAAAAATCTAATTTTCTGAATTTATTGAAAACAAATAAATAATCATTTTTGATTAATTTAAATTTTTGCCCATTTCAATGCCAAATTCCTTTTATCATTGAATGAATGTTTCTCGCAAATGCCAAATTTTTTCGAAAATTGCTTCTGTTTCCCATTTTTTTTGGTGGAAAATACCTTCATTTCAAATGGTGAAAATTTGAAAAAATTTTTTTATCGCTATTGACTATACGAATTTATATATTTACTATTTGAAATTAATTCATTTTTTAAGATATAGAATTTAATTTTAATTTTTAGCAATTTTTCAAACACTCTACAATAAACAAACCTTTAAACAGTTATTTTTGGGGAACTAAATAAAAACTTCGTCAACTTTGATCAAAAATATGCCAAGGATGGAAAAAATGATTAGAATTTTGAAATTGTCAGTGAGCAAAATGGATTAATCGACTGATTCCATGAAGCAAAAAGTTCAAATTGTATAAGAATCTTGTTCAAATACATCATCAACTCATTTTTTGAAAGTTCAATATCTTTAATAAAATTTTTAAAAAATAACCCCAAAACCCAAAAAGAACAAAAAAAAGCATTCTGTTATTGAATTATTTTTGTTAGTTTTTCATTTGTCTGAAGATGCGAAGGTGCCAACCCAACCCCGTTGAATGATGAAGGAATAATTTAATATAAAATTAAATGAAAAATATTTTTGCTTAATTTTTGGCTGAAAAGCATGTTACTATTCGTCACTTTTTATATTTTTATTTCACTATTTCTTCACTATTTTAGTTAACTATTTCGAGAATTTTCGTAACTAAAAATCGCATCCCTACACATTAAAATGCAAAAATTAAATTAAATGAATTTCCATTTCTTAAAAATAAAAGATTTTTATGTTTTATTTATAGGGTTGTAAATTATATGGATTAACATATGTTTTCTGCGCATATGCTATGAAGAAAGGGGCTCAAAAATAGCATTTCTGCGTTAAATTTTTTGATTAGGTGAAGGTTTTTAGTCCATATAAATCCATATTTTGGGGGTTTCGGGAATAAATCCATATTTCGCCATTTTTGCGTTTTTAGTCCATATTTTGGCCATTTTTTGGAAATTTTCACAATGCAAAAAAAAAAAGAAAGAAAAATACACCCCTAAAGATCAACTTTTTGGAAATTTTTAAAAATTACACCCCCCAAAAATACGAAAAATTTGAGCTTTCGTCCGTCATTTTGGCATTTTTAATAAATATTTTTGCCATTATTTTGCGAACATTTCTTTTTTTAATGAGAATTTTTTCGAAATTTCGGCAAACTTGGAGGTATTTTTGATACAACGAACAACAATAAAAAAAATTTTCATTTATATTAAGCAAATATTAAATATACACACCTTTTTTGGGATTTTTGAGGGTTTACAACATATATTTTGGCATTTTTAGTCCATATTTTGGTCCATATTTGGCCATTTTTGGGCTTTTTAGTCCATATTTCGGGCCTTTTTAGTCCATATTTTATGTCCATATTTAGCGTTTTTTAGTCCATATAATTTACAACCCTATTTATTTATAATATGATTATTTTTTCATGATTTTGATTGTTAAATTTACTGACTGAATCAGTTGCCAAATTAATTTATTTTAATTCAAATAAAATACGGATGAAAGGAATATGTAAAAATTTACAATTCAAGAATTGAAAAATAATATGAAGTTTACAAAAAAAAATATAGAAAAAATGTCTTTAAGTCTCAGGAATTTATAAATTCGAGAAAAGAGCCAATTGGTGGTGGCATTAAAAAATTACATAAATTAATCTTAGAAAGTTTGCCACTTTTGGCACATTGCCCCCGTTTTTTGGCCACAAATTTCCGGCCCTAATTTGTGGACCTAGTACCAGAAAAGCAAAAGCAACGCCAGCTGCATCATTGGCACCCCAACAATGAGCATCAGCATGGCACACGGTAGCGATATTTTGTTGGCACCCATTGGTTATGGCGATGACATTTCAACATGACGGTTTGGTGGCATTTCAATACGGTTTTTGTTGCACGGTTCGTCACCAACTTTTTTGTCACAAATTTCACACACTCGCGTACCACGTTCTTCCTGGCAAAGCTCAGTGAAATTGTCATGACAGCCGCCGATGGCTGGTGCACAATGGTTGTAGACGATTATTGGCTTACCGGTAGCTGTAAAATTTTGGCCAAAAATTCGAGAAATATGGCCATAAAAAGGTACTTTTCGGTTTTGGTCCTACACTCCTAAAATTTAAAAAAATGTCAACAAAGGCCGAGGACTGTAAAAGACGCAATGTGGACCCATCTGAAGAAATTTTGCTTTTATTTTTGCATATATGCTCCCAAAATATGGCGCTCTTAAAATGCCTTCAGCGCGCCCTTTGATTACATTTTTTAACATTTTGAGGCGTAGGACCAAAACCGAAAAGTACCCATAAAAATTGCCTAACTCGGGAAAAAATTCTCAAAAAATTACACATCAATCCATTAAATTTTGTACAAAATAAAGATGACGGAGTACATTTTGTATTATTAAAAAGAAATTTTAGAACAAACAAAAAAATAAAACTAAATAGTATATATCCAAAACGAATTTTCCATTATAAATAAAATAAAAACATTTTAGATTTTTGATTATTATTTTTACGTAATTTCAAAAATGCCTGAAAAATTGTTAGCATTTAGAGACCGGAATTGGAAAAACCCGAAACCAAGGTCAGGACCAGAATTCGAGAACTTGTCCCATACCGAGATTCAGAAAAAATCCTGTTTTTTCATGATCCTGATCCGGGTAAAATTTTTCAAAAATTATCCGGACCAGGATCAGGGGGGATCACTATGAAATCTTGACAGGCAGTCATGTTCCAGTCTTGAAAATTTTCATTGCTACCCCAGAAAAAAATCCCAGTGCTCAAAAATGGACCGTTTTCATAGCACGTGATCGTCTGGCATCCCGTTGTTCGTTTCCCTCCTTCACACTGCTGTATAACGTGTTGGTCACCCGGTTTTCTATCAGTGATGCCATTGTGGGCAGCTACTTCACTCATTTCTTGAGACGCCCATCTTTCGCGGTGATAGCGGATGGACTTATAGCAGGGCCAAGGATCATCTGTACAAATTTTTATGTATTGGCTATGAATGCCAAACATTTTTGTATTTAAAGAATTCAATGAATTTTTTTCTAAGTTTCGGCAATTCGACATTAAACTTATGGTCGGAATTTTGTATATCCTCTACAGAATTTTCTCGAAATTCTTATATATTTTTTTGTGTGTATTTCTTATGGTTTTAAGATTTTGTATCAAAGATGATGGTCACAGGTTATCATTTTCACTTTTAAGTGCAATATTATGAAATTGAAATTTGGATTAATTAAATTTTTTCAAAAAATGCGATATTTGCGAAAAAATTGAAAATTTGAAAATCCCACCACTGTCAACAGCAGCAGAAGAGGAAATCAAAAGGTCGGTGATGAAGAAGGACAGGAAAGCAGCAAAAAATTGCAATTGTGGAGCCATTGTACCGATTTATTAAGAAAAAGATTTTATTTTTTTAAAATTTACGTTTTTCCACTAAATAATTAATTAGTAAATCAAAAGCAATTAATATGGATGTCAATTTTATGTAAATAAATATTTTCATTTTTTACGTATTTTGAGAATTTATGAAAATTATAGAAATTTCTTGTGAAAAAATAAATATTTTTTTGAAAATGTACCCCTAACCCTAAAAATACCAAAAATAAATTTTTTAATATATATAAAATGTGATTCTAAGCTAATTTAGGTAATTTTTTTTGGCATTTTTTGTCGATTTCACCCTTTAGGAAGAATATTTTCCCAAAAAATAAATATTTTAAAAATTTTTACGTTTTGATATATATATTTGGGTTTTTTGTACATATTTCTTTCTTATTTCGGGATTTTTTTTAATACATATTTTGTAAATATTCTTACATAAAATTGCCAGCCTTCTTATTATTATTTAAAGTAAAGATTTTATATTCTTTAAAATGTCTCAAATTTTAATCACTCTACTAAATAATTAATTAGTAAATGAAAAGCAATTAAATTTGAATTGTAATGGCAATCTTACAATAATAATTTATTTTTTCTAATGAGTGTTTAATGGACTGAATGGCTTTCATAAATAAAATAGGACACCAAAAACGAAATGACTGATGAATCCTTTCCATTTTTGAAGCTATTAGCACGGATGAGAGTCTGCTGATGGTGGTCGGCAAATTCGTCCAATGATTTTTTTTTTTTTTTTTTGCTGATTCATTTGGCTGATTATACGCTTAAAATGAAAAAATGAAAATAAAAAAAACAAACAAAACTGAAAATATTGAAAAACAGGACAGAATGGTGGTATGACGTTTCTCAATAAACCAAATGAATTTTTTTTTATTTTTTTTTATAACTTTGCTCAAATGTAAGTAAATTTAAAAACCTTGATATTATTTGATAGCCTAGTGTTTTCAATTATCTACAAAATTTCAAATTTCGTTAAATTGAAAGAAAGTTATGACAAAAAATGTTTAAAAAAAAACTTGGTTTTTTGTGTTTCTCAGGTCATAACTTTTTTTTTTGAACTTAACAATTTTTTTTAAATTTTGCAGGATAATAGAAAACACTTAGGTCTATCGAAAACGATATCAAGATTTTAAAATTTGGTTGCTTTTGAGCAAAGTTGTGAATAATTTTCTGTCAAAAATTTTCCATTTGATGGTTTTTTGAGTACCGACCCGGCACCGACAGAATAATTCGAAAGAAATAGCGAAAAATTTAAAAAAAAAAACAATCAAAAGAAAAAATTAATGAATGATTTTTTGTGAAATGGAGAGGAAATAAAAGTGCCAAATATGTGATCAAATCCATTTCTCAGACCTTGTTTTTCAACATAATTTGATGCATTTTGAATTGCTTTATCCACTTTCGCCTGCTCTTTCTTGGCATTTCTTTTCGTATTTTTATACATTTTTTTCATTTTTTGATCAAATTCTTTCCGAATTGTTTCAATGTCCGTTTTTTGGCCCATTAAAATTATTTGTTTTCCCTTTGATTTAATTTTATGGGACCAATAATTTTTCTCCTCTTTAATTGCAAAATTTAATTCCTCCTCATTTATCAATTTTGATTCATAAAATGTTTTTTTCACCTTTTTTCCAAAGCATTTTTGAATGATCATTCAGACATTTGACAACTAAAATCAAACAATACGGAACAGATTCCATAATAAATATTGGCTTCACCAATGGTGGCAATTGTTTTGACATTTTTGGAGTTTTTGCTTAATAAATTATTATCATTATTATTTTATTGCATATATTTTTAGGTTCTAAAAAAAACCGAAAACAGGTGCTAAAAATGGAAAAATAGTTGGTAAAAACTCTCAAATTTAGGGGGGAGGAGGGTGTAAATCGTAAAATTTTATCCAAAAGGAACAAAATTCAGCCAAATCAGTATTTTGATACATAATTTATTAAATTTAAAATTATTGTCAAGACATAACTTTTTAAATTTAAAATTATTGTCAAGTAAATAATTAAATACATTTTGGAGATTAATTTTTGAGAAATTTTTCATTTCTTAGGGGTATATTTTTAAAAAATTTGGGTTAATAAATCATTAATTATTATCATTATAATTTTAATAAATGAAAAAAATACAAAATTATGTAAAACTCAAATAAACCTTCAGCATACAATCCGAATAAATATTCATATAAAATGTCCAAATATTTTCGATATTTTTGGCACTTTTCTTTCAACTCCTCTCCAATTTCGGCACATTGCCAATTCTCTCTCATCAAATACATAATGCCAAGGTGGGCTTCATTTTTTTGTGCCAAGTGTTTTTTCATTTTCTCAATTTCGCTTAATCCCAATGAGATCAAATGTCCATCATACAAATTGATATTTGCTTTCGACATAAATAATCCGAATGTTCTTTAGCCATTTTAAAAAATTTCTCAAAATTTGTCGCTAATCCTTTGACAAATCCCGAAAAAACAAAGCATTTTCACTCTAAAATTTAAAATTTATTTAATTTTCATTGAATGTTAAGTCTCACCATACATTTTTTAGGGGTGGGGGGAGGTTCGCAAATTTTGAAATTTTCTTAACAAATTCATTAAAAAATTCCGAAGTTTTTCCCGGCGGCGCCTATCGGCACCGCCGGACCCCAAAAATCACAATTTTTTTTTTAATAATCGGCTTAAAATCGCAAAAATTGGTCTTTTTTGGTGAAATCTGTTAACAAACCACACCCAAAACTTCAAATTTCTTCACGGCGGCCCCTCTGTTCACGAAAATTTTTTCGGAAAAAGAGCGCAGCAAAAAAAAAAACGGCTAAAAAAGCCCAAAAACGACCCTTTCGCAAAAAATTTTTCCGACTCCCCCCCCCCCCTTTTTATTTATGAGTCTCACCCAATTCGATTGATCATTGAATTTCGATTCCACAATTATAAAATGTTTGTCAGCATTTATTTCATTAGTAGGGTGGGGAATTATATGGGTATAAAATCGCGAAATATGGCTATAAAATGGCAAAAAAATGGACATAAATTTTCCAAATTTAGGGTATAATTTCTCAAAATTTCTTCAAATTGTTAAATGAAAAGTAAAACTTTCAAAAATGGTTAAATATGGTATAAAAAATCATTTTAAAAGAAAAAAGACACGATACAGCTTAAAATTTACTCATTTTAGCGAAAAATCAACCTGAAAAGCGAAATTTTCGCTTTTTTGCTTATTTTTAAAATAAATTACGCAATTTTTAAGAAAATTTAAACTTATGGGGGCCGTTCTAATAGAGGTTTTTTGGAAAAATGCCAAAATATGGACATAAAATATGGACTTAAATGCCAAAATATGGACAAATATGGAAATATGGACATAAATCGCGAAATATTGAAAAATATGGAACATATGTATATAGAAATCCATCCTAGAAACTTCTAATCAAGCTAAAAACATATTTTTCGTGCGTTTCAGGCCTCCCACAGTCCAGGAAAAAAAATATGGATTTCGACATAATTCCCCACCCTATTCATTAGCTTTCCATGGATTGTCTTCTTTTGCCCTCTGTTCCGATTTTTTAAAAATTTCCTCTAAATTTTCATCAAATTTTAATTTTATTATCCCATCCAAAGATTCATTTGTTTGCCGCCATCCATTCGCTTTTTCAATCGCCAATTGCAAAATCATTTCATTAATTTGTAATTTTGATTCATTTTTTAATTTAAATACTTCATAATTTAATCTCTCCTCATTCATTAATGTTGATTTAAAATTATAAGTGAACATTTCATTTAATTTAAATGCATAATTTTGTCCCACCAATTTTGTAAAATAAAACAGCGAAATTTTCACCAAACAATTCATCACATAAATTATTGGTCCTTCAATTTCAATTCGGCGGTCTTTAAATATAAATTTGGCTTCATTGCTCGAATCCCGAAGTACGCTCTGGCCAAATAATACAATGGTAAGATTGAGTTTTTTTTTTGGTAAAATTAATAATTTTTTATTGAAAATCTGTTAAATATATAGCTAAAATTTCAAAAAAATTCACCACCAGACCCATAAAATCCTTAATTTTCTTAAAAAGCTGCTCAAATTTGAAAAAATTGGTTATTTTTGGACAAAATCTGACAATGTATTGTATTCTAATATCAATTTTTTTTCCCGGCGGCGCCTGTCGGGGCCGCCGGCCTCCCTCCTCCTCCCTGGTCCCCAAAATTTTTTTTCAAAAAATACGCCGCAAAAAGTTGTTCAAATTAATAAAGGAAGTCGAAAATATAAAGTTAAATAAATTATGAAAAATAATTTATTTGAACCAATTTGAAAAATTTTTCTGATTTTCGACCCAAAATCTAATTTTTTTTTTATTTCAATTTTTCTGTTTACTAAATTTCTGTATGTTTTTTCTTTAATAAAAGGATTGTCCTTCAAATTTGTGCATTAAAAATATTTTGGTGAGTTTTTAATTAAATTTTCGAATTACTCCCGCTCCCGCCCGGGACTCCCGTTAAAAAGAATCTGACCAAAAAATAATAAGTTAAACACTAAGTTTTACAAAAAATAATTTATTTCAAAAATTGCAAGAAATAAAACTAATTCATTAAAAATATAATTAAAATATATATTGGTTGAATGATTTTTACCAAATTATTATTCATTTGCAATGATAAAACCTAAGCTTTTTTGACAGCCATTTCATAAAATACATACAAAAATTAAAATAAGAAATACAATTTTATAATTTATTTTTTGTGTTTTCATTATTATTCTTAATAAGTCCAATCGACGAAACTTTGTCAGTTCAATCTTTTGGGTTTAATGCAAAAGTTCGGCCAACTTTTAATGAAATATTTGGCCAAGGATGGGAAAATGAAAAAGTGGAGCAAAACTCAAATAACAATAAAAATGAATTAAATTCCGCAGATCCAAGTGACAATGATCAGAACAACAACCAATTCGATGATCAACAAAAACGCAAAATTGTTCAGAAATTTCACGCAATAAAAGAAAGAATGAATAAAAGGGGAAAATATTCGACAAAAATTTGGAATAAAATTGAACAAAAAATAGCGAAAAAATTGGGAATTAGCCGAAAGAAAATTTATAAATGGAAAAAAGAATTTGGATTAAGCCGAAAAATAAAAACAAATGAAAAGAATTATTATGAGAAGAAAAAGACGGAATTTATTGAACGAATTGATGAGATTAAAAGAATGTCTAAAAATGGAAAACAGAAACAATTTGCGAAAGAATTGGGCATTGGCGAAAGAACATTAAGAAAATGGAAAAAGGAATTTGGCATTGAAATTTGTAAAAGTAAATTCAAAGAAAAATTTTATTGTTTTTATTTTTATTTTTATTATTTTTAGGTAGAATCTGTTATTCGAATGAAGAGAAAACGGAAAAAATGAATGATTATGATAAAATGAAGAACGGAAATCCGTCTCTAAGTGACAGAGAAATTGTTGGCATTTTGAAAATTTCAATTGCAACCCTAATTCGATGGAAAAAAGAAAGAAATTCTTAAATTTCAGTCTCAGTGATGAAATGGGTAATTAAACAGGATACACTAAAACCTCTATAATTTATTATTTAAAAAATTTCCACTTGGTATTACTTTCTTTCATTCTGTTCATTTGTACATTTATAATACATTTCAGTAAAAATTGCGAATTCATGTTGAATTACGCGTCGTATTCCCATTTATTTACTAATTTCTCTATATTTGAATTTTAAAAAAAATTAAAATTCAATTTAATTAACAGAAAATTTTACATTGTATTTTTTATTATGATGATCATATCTATTAAGTAATTTTCTTGATCCTCTTCATCAACATCGTTGTGAGCATTTTGCCAATGTCAATTTAATAATCATTTAAATGACCAAAATTTAGTTTTTTGATTATGTTTTACGTGTTTTGTTCCCTAAAAATCCTTAATAAAAAAAATTTTATTTGCCTATTTTACTGCCTATCACATTGACTTTTATTGAATCGGGAGTGCCAAAGTTTCGTCCTGAATGTTTCTTGTTGTCCGAATTTGAGAAAGGCAATATGAGAAACAGGAAATGTAGTGCTTTATCCAATTTGTCCTAATTTGGAGATGGAAAAACTGAAAAATAATAAATGTCCTGGTAAAGCTGACCAAAAATAATACATTAAATATAAATTTTATAAAAACAATTTTATTTCAAAAAAATTGCAAGAAATAAAAAAATAATTCATTAAGAATATAATAAAAAAAAATTATTGGTTGAATGATTTTTACCAAATTATTATTCATTTGCAATGGTAAAACCTAAGCTTTTTGAAAGTCATTTTTTAATATACACATAATTTTACAAAATAAGAAATGCAATTTTATAATCAAATATTTGTTGATTTATTTTTCTTATTCTACTGAAGATCAGCTTCTTCACGATTGATCGCATTTTTGGCAATGCTTTCTCTACTTTCATTAGAATTTTAATAAATTATTTTTTAATGAATTTAGCCAATTTAAAAACATTAAACATTTAATTTAAAAAAGCAAAAAGCTAATAAATATTTAAAAATCATAAAATATTTATTTTTTACAAATGCATTTTATTGTTTTTGTGTTCTTTTTCATAAACAATTCAACTGACAAAACTTTGTCAGTTAATTTGTGTGAAAAGAATGGAAAATAAGACCAAATTTTGCCGAAATATTTGGCCAAAAATGGGAGAATGAAACTGATCAAAATGGAAATTATTATCAAAGTGATCAAAATGAATTAAATTTGACCGATTCAATTAGCAATGATCAACAGAATGACCAATTCGATGATCAACAAAAACGCGAAATTGTTCAGAAATTTCACGCAATAAAAGAAAGAATGAATAAAAGAGGAAAATATTCGACAA
Organism: Heterodera schachtii; assembly: GCA_023374025.1. Classification (NCBI taxonomy): domain Eukaryota; kingdom Metazoa; phylum Nematoda; class Chromadorea; order Rhabditida; family Heteroderidae; genus Heterodera; species Heterodera schachtii. The sequence goes on along the minus strand of SIJG01000009.1, from coordinate 837,423 downwards.
AAATTTGGAATAAAATTGACCAAAAGATTTGTGAAAAAATGGGAATTAGCCGAAAGAAAATTTATAAATGGAAAAAAGAATTTGGATTAAGCCGAAAAATAAAAACAAATGAAAAGAATTATTATGAGAAGAAAAAGACGGAATTTATTGAACGAATTGATGAGATTAAAACAATGCTGAAAAATGGGAAACAGAAACAATTTACGAAAGAATTGGGCATTAGCGAAGAAACATTAAGAAAATGGAAAAAGGAATTTGGCATTGAAATGGGCAAAAGTGAATTTAATTTATTTAAAAATTTTATTATATTATTTTTAGAAGTTCATTCTAATGAAGAAAAAATGAGCAAAATGAATGATTATTATAAAATGAAGAAAGGAAATCCGTCTTTAAGTGACAGAGAAATTGCTGGGTTTTTGAAAATTGGAATCGAAACTTTAAGAAGATGGAAAAAACAAATGAATTCTTAAATTTCAATTTCAGTCTTAGTGAGCGCATTTATAAAATGAGTAATTAAGAAATTTGTTATTTGTTGGATATGTGGATTTTAATTATTTATTTGAATTAGCGCCAATACAGTAACAATGATGTTCGTGTTGTTTTTTGCCATATTACCCAGTCATTATTTTCCCCCGTTGTTCTGTCTGATTCATTATTAGGGCTGGGATTTTTAGGCAAATGCCTAAAATTTCTGTGCATTTGATACGCTTAGATAAGCATGAAAAAAGTATTTGCGCTTGGTTTGGGGTGTCTACGATGACTTTTATAATGCCTATTTTGGACTTTTTGGGTTTAATGCCTAAATGCCTATTTTTATGCCTATTTCGCCAATTTTGGCGCCTATTTTCAGGATTTTCAACAAAAAATTTATTAACAAATGCAATAAAAACGAAAAATAAACCCCTAAGAATCGAGCCGAAAAAATTTCAGAAAATATACACCTAAGAATCGACCAAAAAATTTTCGCAAAAATTTGATCCCCAGAATTTAATTATTTTTCTTGATAAAAATTTTTGGTTTAAAAAATGTCCTTATTCGACAAAAATTAAAACAATTGAAATATAAGCAAAATTAAGTTTTTTGATTAAGTTTTTACGTGATTTGCTACCAGAAAAGCGTCAATAAAAAAATTTTTTGCCTATTTTTGTGCCTATTTATAATGCCTATTTTGCGATTTTTTTATGCCTTTTTAGGTGCCTATTTCGCGATTTTTTGTGCCTAAAAATGGAAGCCTAATAATTATCATTATTTTTAATCGAAAAATTTAAGAAAATAGTTTTTAAAAATTAGATTTAATCATTTTTATCAACAATTTTTGCAAATTTCAATTTAAAATAATACATAAATTCCAACTTCTAAAAAAGTTATTTGGATTAATTTTTAAAAATACAACAATTGATAAAAATACAATGAAAATTTAATAAAACGAATTTATTTGTTTTATCCATCGAATTAGGGTTGCAATTGAAATTTTCAAAATGCCAACAATTTCTCTGTCACTTAGAGACGGATTTCCGTTCTTCATTTTATAATAATCATTCATTTTTTCCGTTTTCTCTTCATTCGAATAACAGATTCTACCTAAAAATAATAAAAATAAAAACAATAAAATTTTTCTTTGAATTTACTTTTACAAATTTCAATGCCAAATTCCTTTTTCCATTTTCTTAATGTTTCTTCGCTAATGCCCAATTCTTTCGTAAATTGTTTCTGTTTTCCATTTTTAGACATTCTTTTAATCTCATCAATTCGTGCGATAAATTCTCTCCTTTTATTTATATAATAATTCTTATCATTTTTCTTACTTTTTTTTATTTTTAATTCTTTTTTCCATTTATAAATTTTCTTTCGGCTAATTCCCATTTTTTCGCTATTTTTTGTTCAATTTTATTCCAAATTTTTGTCGAATATTTTCCTCTTTTATTCATTCTTTCTTTTATTGCGTGAAATTTCTGAACAATTTCGCGTTTTTGTTGATCATCGAATTGGTCATTCTGTTGATCATTGCTAATTGAATCGTCCAAATTTAATTCATTTTGATCACTTTGATAATAATTTCCATTTTGATCAGTTTCATTCTCCCATTTTTGGCCAAATATTTCGGCAAAATTTGGTCTTATTTTTCCATTCTTTTCACACAAATTAACTGACAAAGTTTTGTCAGTTGAATTGTTTATGAAAAAGAACACAAAAACAATAAAATGCATTTGTAAAAAATAAATATTTTATGATTTTTAAATATTTATTAGCTTTTTGCTTTTTTAAATTAAATGTTTAATGTTTTTAAATTCGCTAAAATCCATTAGAAAATAATTTTTTTTAAATTAAAATTCTAATGAAAGTAGAGAAAGCATTGCCAAAAATGCGATCAATCGTGAAGAAACTGATCTTCAGTAGAATAAGAAAAATAAATTAACAAATATTTGAGAAATAAGAATTAAATAGTTTCAATCCAGTGGATTTCATCACAATTTAATATTTTCATTTGTTAATGACGAAAAACTTTGCACAAAAATTTAAAAAATATTTTAATAACAAACAATTTAATAAATGATCTTAAATTATATATGTTTTTTCTTTCTTTCTTGGATCCAAAAATTTATTTAATTATTTTTTTGGAAAGATTTTAATTTTCCAATATTTTTTTGGCTTCTTTGAGAATAAGAAATGTAAAAATCTGTTGTAAAGATAAATTGTTGGGTTCTCAATTATATGGACATAAAATGGCAAAAATATGGACATAAATTTTTCCAAATTGAGGGAATAATTTCTCAAAATTTCTTCAACGCTAAATTAAAGTAAAAGTTAAAAACTTGTTAAATATGGTATTAAAAATCATTTTAGGAAAAAATGCGATAAAATTAAATTTTACTCTTTTTTAGCGAAAAATCAAACCGAAAGCGAATTTTTATTTATTTTTTTTTTGCTTATTTTTGACATAAATTTACAAATTTTTAAGAAATAATTTCTTCAATATTTTCGTCAGAAATTTTCAGTTTTTAGAGGCCAAAAATGCCAATTTAGCTGATGAGGGCCGTTCTAATAATGATTTTTTGGAAGGAAAAATTCCAAAACATGGACCTAAATTTGGTCATGATACCAAAAAATGGGCAAATATGGATATAAATCGCGAAATATAACAAAATATGGACATAGAAATCCATCCTAAAAGCTTCAATGAAACCCAGCTAAAAACAGTTTTCGTGCGTTTAGGCCTCTCACAGTCCAGGAAAAAAATATTATGAATTTCAATATAATTGGGAACTCTATAAAATGTAGAGAGAAAAAGGGGGGCTGCTTCTGGCCCCCATTTGATTGGCCCCCAATTCAGCGCGATGGTATCAGGGCTGGGCGCAACTGGATTTTCAGTTACGGAAATCCGCAATCCGCAATTACGGGGGTCCAAAAACCGCGCAATTTCCGTAATCCGCAATCCGCACTTGCGCCCAGCCCTGGATGGTATGCTTCCGCGCGTGAGTACGAAAAAGCAAGCAAACCATATAAGAAAATTCAACTTTTAAGGCTTCGGCTCATCACATATATGATTAATATAAAAATATATTAATTATGTAGCGGAATTTAAATAATATATATATATATATTATGAATAAATTTAATTAACATAATTATTTGCTTTTCATTTTTAAAATAATTATTTTGCTTTTCATTTGATCAGTTGCACTTTTCGTACTTCGTCATATCACGCTTCCGCGAAATTGTTTGTGCGCTCGTACACGCGCCATTCTTCAGGAAGAAACAATGGACGCGCCCCTTAAGCCATTATTACCAAGCCGTCCGACATAGTTTTAATTACTTTAAAATTGAAAAAATAGACTGAACCAACCAATCAAGAAAAAGGTACAAAAATCATAAAAGTGCAATAAAAAAAATCCCAAAAATTGGAAAAAAATTCAAATCAAATGCATATTGGAAGCTGTTCAATCAAAATGTAGAATACTTTAATAAAATCAGCAAAAAAAAAGTCACTGACTTAAATTCCCGCTGTAATTATGACAGGCAATTTAGTAATTTCATCTGTCGGTAGGCATACAATAATGATCATTTTGCCTTTTTTGTAAATATAAAAATAAATAATTTGGTAATTGCTTAAATTTTTTTTAATTTAGAATCATTGTAATTTGGGCAAAATGAGCTGACTTGCCTATTTCATTTTAAAAGGGGTTGGAAAATTTTTCAAAATTTTCAAAATTTATTCTTTTTATAGAAAATCGAACATCCAAAATTTTTTGTGCACAAATCCATTTTATCCACTCAATGAAAATGCCATTTATGACTTCTTTTTTTGGCATTAACAAATAAGGAAAAAAAAGCTATGCTCTATTTTTTTCTTATCAAGTTGTGTGTTATTAAAATATGTTAGCCTTTCTTTTTTTTAAATTTTAAAGTTTCTCGTCATCAACAAGCGAAAGTTTAAAGTGAAATCATTGGCTTTTACATTATTTTAAATTTTATTTATCAATATTTTCTTAATAGTTTTTTTTTCTAATTCTACTGAAGATCAGTTTCTTCACGATTGATCGCATTTTTGGCAATGCTTTCTCTACTTTCATTAGAATTTTAATTTAAAAAAAATTATTTTCTAATGGATTTTAGCCAATTTAAAAACATTAAACATTTAATTCAAAATAAATATTAAATTAAGATCATAAAATATTTATTTTTTAACAGATGCATTTTATTGTTTTTGTGTTCTTTTTCATAAACAATTCAACGGACAAAACTTTGTCAGTTAATTTGTGTGAAAAGAATGGAAAAATAAGACCAAATTTTGCCGAAATATTTGGCCAAAAATGGGAGAATGAAACTGATCAAAATGGAAATTATTATCAAAGTGATCAAAATGAATTAAATTTGGAAGATTCAATTAGCAATGATCAACAGAATGACCAATTCGATGATCAACAAAAACGCGAAATTGTTCAGAAATTTCACGCAATAAAAGAAAGAATGAATAAAAGGGGAAAATATTCGACAAAAATTTGGAATAAAATTGAACAAAAAATAGCGAAAAAATTGGGAATTAGCCGAAAGAAAATTTATAAATGGAAAAAAGAATTTGGATAAGCCGAAAAGTAAGAAACAAATGATAAGAATTATTATGAGAAGAAAAAGACGGAATTTATTGCACGAATTGATGAGATTAAAAGAATGTCTAAAAATGGAAAACAGAAACAATTTACGAAAGAATTGGGCATTAGCGAAAGAAACATTAAGAAAATGGAAAAATGAATTTGGCATTGAAATTTGTAAAAGTAAATTCAAAGAAAAATTTTATTGTTTTTATTTTTATTTTTATTATTTTTAGGTAGAATCTGTTATTCGAATGAAGAGAAAACGGAAAAAATGAATGATTATGATAAAATGAAGAACGGAAATCCGTCTCTAAGTGACAGAGAAATTGTTGGCATTTTGAAAATTTCAATTGCAACCCTAATTCGATGGAAAAAGAAAGAAATTCTTAAATTTCAGTCTCAGTGATGAAATGCGTAATTAAACAGGATACACTAAAACCTCTATAATTTATTATTTAAAAAATTTCCACTTGGTATTACTTTCTTTCATTCTGTTCATTTGTACATTTATAATACATTTCAGTAAAAATTGCGAATTCATGTTGAATTACGCGTCGTATTCCCATTTATTTACTAATTTCTCTATATTTGAATTTAAAAAAAATTAAAATTCAATTTAATTAACAGAAAATTTTACATTGTATTTTTTATTATGATGATCATATCTATTAAGTAATTTTCTTGATCCGTTCATAACATCGTTTGAGCATTTTGCCAATGTGATCGATCAACGTTTTCAAGCCGTAATCCTCCGAGATTTCATTAATCCGTTCATGGAGTTGGTCCCAAAGGCAGCCAACATTTGGTCATCATTTCGACGCCGTTTTCATTTATAAAATGAGCAAAAACTAATTAAGAAATTTGTTAGTTAAAAAATAAAAAACATATATTTACATTTTTAAAATTAATTCTTTATCCATGTTAAATTCATCATTGTAATTTTTTTTTTCATTTTTCCTAATGAAGAATATTTCAAAAATTTAATAATTATAACAATTTTTAAATTTATTATTTTAATCAATTTGTGCAACTAATATGTTTAATCAATTGTTGTAACTAATTAATGAAATCGAGAAGCTTGAGGGATTGCTTGAAGAACAGCAAAAGAAGCTTGACAAGACTAACGAGAAATTGACGTATCGTCTGAAGGACATTATGGAATTAAGCTACTTTTCGAGTCATTAGCAACTATTTTTAGTTTTTTATTTTTAGCAACTAAAAAAACTATAAAATTTTTGAAAAAAACTATTTTCAACTATTTTGGCGTTTTGCCCAAAATTTGTTAACAAAAATGCAATAAAAGGAAAAAGACACCCCTAAGTATGGACTTAAAATTTTTTTTCAAAAAATACACTCCTAAGAATCGACCCGAAAATTTTCTAAAATCTGCCCCTAAGAAATGAAAAATTCTCAAAAATTCATCTCCAAAATTTATTAATTTATTTATTGACAAGAATTTGTTATTTTAAAAATATTTATCGCAATACTGATTTGGCTTAATATTGTTACCTTTTTGGATAAAATTTTACGCTTTTACACCCCTAAATCTGAAAGTTTTTAGCAACTATTTACCCTTTTTTAGAAACTATTTTGGGGGTTTTTTAGAAACTAAAAACTAACTATTTTGGCACTTTTTAGCAACTATAAATCGAAGCCCTAGTGGGGACGTATTTTTTTATGTTGTTCCTTTGCGGACGCAACATTAGTTAAAAAAACCAACTTATATTTATATTTTTTTATCCATGATTAATTCATCATTGTAATTTTTTTTCATTTTTCCTAATGCAGAATATTTCAAAAATTTTAATAATTATAACAATTTTTTAAATTTATTATTTTGATCAATTTGTGCAAATAATATGTTTAATCAATTGTTGTAACTAATTAATGAAATCAAATTTAATTAATTAACAATATTCGAAATTAAGTTATTTATTAACATTCTTTTTTTTAGCAAAAAATAAGAAAATCTATTTTATTTAAAATTCTTTTTTTGATGAGATAGATCTATTTCTGCTCATTATTTTTGCCACAATTTTTGTTGAGTTGAGGGGTCCGGAGGTGCAGATATGCGCCGCCGGGGAAAATTTTGAAAACTAGTTGTGGTTTGTTAACAAATTTTCAACAAAAATGACCAATTTTGTGATTTTGTGCCAATATATGGGAGTTTTGGGGGGCCAGAGCGATGCCGGTAGGCGCCGCCGGGAAAAATTTGTAATTTTTAATGGATTTGTTCATTTGAAACTTAACAATTTCTGAAAGATAAAAGTATTTTTAAACGAAAAATTTTTCACAGATTAAAGACAATTAATTTATTAATTATAATTTATCGATTTATTCAAAAACAAACGTAAAAAAATGGGAAAATATCCATCATAGGTCCCAGACTCAAAATTGCATAAAAACACTTTTATAGGTTTTCTAGGTGCTGAAAACGCCTAAACCGTCAAAAAACTGCGCGGCATAGCGTTTAAACCGGTTTTTGAACCGGTTGAAATCACGAAAATTTGCCTCAAAAATCAGCCAAAAATCAATATTTTAAACAAAAATTTTTGAACAAATTTGGTATCATTCGAAAGCTCTTAACGAGCTAAGTCTAAAAATCATTGAATGAAGTCGAACTGACCCATGTTATAGGCCCTCAAAATCGTTAAAACTATTTTTAAACCAGTAGTCAGAAAATGGTAAAAGAACGTCAAATATAAAAGATTGAATTTGCATATTGCGCTAAAAAACCGCCGCATGTCCGGGGCACGTCTATAAAAATTTGTGGTGAATTCGGTGGTTGGTCTGCGCGCTGAGACGTGCACGAAGACAGTGCACAAGGGCTGTCCGCTTTTCGTCAATGTCCAACCTCGTCAATTCTCCGATATCAATTTGTCAATTCGCCGATGTCCAATTTCGTCAATTCGCCAATGTCCAATTTGCGCGATTTTTCTTTGTCCAATTTGTCGGCGTCAATTTGTCCAATGTTCCCGATTGTCCGGCGCAAAGGTTGTCCGTGTCAATTGGTTGCAATGATCAAATTGGGTCAATTTCCCTTGGTGAGGGGAAAATGTGGTTTTGAGGAAATGAGTGGAAAATGCAAATGCCAATAAATTGCAAAAAGTTTGTGATTTAGTTTTGAGGCGGAAAATCACTTAAAACCTCCAATCCCTTGCCTTCCGTTGTTCTCAAAATTCGAGGAATTTTTATTGAGCAATTTGATGGAAATGCGAAGAGCAAATAAAAATGTTTTAAAGCATTTTAATTTTGTTTTACATTTAAATTGGTGTGGAACAATGTGAGAAAAGATGCATGGCTTAAATATGGCGGATGAGACCGCCGCAATTTACAAGAGATGTTCGTCGGAGATAAAGAGATGAGAAAATGCGGGGCAAAGTGACAAAGTGAAATTAGTGAAAAAACAATAAAGTGATTATGACGAAATAAAAAATAAGTAAAAATTAAAGATATTGAGCATTTTGAAAAATTGTCAAATTTGTCCGCCGTTCACCAATTTCGTCGTTGTCTCCTTTATCTTCACTTGCGCCATCGTCCTTCGTTCTTGTCTTCACTTGTTCATTGTGCCATCCCGTCCAATTGTGCCGCTCTCGTTGACCGCCTTGTGCCCAATTCGTCGCTCGTTTCCTCTCGCCAAATGAGATTGGCCTCGTCCAAATCCACTCGGTGTCGTTCTGTCTCCATGGCTCGCTTGGTGCCCCTGGTTTTGAAAATGGGAAAATTGACCGAAAAGAAAATGGTATGTTTCGGACATTACCCGAAAAACGGAAGTTTGGTCCGAAAATCGGAATGTTTCGGGCACTCCCCGAAAAACGGAAATTTGGTCCGAAAATCGGAATGTTTCGGACACTCCCCCAAAAACTTGCAGTTGGTTTTTCGGGGGGAGGGGGTCTGAATATGAACTGCGTCAGTTTATTTCCCGTTTATTATTTTTCGGTACTGAAGTGTCCATTTTCACTGGGACTCAGTTGTTCCAGTGCTCAGATGGCGTTGGTTCGAGTTTATACCTTGTTTTTTAGACTTAGCTCATCAAGAGCTTTCGAATGATACCAAATTTGTGTGATTTTGACCGTTTTAAAAGGTCAGGTGCCTCCCTTTTCACTCAAATTTTCGAGTTTTAAACCGGTTCAAAAACCGGTTTAAACGCTATGCCGCGCAGTTTTTTTGATGGTTTAGGCGTTTTCAGCACCTAAGAAAACCTATAAAAGTGTTTTTATGCAATTTTGAATCTGGGACCTATGATGGATATTTACCAAAAAATGATTTGGCGCCAACTTTTTTTTTTAATAGAAAAACGCACGAAATAAAAATGGATGAAAAGAATTGAACAAAATTCAACAACAAAAAACAATTGCGATATGGGCCAGAAAAAGAAATTGGGTTAAATTTAACAGGCAATTCTCATCATATTAAAAAATGGTTGTGATCAGCAAAAACGAAAATTGAAAAATTAAAAAAAAATATGAAAATTTTGCAAAATATGGCCCTTCTTCAGCTGTCCTTCTTCTCCCCGGGCACCACCAGCAGCAATTTCTGCATGAACAAAGTGAAACTGTCTGAAATGGAAGAAGAAAATAATTCGCATTTGAAAAATTAATTAATTAAAAATGGTAAAAAATTTTAAATAAAATTAAACGATTATAAAAAAAAATTTAAGTTGGTGATATGACCATTTTTTGTTTGTTTTTTTATTATTATATTGAAATTTTGACTTCTAAAATTTGTTGATAAAGTAAGGCTTCCGAGATTCTCAAGCACGGTTTTCTGGCTCTTTTTAAACTCAACGGGATTAATCGGGACCGGGATCTAGATGGGACCCCGACTCGGGATTCTTTCGACCCAAGTTGTTCGGTCCCTAGGTTCGGAGCCATGAAATTTTCTATTTTTTTTTTGAGGTAGGGTTCGGTATTAAGTCTCGGAGTCAATTTTCGGTTCTTAAATCGAGAAATTTCTTCGGTTTTTTGGGGTCTCGGTTTCAAGTCTCGAAGTCAAATTTGGATCTGAAGTTCTCGAGCAACGGAATACTCTTAAGCAGCCGTACAGTATACAATTTTTTGAATAGCATACTGTAAATTTGTTTAAAAAAAAAATTTTTTTTTTTTGCATGCTGAACTGACCCATCATGGCGTTGATGTGCGGAATTTTGTCACGCCACTCAATGAACAGGAAGTACACAGGCAACCCGCTCAACATAATGCCAATGCCGATGGCGGTGTCCAGCGGTGCTTGATACCTAAAAGAGAAAAAAATAGGAAATTTGAATTTATCTTCGCGTTTTTCCTACAAAATCCATGAAATAAACATAAAAAATTAACAAAATTTTCGACAAAAACGAAGAAACAAAGATTGGAACTTTTTAAGAATTGGAAAAAAAATCAAATAATTTGGGTTGAAAAACGCTCTATCATAATTAGCTTTTCAAGAATTAAAATTTAAATTTAAAAAAACTTGCTTTTCGATTTTTATAAATTTTTAGCTAATTTAAAAAAATATTTGGTCGTCTAATAAGACGTGAGCCATATTTAATTTTTAAAAAAACAAAAATACAAAAAAATATTTATAATCATTAGAATAGACTTGCTTTAGGTTTTTGGTGTGTGAGGCTATTTAAAAAAAAAAAAAAAATTAAAATGAGTCTACCGAAAAAAACAAATTAGTAAAATAGCATATACTTTAAGCTTTGGAATATGCAAAAATTCAAAAGGTTATGCCAAATTTAAAACGAATGGACTCTGAACTTATGGAAGATCCAAATATTCATCCGGAAGAGCCATATGAGTGCTCTCATGAGGTCACTAATTCTCGCTTTGTTTACAATTTTGCAAAAACATTTAACCCTCCATTAAAATTAGAAAATAAAAATGTAAAAATTAAAAACAATTAATATAATTTTTATTTTTATTTTTTACATAGGGAACACGACGAGGAAAATGCAACCGATCAGGAAGATCACCGGGAACACCATGTTGACCTGCAACGGGCGCGGGTAATCACGCGGCGGCTTGGAAACTCTGATCAATTGGGGCAAAAAAAAAATATGTTAAAATAAAATAAAATAATATATTAATTATTTTGTGATAAATGATAAAATTAAAATGTTATTATTAACAATTAAATCTTTGCATTTAGATTTTAACAAATAAATAATTTATTTTATTTTTCATAATAAATATTAACATTTATATATATATATATATATTTTATAATTTTAAATAAAAATTTATTTAAAAAAATTTTGTTTTATATTGTTTTATTTAAGTTCACACCTCATCCACATCAGACCGGCGGTGGCCACACCGATGGCCAACCAATTGACAATTTGCTAAAAAAATGGGCAAAAAATAGCTTTTAAAGTTTTTTTTTTTTTTGAATAATTGATTTATTTAAAAATATAAGCATAATAGGAAAATTAATCCATTATGCCAATAAATCAAATTTTTGGGAAGAAGACCCACGCGGACAAAGAAAAATTGTAAGTGAAAATTAGAGAAATTTTTAAAATTTGGAGTCTTTCGTAATATTTTTTAATTTTCTCATTTTTTTTCAATCGAAGAGCAAAAATAATATTAAAAAATAAATTTAATTTAATTATTCTGCTGCTTTGCTAACCAACCACATAATTGATCAGCGTGTAAATGTTGTCCGACAGCAACAAGTAGCACAATGAAAGAAATGCCTGATTAAAATATGCAGATTAAAAAAAAACAACATATTCTAGGGGATATTCGTGGTCGCTGACTATGAAATCAAAGTCCATTTGACCAAATCATAATCCATAACTTGGATTAGCGCTGGTCCCCCCCCCCCCCCGACCCCAGGGACGGTCCCAGGATTTTGGCTTGGGGGGGGGGGGGTACCTGGTACCTCCCCCCGGGCGACGACCTTTTTTTTTTTTGCTTTTCACACCCGTTTTTTTGTGGCGCGGTTTTTCCAAAAATTTTTTGGGAGACAGGGGGTCCGGCGGTGCCGATAGGCGCCGCCGGGAAAATTTTTGCGGTTTTAAATGCGGTTTGTTAACAGATTTTGTCCAAAAAATGACCAAATTTTGTGATTTTGAGCCATTTTTAGCAGCTTTTCATCAAAAATTTGTGATTTTTTTGAAAACTTTAGCAAATTTCTTGGAAAATTGGAAAATTTGGGTGAGGCTAGGTCTGGGGGGGGTACCAGCAAGGAAAACCTAAAATTTTCAGCCAAAATACTATTTTTCCCTTAAAAAAATTTCGGGTGAGGGGGTCCTTGGGGGGGGGGGGGGGGGGGGTACGTACCCCGCGTACCCCCCCCCCCCCCCCCCTGGGACCGTCCCTGCCCGCCCGACCCTCGTGGAGAGAAAAGTAGGGGAGGGTCAGAGAGGAAATTCCGGACAATAATTTTGTCAGGGATGGCGCTGGAGAAATTAACAATGTTGGGGAGCAACACCATCCATCCTGGTCAGGGATTTTCATTAAATCGAGAAAAATGCTACTCAGAAACTCCATTAAAGACACTCTCATCCGATTTGGAGTGTGAGATGGACGACATTAAAACTAATTTTGATGCAAAAAAAGAGACGATTTTTTTTTATACTAATTTGATTTGGAATTTGGGTTCAGGATTCGGAATTGGTCACAAAATGCACAACTGCACACTGACCGTGAACAGCACGGATGGGATTGGTGTGTTCCAGTACGGGTTGATGTATGCCAAAATGGTCGGCATGTGCTCATTACGACCAGCCACGTAAAACAGCCTGGGGAATTTTTGGGGTTTTTTTTTTTATTTTGTAAATAGATTGATGGCATCATTCATTAGGGAATTTTTAAAATTTAAATTTCCCTATTTGTATTTATTTTTAATGTCGATTGTTAATTCACCTCGAAGATGTAAGCATCACACCATTCACCGTGCCAAAGCAGGAGCCGGCCACCAAAATTGGCATTGCAAACGCAAAAGCACCGTAAAATTTGTTGGCGAACTGTACAAATGGCGGAAAATTTGGTGATGGTGAAAAATAATCAAAAAATTAAATATAAATTCACACCGTCACAGCGATGGCCTTCGACTCGAGCAGTTCGTCAGGCGATGTGCCAGCATAGAATGCCACATTTGCGAGCACGTAAAACAGGGTGCACAGCGTGCAGGAAATGAAAATGGCACGGGGCAAGTCGCGCACCGGGTTGACCATTTCCTAATTAGGGTAATCAATTCCTAATTGGTTACAATTATATCACAAGCTTTTATAATGTTTTACTGAGTTAAAAGAGTAGTTTAAAATAATAAAAAATCTTAATTTTGCGAGTTTTTGGATAAACAAAGTTTGATTAAAATATGAAAATAATAATAATAATTTTAACTAAATTATTATCATTTAAATAGATATCCGACTAAATATAAAATAATTAAAAAAATAAAAAATATAAATTTAATAAAATTCTCTTCAAAACACCTCCGTGATGAAGTTCAGATAGTTCCACCCGTTGTATGCCCAAAGTCCCGAGTAAAATGCGATGGCAATCTGTCCCGTGCCAACACTCTCCGGCACCGTAAAAGCATCGACGAAAGAGTCTCGATAGGCTTAAAAATAAATATTTTCATTATAATATTCCTATTTATTTCATTATTATTTTTTTTTAACATTTAATAAATAAAATAGCGTTTTTCATATTATGCGGAATTTAAAATAAGGGCAAATTTTGGCGTAATGAATAGGGTTCGGAATTATATGGAAATCCATACTCTTTTCCTGGATTGTGGGAGGCCTGAAACGCACGAAAAACATATTTTTAGCTTGGTTTGGAGCTTCTAGGACGGAGTTCTATATCCATATTTTCCATATTTTTCCATATTTCGCGATTTATGTCCATATTTCCATATTTTTCCATATTTTGGCATTTTTCCAAAAAATCTCTATTAGAACGGCCCCCCATCAGCTAAATTGGGATTTGACCCACCAAAATCGGAAAATTTTTCCGAAAAATACATTTTTTAGCAAAATTCTGTTGAAAATATTGATCAAATTTAAATTTCATAAAATTGGTTAATTTAAGTCAAAAATAACCAAAAAAGCGAAAAATTCGCTTTTTTGGTTGGTTTTTCGCTAAAAATGAGCAAATTTTAGCTGTATCATGTTTTTTTCTTCTAAAATGGTATTTTGATACCATATTTAGCTATTTTTAATAGTTTTACTTTACATTTTGCGAATTTGAAGAATTTTGTGCAATTATACACTCAATTTGGAAAATTTTATGTCCATATTTTTGCAAGTTTATGTCCATATTTCTCGATTTTTGGACCATATTTTATGGCCATATTTCGCGATTTTATATCCATATTTTTCCGAACCCTAGTAATGAATCACAGGACAGTCCCGATTTGAAATTTTTTACCATTTTTTAATAGATTTTCACGAAAATGGTGTCCTTGGAAATCAGAAAATCACGTTTATCATCAAAAGAACTAATTTCGATGTCCTTGAATTTCAAGTTTTTCCTCCATGTGTTTGCAAATTATTCTTATTATGAGTCTTTAGAATTTAAGCGATTGAATCGGGCAATGAAATGCATTTAATTTTTTTAAATTAAATTCCAAATATATTAATAAAAAATTATTTTAATTTTTTACGGTCTCCGTAGGTTAGCAGAACAACGCCGGTGCCAATGATCAGGCCCAACGCGCACAATTTGGCCACGGTGAACACATTTTGAATCCATGTGACAAACTCGACACTTTTGCAATTGAACAGACACAGCAAAACTGGGCAAAGAATTTAAAAAAAATTAGATATTTTATAATAATAATAATATAAATAATTTGTTTTTTTTTTTAAATTGGTTAGAAATTTTAGTTATAAAATAATTTATAAATTTGTCAAATTAAATTACATTAAAATTTAAAGAATTTTAATTTAAATTCAAACAATAACAATAAAATTTAAATTATTTTTTACGAAATTGGAATAAAACTAATATTTAAATTTATTTACGAAATTGGAATAAAACTAATATTTAAATTTATTTATTAATTAATTTTTTTTTTTACTGATCACTGCGGCGGCCAAAAATTGCGGCGCAAACGGAGGCAATGGACAAACGGGATAAAATGGCTGCAAAATGTACGTGGCGAAAGTGATGGCCACTGCTGTAATAGTGCAGGGCCTAAAGAAAAAAGGATTTAAATATACGAATAAAAACATATTATTTTAATAATTATTTTTTTTAATAAAATCAATTCCACCCTCAATTCGGGATTAGAAAATTTGGAAAAATTTCCTAATTTTAATTATTTTTAAAATTTTTCGTTCAAAAATGAATGATTACATTATAAACATATTTTTTTACTCGACCTGACAATCACACATTCAATCCACATTCTGAGAAATCCGCACAATGGTCCAAAGGCTGCCAAAACTGCAAAAAAAAAAATTGAAAAAAAAATTGAATTTGAAAATCTGATGGAAAAATCGGGAAATTTTTACCGTATGCATAGTCGCCTCCGGATTCACGAATAAAGCTGGAAAAAAAACATTTCTATATATGTTGAAATATAAGAAACAAATTTCTCACGTTCCAAGCTCGGCATAACACTAAAAAAATTAATATAATTTTTAAAAATATGATTTTTATTTTTACATATGCGCCGATGGCGGAAAAAAGACCACAGACCACCCAAATGACTAACGACCAACCGACGGAGAGAATGTCTGAAAATTTCGTAAATTAATTAAGTTTAAAATTATTTATTATTTAAAAAAAATTAATAAAATTGAATTTTGTACCCTACGAAATTAAAATTATTATTTTCTAATGAATTATTTGTAAATCACTTTCATGGACGCCTTTCGGTGAAATGAAAATGCCAGAACTGAAAAAATAGGGAAAATTATATTAATTAGTCATTGGCAAATGCAATTTTCCGGTGAGGAGCAAACCTAGCAATTAGTAATATCGTACGGATTTTTAAGTCAGGAAGTACCGGTAAATCGTAAATTTCTTAGAGTTATTATTAATAAATTAAAATTAAAAATACTTTTATATGAGTAAATTTGTGCATAAATGTAAAATAAGTTTAAAATTGAATTTTTAAACAAAATTTTCGAAGGGGTAGAATTGGGTCGAAATGGATGATAATAGAACGGAATTCTAAGCCCCTTGAAAAATTTAAATCTAAAAATTTGGTATTTTTTTTTTGAAAATGGGTCCCCTTCCATCGGCCGTATCCCCTAAAAAATATAAATAATATTTAAAAAATTATTCACCCAATGATGCATCCGACAATGACCATCACACCACCGAACAGTCCAATTTTGGGCTTCAGCCCTGTATCATCGCCGCTGGACCCTTCGGCCTCCTAAAAAATTTTGAAAAAAAAATAGAAATTTTTTAAATTTTCCAAAAATTTCTTGCCTCCTCCTTGTCGGTTACGGTCGGCTGATAGACCCGCTTTGTTTCGTCATTTTCAGACTCCAGCCGAATTGCTGAAGACATTTTTTTCGGGAAAAATTCGCCGTTCAAAATAAAATAAAAATATTATTAATTCCAAATTTATTTTATCTGAAAATTTCCGTTTAAAATTATTTTCGGGAATAAAATTGCAATAAATAAATAAAAGTGTACAGAATGAGTGACAATGAATGGTCCCATATTTTTGAGGGGAAAAACCCCATAAACATTAATGATATTTGCAGTTAAATTTCATTTTTTATTTGTTTAAGAAAAATTACTAATAATAAAATAATATTATTAAAAAAAAGTAATTTGTGGACAAAATTTTGTTCGAAAAATGATTAATAAAAATTTAATTTGAATAAAAGTCTCAAAAGTTTGAGGAAAACAAATATAAAATATGGAAAAAACCGAATAAATACCTAATTCCATTTTTATCAAAAAAAAATTTTTTTTATTTATAAGTTAAGGGAATTAAACCAAAAATTATTTGGGGAAAACAAAAATAAAATCTTGAAAATAGAATAAAGAACCAAATTAAAAAAAAAGATATTTAATTTAAATTAAGAGACTTAAACATCAAAAAATTCCAGGAAAAAAAAATTTAAATTTTAAAAATTAAAATAATTCATAAAAATTTATAAAAGAGAAATGTTAAGTTTTTTAAGTTAAGAAAATTTAAAAAATAATTAAAGTAAAATAAAATTGCAAAAATAAGAAATTTTAAAATCAATTAAAACAGTTGTTTCCATTAAAAATGAGGTTTTTTGGAGGCTTTAAAGCGGCGGACGACAAAAATATTTTACGATTATGGGCCAAAAGACGGAAGAGAGAAGGGGGAAAATGATGACGGATCAATTTGGCGACGATTGCATCATCCTTTTTTTGCCCTCCGCTTCTTCTTCTTCTTCTTTTTCCCTTTGTTTCGCCCCCAAATTCATCCGCCGTCCGTCACAGCTTTTATCATTTTGAAAAAGACAAATTTAAATTTGAATTGCCCGCCAAAAAAAAAAAAGAAGAATTAGCATTCTGCCGCCGAACGGAAAGGGGCGAAACGAACGGCGGCGGATGGGGGTGGTCGTTGTTTGGGCCCAGAATTGAAAAACAAAAAAATTCAAAAGGCAAGAGGGGCGATGGGGATGATTTCAGTCGGGCGCACTTTAATGCTTTATAATTTCTCTTAGAAAGGACCAAATTTTTAATTCTTGATATCTTTCGAAAGCCCTAAGTGTCCTCTATTAGCCTGTAAAATTTCAAAAAATTTTGTGAAGCTTCGAAATATTTATGGCAAAAACTGTTCGAACAACAAGGTTTTTTGAATTCTACTTATAAAGCGTCAAAGTGCGCCTGAGACTTGAAATGTCCCGATTCGAAAGTATGGGCCTAGGAAATTGAAAAAAAATGAGCGATCAAAGTTTGAGCATAGGAAAATAAAAGGAAATTTGGTACTTTCCGTTTGGGGACCGCACATTCAATTTTTTTTAAATCAACAAAAACGCGCTTAAAATTCAAAAACAGCGCTTCAGCTATTTGGGAGGCATAAAAGAAACAATGTAAGCCAAATATTCAAAAATTCGATTTTTAGGGGTGCATTTTTCTTTTTTAAGTCGATTTTTAGGGGGGTGTATTTTTGGTTTTTTGAAATCCCGAATTATGGGGTGTCTTTTACAAAATTTTTCGCCATTTTTCGCCAAAAAATTAATATTTTTTGCCATTTTGGCCTCCATTTTTTAAAAATATGGTAAAATGGGGGTCCGGCGGTGCCGATAGGCGCCGCCGGGAAAATTTTTGAGTATTTTAATGCAATTTTGTTAAGAAAATTGCTTAAAATTTCAAAAAAATTTACTGAAATTTTTTACTTTTTGGGTTTCGGGGGGGGGGGGGGCTTTAGCCCCCTCAGCCCCCCCCCCCTGCCTACGCCCTTGATGTATCATCGAATGGGTCCGCATTCTTTGTTTTGACGTTTTTTTAATATTGAAATATGCGGCCCCAAAACGGAAAAGTACCGAAAATTTATGTGATATAATTTGGACAACCTTAGGCAATTTTATGATTTTGTTTTAACAATTTACTGCTTGGAAAATTTTTCGAAAAACCTAATAAAAAATAGTAGCGAATTTACGAAACGACCAGCATGTACTAGCTCAACCACCCCCCTCCCCAAAAAAAAAAAAAACTGTTGGACCATTTTTGGTTAAAAAGACTTTTTTAATTTTCTATTTTTTTAATTTACTGGCTAATGCAAAGAAAAAAGGAAAAATGAACTCTTCTAATTCTTGGAAGGTCAAAACTTTGAAGATTTTGCCGAAATTTTCTAAGCTATATTGAAGCGACCAAAATTGTTTCCCCTATAAAAAAATGAAAATTTTGAGTTTTTCTTTAAAAAATTGATTTTAAAGGAAATAATTTTACGATGGGAAATTGTGACAAAATTTGCAACAGAAAAATGTGTAAATGAATAAATAATACAACAGAGAAGAGGTACAAAAGTGATGAAGAAGAAAAACGGGGCAAACGAACGCTGAGAAATTGAAAATCCATAAAATTAATGAGAAAAAGGGAAAGAAAGACAGATCTTATCGATGAGATAAATATGTATGTAAGGGAAAAAGTTTGAAAAATCCAAAAAAAAAAAAAATAAATTTAGAAATAATTTTTTACAATGGAAATTACGGAAGAATTTCATGAAAAATTGTTTAATTAAAATGAGTTTTGAAAAGTGGATTAGCAATTAAAAATTAATAAAACAAAGTGCAAAAGTGAAAAAAATGAGACGAAATGATGGTAAAAAAAAATTGGCTTTTTATTAAAGATGAACATTTGGAAAGGGATGTAAGAATTTCTATTTTAGCTTAGCAGAGTTTTTTTTTTTTGACTCAAATGAGGTCTATAAAATTTTCGGAAACCAAAAATTTTCAATTTTTTCTGAAATACTTTAAAAAAAAGTCAAAAAAAAAAACCGAAACGATGCCTTTTCCATTCTCAAAATTTGGTTTTTAAACCTTTGAAAAAATTTTCCTTTAAGGGTAAAAATTGTAAAAAAAAAAAAAAAAAAAATAATAATTTGGAAAAATTTTAGTCAAAAATTAAATGAGAATAAGCTGATAGCTTGTGGCAAACTGATACATAACAGCAGCGACAAGCAAATAAATGATGACGCAATCACATCACACGGATGAGGTGTGATGGAATGGCCATTTTTTTTTGGAGCTTTATCTGTGAAATATGTAGATAAATGGGGCAGGCATTTGAAAGGGTTGGGTTGGCAACGAGTTTGGCTGGCATTTTGCCAAAAATGGAAAATTGATTAAGCATCATCATTCACTAATGAATGGGAAATTAGCAGCAACCAGCAACTAATTAATTAACAATTAGTAAAAAATGATGGGATTTGCAAAAAAAATGGGCGGGGATTAAAGTGTTCAGGTTTAAAAAAAAAAATTAAAATGGCAAGAGACGGAGAGGAAAAATGACTTGTGGCTCTCTCATACATAGCAATGGCAACGTTTGGTGACAGCCTGTGGACAAAAAAATGTTTGGCAATGCCATTTTGCTAGGGGATTAAAAAGAGAGAAAGAGAAAAGCAAGAAATACAACAGAGAAAGGTGAGAGATGACAGGAAGAGTATTACCCAAAAAAATGTTAGAGAAAAAAAGGAAGCGAGGGTAAGGGAAAAGTGAGGGAGAGGGAAGAGAAAGAAGAAAAGATAAAGAAGCGGTGATAAAGAAGAAAGAAAAGAGAAAAGAATGGAGAGAGAAAGAGAGAGAGAGAGAGAAAGAGAGAGGATAAAGGTTTCCGAAGAAAAATATTAATAGACAGAGAAGCAGAGAAAAAGACATAGAACACTAAGCTTTGTCAGCTGCCGCCGCCAAATAAGCAAAATATTTATGGCCGAAAAGTGGAAGGATTAATGTAAATGGACTGGCATGAATTATAAATTCATGAAGGAAGAGAAACAGAGGAACAAAAAGAGTGTGATGTAAGAAAGTGAGCAAGGAGAGAGAGAGAGAGAGAGAGTGAAACTGAGAGAGAGAGAGAGAGAGAGAGAGAGAGAGAGAGAGAGAGAGAGAGAGAGAGAGAGAGAGAGAGAGAGAGAGAGAGAATAAGGGTTAAAGAAAATTAAGAATGAGCAATTATAGAATAGCAGCAGCAGAAGCAGAAGAGAAAGAAACAAACAGAGAAAAACGAAAGATCACACTAATCAGTGAGGGTGGACACCATGAATAAATTGAGAGAGTTTATTGAACGAGGAGACACATAGAGAAAAAGGGGAAAGGGAAACCAATTTCGGTACCAAACGGGGGACATAATTGATGAGCATATCCGGTCGAGATTAATGCACATAAATCGAGACCAAAGTACATAAAAATTGATATTACAATGTTTTTGCTTTAATTGAGCCAAGGAAATTAGCAATTAATGCCAAGAAAATAATAAATTATTTTATTATTTACAATTTAAAATTGGTTTAGATTTTAAAACGCATAGAATTGCATTGAATGGTCAAAAAATGCCGAAAATTTAAGAAAAAAATTATGAAAATTTTAATGGGCGATGATCAAAACAGGAAAGTGAGCAAGGGGATTATGGTAAAATTTTTATCACGGCAATACTCAGTAAAAATGCCATATTTATCCTGGTAATTAACCGTTACCGCATCAATTAAAAAACAGTGATAAATTGGTAACACTAAAAAAATTGTTAATTTACCGCTTCTGGTTTTTCGGTAAAACTGAAGCGATATTACTTTTACAGGAATTGGATTAAGGCAAGGCAGTGCATTGTGGTATTTTTCCCCAATTTGGTTTAGCCCCAATTAATTAATTTCAAATTATTGACTCTCGACAGCCGTCGAGAGCAAAATGATTTTACCTCCCAGCGCCACATTAAGCGATTGTTTATTTTTGTGGTCGCCGCGAACCATTTAATCCGCCAATTAATCTGATCAATGGCTTTTCTCGTCTGTTATAAGAGAATGAAGAGAAAGATAAAAATGTGTGTGGAATTATTCTGAAGGCTTACATGCAATTTTGATAAAAAAAATAAATAATAATTTCAATTTTTCCAAAAATTTAATTAAAATTGTTAAATTAAAATCCATTTTGTGAGAAAAATAATTAAATAATTTTTTTTAATCAGCAAATAAACAATTTTTGAGCAAATAAACAATTTTTTTTCTTGATGCTTATTCCAATGAATTATTTATAAATTTAAAAGTTTACTAATCATATAAAAAATAAAAAAGGCTGAAATTCATATAAAAAACCAAAATTTTAGATAATTTCAAATAAAATTAAAATTAAAATGAAACAAGAGAAAACAATTATTTTAGGCGGCATTTTTTTTTTTTTTTTTGGATTTCCATGTGAATAACAATGGAACAATTTTTATGATGACACTTAATTGCAATAGGATTACTGTTCTTTTTTTGCGCTTCGCATCCCTTTGAACTTTTAGAGAGAAAGTAATTAAAAAACGAATTGGGACTGATCAAATTAAAAGAAATTATTTGGACGCCGTATATATAAAAACGGAAAAATTATTAATTCATGAAAATGAGGCAGGGTTTACAGTAAATTTTTAAAAAAATTAAATTAAATTTTATAATTATTTTGTTTCGATCACACTTGGCATTTATAATAAAGTCTAAATTTGATTATTATTTGCTTAAAGCTTACAAATTAGTGTAAATTTAAAAGGCTTATTAAAATATAAATTAATGGAAATTTAAATAAATTGCTAAGAAATTATATTTTGATCAAATTCGGCTAAAAAACTAATAAAGCAAAAAATAGGAAATTAAAATTTTGGAATTTATTCAGGGATTCGGCGTTTGGCTTTCCAAAATATCTGCCCTCCTAATTTTAATAATATTCATTTACAATCCATCCGCATCATTTTCATGTGTTGTGTGTGTGGGGGGTTTGGGGGTTGTGCTGTGATGTCGTCGTCCCATTTTTCAGTGTCCTTTCACTCATTCGTCCCCCCCCCCCCCCCCCCCCCTCCGGCGGGGGTCAATCGTTCGTTCGTTCGTTCGTTCATCCGCGTCTCCTCGTCATCCATTCATTCGTTGCTCTCCTCTCCTCCTATTCACAACCATCATCATCATCATCATCATCATCATCAAATCTCGGGAGTGAAAAATGTCATAAAATGTCATTTCCGAGAAGTCGAGGAGTCGGGAGAATTGGGTGTTCCCCTGAGGGGGAAGGGGATGGGTATTTTGGATTTATGGATAGGGGGGGGGGGCGTGGATATGGGGCAACAAAGTTGCTGGATGATGCGAATGGGGGAGGTGGACACTTATGGACTCTCTCCGTCGTCGGGCGGAGGGGGGACAAATTTGGAATTGTACTCGCCACTTGCCCCCACTCTCCCCCTACTTATTACCCCGCTGAGATTGGATTGTTGTCCCCCGTCCAACGCCGCCCAATGCCGGCGGGGGGTGGGCACGACAAAATTGAAAAATGCGGGAGGGAAGCGGCAAAATGTGCGGATTTAGGGGCAGTGAAAAAGACGGGGCTTTTAAAGAATTTTAAATTTACAGAAATAAATGAAATTTAAACATAGGTAGTTTGGGAAAGGAGAAACTCTCAAGTGTGGTTGGCTTGAATTACGGAAATTTTCAATTTTCAGGGCCTAGAAAATTAGAGAAATTTGTTTACCTATTTGTAATCTTCAGTTGAATTCTTTGTAGATTTTTCTCCAATTTTTGAGGAAAAAAAATTAAGACTTTTGTTACCCGAAATTTATCGTCCTTGAATGGCAAGGACGTCCTTGGTTAGGAAAGTGGCTCATAAGATCGTCCTTATTTCCAAAAATGGATCGCCCTTGAGAATGTCCTGTGAATAAATGTTTCCTAATAGAAAATTCACTTTTTTCAGATAAACGCAAGTTGAAATTTTCGTAAAAACATTAATTAGGCTTTTTTTTTAATATTTATGGAATTTTTCGACTCCATGCAAGCGCCCCCGGGAATTACTTTAAAAAAATGAATAAACAAAAGCAAGCATAGATAGAAATTGCGTTTCGTTCCATGTCCATTAAGCAGCAGTTGGGCGCCGAATGGGACGCCGCCGCGGGCGGAGACGGGCCGATGACCTTTTGACATTTGACCTTTGCGATATGTGTGTGCTATAAGCGTAAAGGTGCCCCGGGGGGAGGGGGGTAATATCGCCTCCATTTTGCCTCCGAGGGGTGCACACAAAGCCTTTAATTAGAGGGGAAATTTAGCGCAAAATGGGGGGGGGGAAGCAATGGTGAAACGGAGGACGGAAGTGTCACCGAGGGCAGAAAAGGTGGACATGGACAGTGCGGAAGTTGGGTCACCAGTCACAACCATCACCACTTGCACTTCACACAAATTATTCATTCATAAGGCCAAGGCCAACAAATTGAAAAATTGGGCGCGCGATTTTAGTGGGGGGGGGGTCAACTGAGTCCCAACGACAGTTTGAGTAAACAAAATGCCAAGTTGTTTGTTTGTTTTTTTTTACATAAATCTTGGACTGAATTAACGAGGGCATGAATGTCCAAATTTTGCATTACTTTTCCCCACGGAATGGTCGTGCCAAAAAACCGGCGGCACAACTGGTAGAATGGGTCGGTTGGGGTCAATTTCGTACCAGCCAAGCTTAGAGCAACCATAACTTTTTTTCTTTGTTGAACAAAATCCAAAAAATGGTAAATTCGAAAGGCCTTCTGTTTGGATGCTTCGGACGGGGGAGCGGCATAAAAATCCATTCTGTCCCCCCTCCCCCACCTCAGATGTGACGAAGATAAAGTGACCCCTGTTGGGTGGACAGATGAGAATTGTGGATAATCCGAAGGCAAACAATATAAGGCCAAATGCGCAGTTGCAAAACCTATTTTGGCCTATATTCAAAAATTAAAATTTTATAAAAATTTATTTAAAAATTAATATTTAAATAAATATTTTAAAGGTAATCTATGAACATAAATGGACAAATTTTATAAATTTTATTTATGAATTTGAAAAGTAGAATTTATCTGATTTTCATTTTTTGGGATAATTCGAATCACGGCCATGATTCTGGCCCCAATGTGCTCGGGATTAGCAGGCAGTCAAAATCGGGATTTGAATCCTCTGTAACAGTGATTACGATTCCGGCAAAATCGAGTTTGAATTCTTGTAAACCAGTCGCGGGCTGATTTATCAATTTTTAGACCCATTTGAATAAGGTTCGGATAAAAACATTATTAAATATAAAATAAGTAATTAAAAATTTCAAAATTATACAGTCAGTTCTGGTCAATATCCAGTCTCTTGCTGATCAGGGGTGGGGCGCGCACAGAAAAATCCCGCGGTCGCGGATCAATTTGCCGCGGACGTGGATCGCGCAAAAAAATTGCCGCGAATCGCGCATTTAAAAACTCAAAATTTTCAAACTTTTTAAACATACATTTTTTTAAATTTTTTAAAATTTCCTTAACAACGGGAATGGAGGGAGGTGGGGGGGGGGGGGAGTCAGTGTCCAAAATGCAAATCCTGTGATTTTTTTTTAACTTTTCAGATCGCTTTTTTCGGCGCGCTTTTTCTAAAAACTTTGGGAACTGACGGGGGGGGGGGGGGGGTGGATCCGGCGGTGCCGATATGCGTCGCCGGGAAAAATTTTGAAAATTTGAGTGCAATTTGGTAAAAGAATTTGTAAAAATGACCATTTTGGTTTAGAGCCAATTTTTTTAAAGAAAAATTAATTGTTTTGTCAGCTCTGACGTGGAAAAATTGGAATTTTGAAACGAATTTTTTGAGAAAAATAATCCAAGTTTTCAAAAAATTTTCATTTAAATTTTGAATATTCAAAAAAGACAATCGCTTTAAAAAATTTTCTTTATTAAAATTTTGCCCCAAAAAATCCGCGGCGCGTCGCGCAAAAAAAAAATCCCGCGGTCGCGGATCGCGGTCGCGTCCCAGCCCTGCTGCTGATCATATCACAAAAATTGATCAGTTTTGTCCGATCGATTTTTGTCACAGTCATGGGTTTATCGCCAAAATTTCCGACAAACCGACGGCGATTGAATGTGAAAATGCAAAAAATGCACCACAAATTAATAACATTAATAATGATTGATCGTCATAATAATTCGCCGGGGAGAGCCTTTTGGAGGACATTCACACTTCGATGGGTTCAATGGGAAATAAGTGAATGGGCGGGGATTTATTTTTTGGATTTATTGACTGGCTGATTTAAGAGGGCGAAAGTCGATTTTTACAACAAAAAAAGACGAGAATTAATTTAATTTTTTGAGATTTTTGTCTCAAAATTTAAGAAAATAGTTTTTATAAGAATTAAGTTCGGTAAAGTTTAACTAAGAATGGACTAATCGATAAAGTTAAGCAAGATTATACAAATCTTAGGAGTGACCAGAACTCAGACCAATATTGTTTAGTCCAGGTCAAGTTTAGTCGGATCATTGAAAGCCTCTGAGTGATCAGAATAGTGCAGTTGGGAATGGACTTGGATTGATCAACAGGGTTAAGCACCATCCCATCAATAAGTGCTTTGGGATTGATCATTACGATAAATAGTCTGACCAATGATCTTTTTTACCGGAATTTGGTGGTACCATTGTACCATATCTTCACCAGGGTTGCTGTAGGTCGGAAAAATGCCAGGTTGTGATTCTGGAAGAGAAACATTTAGGTTCCGGGGCTAAAGGATATTGATCAGCAAAATCGAATAATAAATATAATTTTCTTAAATACTCCATAATTTTCGTTAAAATAAATTATTATTATTATTATTATTGTTGCTTTTGGGTTGTACTGTTGTACAATTAAAACATTTACAAATAGAGAAAAGCAGTAGCCCAAATGTAATTGGGTCGCGATGGCGGGTTTAATGATGGTCATTAGCAAAAATTATCAGCCAAACATTTTATCACTAAAATTTTTGCATTTCTGCTTTGCTAATTTGAACGAATTGAATCGTAAAAAGACTAAAAATTGAATGATAAGAAGGGTCTATTAAAATTTTAATTTAAAAAAAGTCTAAAATTTATCATAAAATAAAAATACTTTGATGCTTTTAACGAGTTAAAGCAGGTTTTTTTTTGTTGAAATGCTGATTATTTTTTTGGACAAAATTTGTTAACAACTCAAGAAAATTCAAAAAAAAAAAAAATTTCCCGGTAGCGCATTCTCTCTATTCTGTTAAATTCCTTAAATTTCAGCATAAAAACCCACAAAAATTGTCATTTTTGGAAAGCAAAACCTTTAAAAATATACAGACCAAATTTAATGAAAAAAAAATGGTTGAACGCGTAAAAAATGTGTTTTCTGTCAAAAATTCTTTTTTTGGACAGTTCAGTACCGCGTCTGTGACTCATTAATAGGGCTATAAATTATATGCACTAAAAAATGCCAAATATGCGCATAAAATATGCACAAAAAATCCTTCAAATATGCCCTAAAAACCCGAAAAATGCCCAAATATGCACTAAAATATACCTTAGAAACTGCCAAAAATGGCTTTTAACACTCAAAAAAATGCCAAAAATTGAGTAAAAATTCAGAATTGACTTTAAAAAATCCAAAACAATGGCTAAGTAGCTTTTTAGACAATTCCAAAAAATTTTAATTTCAAAATTTATATATGCAATTTTGAATTTTTTTTGAATTTTTATTTTATGCTCAAACAAAATTACTTTTTTTGTATCTTTTGTATCAAAAATTTTTTTCCAAAGTTCTTACTAAAAGTTCAAAATTTTTAGATTTTCAAGGATATATTTTTAAATTCCCAAAAAGTCGATCCTTATGGGGGTGTATTTTTCGTTTTTATTGCATTTTACTTATGAAAATTTGCAAAAATGACCGAAATATGCTCTAAAAACTCAAAAATGTCGAAATATGTATTTATTCTCGAAAACCCCCAAAATATGTTTTATATGCACTAAAAACCTTCACCAAATCAAAAAATTTAACGTAGAAAGGCTATTTTTGAGCCCCTTTCTTCATAGCATATGCGCAAAAAAAAAATATGCAAAAGCATATAATTTATAGCCCTACTCATTAGGGAATAAGAGTAATAAAAACCCTTTGATTCTTACTTTATAGACTAAGAGACGTCGAATGATATTATATTTCGTCCTATTTTGCCTACTCAAAACTTAATCTGAATTAATTCTTTTTGAATTTTAATTTAGGTAGGCCATTTGTCCTTTTTCTTAAGAACGTGATTCAATTAATATAATTTTGAAAATAGATTGTAAGTTTTCTTTCCTAATTGAATTGAAAAAAATAAAATTGAAAATTTTAATTTCTCTAATTAGCCTCGACCAATTTTGGCAGGAATTGCTCATGGAATATTTTGATGCGCAAGTGTTGTAGCGGTTGGATGAGCTCCAATCACGCGACGCATCACCTGCATATTGACCAGCGCATTCCCTCTCAATTAATGCAATTTCGGTGGCCATCTGTCACCCGCACGCGCCAGAAAATGAATTGTGAGGGTCCCGACTGCTGCACTATTTTGCCTCCGGTTGTCCCTGGTAGGTTGGCAATTAAAAAAATAATTTTGAATTTTTAAATATTCAATTTTTTTAATCATAAATTTTTTTTGAGTGTTGTCTTTGCGAGGAATTTTAATTTTTCAACATTTATTTTATTTTATTCCTCAGTAAATGAAGTGTACGAGACTTCCAAGTTTATCAATTTCTGTTCAAATTTTTGCGAAAATATTTAATTTATTTTTTAAATGTGAAAATGCGTTGCCTTCCCTCAAAATAACTCAGATTCTCGCCAATTAATAATATTTTTAATGAATTCTTCCATTTGAGTCGGTTTGAAAAGTCCGATGCTCATAGAGCTGCAAACCGATACTCTCGAGCACCTCTAATTCTTTTGCTAATTTCCTTTCAATTTTTAGGCCTTGTCTCGAGCGTGTGCTTGGCCTTCGACCAGAGGGAATTTTGCCAAAATTGCGAGGAAAAAACTCGGGGGTGGGGGGAGCAAAAGAGCCAATTCTTGCACTGAAAATTTGCCTTAATACAGAAAAAGCAGGAGATAAAGCAATGTTGCAAATGACGGGGAAATCGAAAATGATTTTATTCGTTCAGCATAAAAATAGAACAATGAGACAAATAGAGAAAAAAGAAAGAGCACACTATAAACAGAGAGAGAGGGGGAGAGAGTTCATTGAATGAGCATAGACACATAGAGAAAGAAGGGGAAAACCAATTTCGGTGCCAAACGGGGGACATAATTGATGAGCATATCCGGTCCAGATTAATGCACATAAATCGAGACCAAAGTACATTAAATAATTATATTACACAGCTGGAGCTTTAATTGAGCCAAGAAAATTAGCAATGGATGCCAAGAGAATAATAAATTATTTTATTATTTTCAAATTTAAAATTGGCTTTAGATTTTAAAACGCATAGAATTGCATTGAATGGTCAAAAAATGCCGAAAATTATGAAAATTTTAATGGCAATGATCAAAAACTGGAAAGTGATCAAGAGGAAAATAAATTATTTTCAAATTTAAAATTGGATTTACATTTAAAATAAATTGAATTGCTGTGAACATCAAAAAAAAATGCCGAAAATTTAGAAGTGAAGGAAAAAATGACGAATATTTTAAATGGACGATGAACAAAACGGGAGGTGATCAAGGGGATCAGGCTAAAAAAAATATCAAGCCAAGACTCGGTCAAAAAGCCAAATTTTTCCTGTTAATTAATCGTTCACGGGTCATTAAAAAACAGTGATAAATCGGTAACTTTAAAAAACCGTTTATTTACCGCTTATCGGTTCGGTAGTTTTTTGGATTTTTCGGCAAAATCGAAGCGATTATCGGAATTGTATTAAGGCCGTGCATTATGGTATTTTTCCCCAATTTGGTTTATCCCAGTTAATAATTGCAAATTATTGATTCTCGAAAGCCGTCGAGAGCAAAATGATTTTACCTCCCAGCGCCACATTAAGCGATTGTTTATTTTTGTGGTCGCCGCGAACCATTTAATCCGCCAATTAATCTGATCAATGGCTTTTCTCATCTAATTTAAGAGAGTGAAGAGAGATAAAAATGTGTGTTGGAATTATTCTAAAGGCTTACGCGCATAAAACCATTAAAAAATTAAATTGTAACGATAAAAAATTAATGAAATTTTAAATTTATTTTCTCTTATTTAGTTAAAAAAACTGATTGGAAACGCAGCAATTAATTAATTATTTTTTTGTTTAATGAACAAAAGAAGTTTTTCTTTAGTGCTTATTCCATGAATAAAAAAACAAAAAATATTGAATTTCACATCAAAACCAAAGGTTTTGGGGGTCTGTGCCCGGTTTTTGAATTTGCCCGGTTTTTGCCCGGTTTTGGGGGTTTTGCCTAATTTTTCCAATTTTCTTGTTTTTCTATCATTTATTTGATTTTTATTAAACATTTTGCCAAGATTAACAAACTAAAACTTAATTTTTCATTGTTAAGTAATTAAAAATTTTAACGTTGCTCTTCAGTCCCTATTTTAGAATAAAGTCACAAAAATCTATTTCTGATTTCATTTCCAAAGTTACATTTCAACAATCATCTTCAACTCAAAATTTCGATGAACAAATTTCAAGTGCTGAGGAAGCAATTTCTGATTTAGCCGTTTCAATCTCGAATGATGAGTTTGGGGTGAATTTTAACGAATGTACTTTTGTAAGTATCAAATAAAAAATATGCCCGGTTTTTTGCCCGGTTTTTGAAAATTTTTGCCCGGTTTTTGCCCGGTTTTTTAACTCGTGCGCCCGGTTTTTGGGTTTTGCCGATCGCACCCCTGAGCGGGAGCCGGGAATCCCTTAAAATCCCGCGGCAGTCCCTGTCCCGCCGAGCTTTATTAATTACGATAGAATTACTGCTCTCTTTTTCCCGCTTGCGCACACTTTTGTG
Source organism: Heterodera schachtii (assembly GCA_023374025.1). Lineage (NCBI taxonomy): Eukaryota > Metazoa > Nematoda > Chromadorea > Rhabditida > Heteroderidae > Heterodera > Heterodera schachtii. The sequence continues at coordinate 807,013 of SIJG01000009.1, read as the reverse complement.
CTGATCCCGCGAGATCCCGCACATAAAATCAAATTTGCGGGTCACGCTTGGGGAGGGAGAGGCGGCAAAATGCAAATTTCGGTGGAGTAAAAAGGCCGGAGTTAAAAAAATTTAAAATTAAAATGAGTTTGAAAAAGGCCAAATTCTCAACATTATGGAAATTTTCATTGTTTGCAAAATAAATAAATAATTGTTAAATTTAATTTCATGGCACAAAATGGAAAATTTAAATTTAAAAAAATATATAAAAATGTTAATTAGTCGGTTGAAGCCATTAATGATTTACTCGAATTATAGAGAAAAATTATAATTTTGACAGAATGACTTGGCATTTTCCGGCATTAAATCCGTCCTAATTTTTTTTAACTATCGTTTTCGGTAATAATAAATGAAGCAATTTTAGGAATAAAAACAAAATTATTGAAAATATATTTAAGCTTTTTGAATGAATTTTTTTTTCATGAAATATTCTTAAAAAATTCGAAAAATTGGATTGAAATTGTCTTATCTAATTGAATTAACATGTCACAAAAATTTATTACTCTAATTAGCCTCGACCAGTTTTGGGCAAGAAGTGCTTAAGGAATTTCTGTTGACGCTCAAGAGTCAAGCGTATGTTTGGCCTTGACCAGACGGAATTTTGGGGGCAAAAGAGCCAATTAAATTGTAACAATAAAAATTAGTGAAATTTTAAATTTATTTCCTCCTATTTTGTTAAAAAAACTGATTGGAAATACAGAAATAATTTTTTTTGATGAACAAAAGGAGTTTTTATTTAATGCTTACCCCTTTCACATCAAAACCAAAAATTGGCTAAATTCAGATTGACTAATAAAATTTAGAGTATTTTTAACATTTAATTTTTAATCTTTGAAAATTTTTTAAAAATATTAACAAATACTTATTCCAATTTAAAATAATATTTCTACTCATTGTTGTGGATAAAATTTTTCAAAGCTCAATTTGCGGCGGGGTCATAGTGTAGAGATTGAAATGATTTTCATTTGTTCAGCAAAAAAAGTTTGGGTTTAATTTGAATAAAATTGTAAAAATTATTAATCTTTTTCGGGACGTCAAACACTCTGCGCATTTCCCGGTCTCCGTCTTCTATTGCAGCCCCCAACAACAACAACAGCACTTACATCACTATGCGGAGATTGGGAAGACGCCAATTGTGGACAAAGGCGTGGCCAACATGTGTCCCGGGACGGAAAATTTTCATTCACAAAATTGGGCGAAAATTCTTTTATTTTATTAATTTATTTTTTTGATTGGGATGGTAAATTAAGTAGCAAAGAAATGTTTGGTTTTTTTGTCGAGCCTGAATAAAATTTCGCTAATTTTGTTCGGACTTATTACTGGGCATTTTGCAGTTATAATTTCATTTGTTATTTTCATATTTGTATGAATGAACAATTGTAATTTTTTCTTTTGTTTAACTTTGTGTATTTAACCCGGTTAATATTAAAAAATATATTTATTAATTCATAATAAAAATGATTAGAAAATGAAAAATTTAACATAGAATAATAATTAACGTTAGCTGAATTATTTAGAGAGGGAGCGAAATTAGAAAGAAATAACAGAATGAAACAGTAAAAATAAATAAGGGACAAAATGTTGCGTGAAATAAACAAAAAAACCAATGCTATGTTCGAGATTGCCCTTTAGGGATTATAACAAAGGGGCGAAGACTCTTTTGACAATTTTTGTTTTTATTGACCTATGGTGATTTTTTTAAAAGATAATACTAAATTCATGATCCAACCCAAAATTTTTCAAAAACATATTTTCATGATTTTTGCATAAAAAATTGTCATATTTTAGGACAAAGACAATATGAATTTCTATTCAGGGGGATTAAAATAAAATATTTTGATCATCGAATGCTCAACGACCGGCGCTTGCTTGCCGTGGTCCGGGTATCCCGAACCGAGTCGAGCGACTAGCGCATGGACTCTCGTCATCATTTTATTTTAGTCTTCCTCGGCCGCCTTTCTTGCAAAAATTTTAACGATACTTGGCACAAATATAGTGCCGTAAAGGTGGTGCCGAAACGAAACGTAATCGGCAAAGGTTGAATAAGCAACGAAAAAGTCCACATTCGTTGGCTGGCGGACTCTGAAGTTGTTTTTTAAAAGAATAATCCTAGGAATTATTATCTCCATTTTTGTCGGGGTTTTTCCAATAAAAAAGAAAGGGAAAGGATATTTATAAGGGTGGATGACAAGCCACCAGGTGTTCAATTGGTTAGCTCCCTTTTATTGAGTGGAAACGTGTGTTCGATCCCTTCGTTCAAGGACGGTTTATCAATTATTTTAATTTTTTTAGTTGATTTTTTCAGAAACAAATTTAAAAAAATTTGAACAATCTTTAACGATATTAAATTAAAGAACTTTTAAATAATAATTTTACTGAAAAAAATAATATAAAAATATATGAACTAAAATGAAATGTAATTTATTTAAGGAAGGGAGAAGGGGAAGTGGAAGAGGAAGGGAAAGGGGCAAGGGAAGTGGAAGTGGAAGGAAGAAGGGGAAGTAAAGCGGAAGGGAAAGGAGAAACGGAAGGGAAAGCTGAAGGGAAAGCGAAAGGGAAAGGAGAAACGAAAGGGAAAGCTGAAGGGAAAGCGGAAGGGAAAGGAGAAACGGAAGGGAAAGCGGAAGGGAAAGCGGAAGGGGAAGGGAAAGGAGAAGCAGAAATTACTCACTCTTCTCTTAGTGCCTCAAACAAGTCGACTTGTCTCGCACGTGCCGATGTTCGTTGTCAACAATCAGCTGATGAAGACGGCCTTTGATTTGATTGGCGAGAACTGCTGCTTGTGCCGCGAAGGACGCCCTTGTCGACGAGTGCTGAAATTGAAATCAATTAAATTTAATTACGAAAATAATCCTTAGAATTACTTCCACGGCAAGCTTGTACGAAGAACTTAATTATTATTAAATCTTTATTTTTCCAATAAATTTTTTTACCAATTTTGACTTGCCTTCCAATTCCGGGCAAATCAGCGAGTGAAACATTATGACATCGGCATTGGAGCCGTGCCGGTTTTTCTGCGCTTCGTCAAACAACTCATTGTTGATTATGAGTGCCAACCATCGAGGTGCTGATGTGTTTTGGTATCCCTAAAATCCGTTGGAATTAAAAATTCGACACGGCAAAATACAAAATGCTTTATTGTTTAGATTTTATTAATTGAATTCTAAATTAATTTTATTATTTTCCCTCCCTTTTCAATAATTTTAAACGGCCAAAGCTGATCAGCAGGACAAATGACCAAAAATGCGTTTGAAAATGACACTTTTGGCACTTAAAATAATTAGAAGAAATCCGTTACAGTGACACTTTGCCAATTGAAAAAACATAAAAAAACTATTTATTCTTATTGATATTTTACATTATTATGCGATTGACACGTAAATTTTTTTCGAGTTTTGCTATTTTACTCATTGTTCGGATAAATAATTCCATATTTGAAAATGATGGCAAAACGAATTTATTTAATTATTAATTAATAGCTCTTTTCATTACACAGAAAACTTGGTTTTATTCACAATCTCATCAGATGTTAAATTTTTGGTTTTAGTCGGTTTTATTCACAATCTCATCAGATATTAAATTTTTGGTTTTAGTCCATATAAATCCATAATATGGAGGAGTGGTTAGGGGAATAAATCCATATTTCGGTCATTTTAAGAAATTTTGACAATAAAAATGCAAAAAAGCGAAAAAATACACTTTTTTGAAATGAGAATTTTTTTCGAACTTTTGCAAATTTGGACAAATCGCTTCTGAAATGCCTAAATTTAAAAATCGTGTTAAGCCTTAATTCGAATTCCCTGGAGGAGTTTAACAACGGACAACCATAAAATTTCATTTTTTTAAAGTTTAAATTAATTTTTTTGTCAATTTATTTAAGCAAATATTGAATTAATATTAATATTTTAGAATTTTTTGGAGTTTGAAACTTATATTCTGGTCGTTTTTAGTCTATATTTTGATACACATTTGTCATTTTTCAGCTTTTTAGTCCATATTTTATGTTCACATAAGAAATGGTTTTTACTTTAAAAATGCCAATTTTTAGTTGCCCTCTGTTGTATAAACTCCTTCAGGGCATTTTGCGATCTATTGGTGAATTAAGGCCGAATGAAATTTTGAAGCTCAGATGACTAAAACTCAATTTTTTCGTATTTTTGGGGTCTCTTTTTCGCTTTTTGCATTTTGTTGTGAAAATTTCCAAAAAAGGGCTGAAATATGGACTAAAAAGGCAAAAATAGTTAATATGGATTTATTCACGGAAACCACCAATATATGGATTTATATTAGGGTTGGGCCCCCGACGTCGGGGTTTGAAAATTCGGGGTTCGGGGTTGTCGGGGTTGGAAGTGTCGGGGTTCGGGGTCGGGGTTGCCAAATCGTTCGGGGTTCGGGGTCGGGGTTCGGGGTATTTCAATTTTTGCCTTATGCCATATAGTCAAAAAACTTTATATTATTTTTGCTTAAAATTGTATTCATTAATAATTTTATGTGCTTTTTTATTTCATTATTTATTTTTGTATAGAAATAATTAAAACACATAAGGCATCTAAAATGGCCAATTTTCAGTGAAAATCTGTAAAAATAGTCAAAAATTTAAATTTTTTCCTCCGGCGCCGGGCCCCCAAATAAAAATAGTGGATTTTATTCAAAAAATGCCCAAAAATTTCTGATCCCCTTTTTTGTTTTTCAAATCATCTTTTTTTTCGCGGCGCTCTTTTTCTAAAGACTTAGGAGAAAGGGGCCCGGCGGTGCCAATAGGCGCCGCCGGAAAAATTTTTGAAAATTTGGATGGGTCTGTTAACAGATTTTGTCCAAAAAATGATAAATTTTTTCGATTTTGAGCCAAATTTTTTTAAGAAAAAATTGGTTTTTTGAGGGCCGGCGATGCCGATAGGCAGCGCCGGGCGAATTTTGAAATTTAAGGCCTATTTTCTAATAGTTTTTCACCAAAAATTTATTAATTTCCGTGAAATTTTTATTTTATTTTTCATATTTTGTAAAAAATATTTTGAAAAATATTAACTTTTTATGTTTTAGTCAAGGAAAATTAAATTTTTTAATTTCAACGAAAGAAAGATTGGATTTAATTTGTCAATAAATTATGCCAATGATGACCAATTTTATGGGATTTTTGTTTAAAAAACCATATTAATCACAAAAAAATAAATTAAAATGAAAACGTCAACCGGTATCGAACTATGACAGAAAGTAATTTAAGTGTGATGCACTTACCCACTACACTACATTTGAAATTAAGAAGCATCAGCAAATTTACTTTATTTACATAATAAAATTGGCAAAAATGGTTAAAAAAAATTCAAATTTCTTATAACTTTTTTGCCTTTTCCCCCACAAAAATCCCATTCTTAGGGGTGTATATTTAACCCCGACCCCGATCGGGGTTAAGGGTCGGGGTTCGGGGTTGTCGGGGTTGGAAGCGTCGGGGTTCGGGGTCGGGGTTTTCCCCGAAAATGGCCAAAAATGTCGGGGTTCGGGGTCGGGGGCGGGGTCGGGGGCCCAACCCTAATTTATATTGACAAAAATCCTTAATCAAATCAAAAAATTTAACATAGTGAGCCCCTTTCTTCCTAGTATATGCTCATAAAAACTTAAACCATACGATTTATAGCCCTACAAATTAAACAATAAGTTACTGAAACATATTGGCAATGAAACCGCGGAAGCAAATCTTTCTGCAATGATGTCCCAAACCCAAAATTTTAAATGTTCAAACTTACCATATTGCTGCAGCTGCAGAGATTATGGTGCCTCTCAATTCGAAGCGCGCTCCATACATGGATCTTCAGCTTCCTGACGAGGCCGGAAAGGATGGCACACTCGTCCTTTTGCATCTCGTAGTCCGTGTCTTCATCCTCATCACTTGACGACGTTTCATCATCGGAAGAATAATCTGATTCTTCCTAAAATAAATTTTTTACTGCAAAAAATTTTAAGAATCAATAAAAATTTATTCGTAAAACCCAAACATACATGAACGCGTTCACTTGCAGCTTCAGTGTTCCTTTTTCTGTTTGCTTTTGAAGGGCGGTTGGAACGTTGGCTCATTTTGAAACTTTTATTAATAATTGATGAAGCTAAAAAATATAAGTATTAAATTAAAATCATATAATTTCTTTAAATTTAGAAATTTTCTTAATGATTTGGAACAAAATATTGTGGTTCCTAGATGAAATAACTGGGAAAGCAAAGCCTTTTTTGAGAATTGGTTTCAAAAAAGAAAACACTCATTTACATAGTTTTAGGTCTGGTCCTTATTCTAAACTTTTTTATGAAACAGGAACCAAAGCACTTATTTACAAATTTTTAAATAAAAAATTCTAAATAAATCTTTATCAATGGATTTCTTTATTCACTTTAATTTTGACCTAAATTTATTGGAGAAGCGACCACAGAGGAACTTTAATTTACAAAAAGAATTGGGTGCATACTTTGGACAACAACATAATATATAGTAATTGTGACACGATGAGGCGCACAAAAAGCAAGGGTTAAAATTACTTAGAACTTAATATCGGTCAATGTGGGCAAATTTCAACGATATATTTTAAATATTATTAATCAACAGGGCTGTCAAAAATATGCAAATGTATTTTTTTACTGGATTCTACGTAGTCTAAATTTTTGGTATTTGCGTATAAAAAAAAGACAGGACTTTTATTTGCATATTTTCGCATATTTCGGGTTTTTATTTCATGCATGTTTTACCATTTTTTGTACATATTTTCAGATTTTTTGCATATTTTGCCATTTCTCGTCAAATTTTTTTCGATTTGAATATCCCTTATGATTCAAGTTTTTTTTTAATGCATATTTGGTGCATATTTCACGCCTTTATTTGCATATTTAGGCGCATATTTTTGCCATTTTTATGCATATTTTTGACAGCCCTATTATCAATAAATATATTTACATTTAGTAAAAAAAATTTGTTTAAATAATTGCCACAGTTTTAAATTTTAATTAGTCGGAAGGAGGTGAAGCGCTGGCAGGAAAAAAAAAATTAAAATTATGTTGCTTAAAACGTCAACATAAGCATGTGAAAAAAAACTTATTGAATATTTTGTTTCTCAATTATTTTCTTCTTTCTGATGCCGTTGCATTCCCCCCCCCCCAAATTTGCCTTTTTTATTAGGTCATTCCTTTTTTTCTTTGTCTCCGACAGCACGCAAAAGTTTAATTGGTTTCCCCGAAAGGTCATTCACATTCATTTAGAGGAAGAGGTAAAAATTGATAATGCCCGCCTATTTGGCCTCCTTTTTCTTTGTACGTCAATTAAACTTACGGGGGAAAGAGTGAAACAAAAGAAATGGAGAAAAAGAGCTAAACAAAAATTTTGACCATTTTAACATTTAAAATTTTTTTTTAAATATTTTCGCAAAAATTTGAACAGGAATTGATAAACTTGAAATTGGAATTGATCTCTTTGACTTTATTTACTGACAAATGAGGAATAAATTAAAATAAATGGGAATTGTTTTTCATTTAGATTGTTCAAATTTCAGTGTTGCTATCTGTGGTTAAAATTTCAGCTCGAGCAGTTCACAGGAAGTGTAAAAATTTACGAAAATGGGGGTTTTATATTAATGTTAGTTACACTAAAAACAGCAAATTTTATTTTATGATTCATTTTTGTATTTGGAATTTTCTTTATTTAATTGTCTGAATTTCCGAGCCAAAATTTATAATTATTCTAATTAAAAGCTCCAAAATATTTTTATGGTTTTCTTTTACCTAAAATTGAATTTTTAATAAAATTTTAAACAATTAGTTTTTGGTGGTGTTCAATGATTTAGGTATGATAGGAACTTTTTCACGTAAAATAGTTTAATTATAATTTAAAGATTCATTTAATTGTTTTCGCTAATTTGATTTGAATTTTTAGGAATTTTGAAAAAAACTCTCCTAATTTGTCTATGATTTATCGCTTCAAATTTTTTCTTGATAAAAAATTATATATTTAAAAATTTTCCTTATTCGAAAAACCTTATAAATATTTAATTATTTAAATGACGAAAATTAAATCTTTTTGATAAAGTTTTATAGTTTTCCTCATAGAATTCATTTATAAGAATTTTTAAATGCCTTTTTTTCATACATTTTTCGTGATTTTCGTGTCTTTTTTTTTCGGTTTTTGGTGCCTTTTTAGTCCGTCTCTAGTGTGCTGTTTGAGAATCTCGGCCTCGGGTTTTCAGTCTCGGTCTCGGTCTTCGAGACTTTCGAGACTCGATACCGAGACCTTTTTACACCCCCTAATGACCGGCTTTTTGCAAACTTAAAATTAATATATTTTTGGTAACTTTTTGCTTCATTTTTTTACTTATATGCGTTGTCCAGTGGGGTTTTGCTCTTTGTTATGTTCTTCATTTTAGCGTTGGGTCAATTCCCCTTCAATTAATTCTTTTTTCTGCTAATTTTTCAAAATTATTCCTATTCTGATGGGAATTCAATCATAATTTTAATTAGAGAGCGTGATTTTGAGAAAATACGGATCAGGACCAGGACTACGGACTAGGCATCCATGCGAACTACGGACTTACTGACTAAAAACCCGTAAAACCCTTACTCCGTATAAGTCCGTATCGGCCCAAAAAAATACGGACTACGGACTATGGACCCGTAAAAATCCGTATACGGGTCCGATCGGTACACGATCTCTAATTTTAATATTTAAAATCTTAAAATATTGTCATTTTTGGACTAAATCTATTAACAAAGTGCACTAAAATTTAAAAAATTTGCCCGGCGGGCCTATGGGCACCGCCGGCACACAAAATCCTATTTCCCTTAAAAAATTGGCTAAAAACAGCAAAAATTTGAACATTTTTTGGACAAAATCGGTTAAAAAATGCACTCAAATTTTAAATTTATTCCCGGCGGCGTTTATCGGCACCGCCGGAGCTCCAAAATTCCCTTCATTTCTTTAAATTGACTCAAAAACCGCGAAAAGAAACTAACAAATTAAAATTCCACTTAGCCGACTTTTGCGGACCGACATTTGCGGACCGACATTTGCGGAACATTATTTCTGGGTTGAACTGTCTAAAAAAAACAAAAAACAAAAATTTTTTTCAAAAATTGAGTGACCAAATTGGTTTTATCTGTGATTTTTCCGAGTTGAACATCACCATTAAACAGTAATCACGAAAAAAGTCGCAAAAACTCAAAAAAGTCATAAAAATCCCAAAAAGTGTAAAAAAGTCAAAAAAAAATCACAAAAAAGGCATGTGAGAAGCTTCAAACAAAGTTTAGAACACTTTTTAAATCATTTTATGGCCATTTAGAGTCAGCAAAAAAAAGTCATTTGACTTAAATTCCCAGCCCTACTGATCAACTTATGCAATCCACATCGAAGGAAACTTTTTATTTTTAAAAAGTTTCATTTACATTGATAAATATAGATGTACTTAGTTGCTTGTTTTTAATTTTGGCTCAATGGTTTTAGAACAGCAAATATGGGCAATTTTTGGGAAAAAATAGAACTATTTTTATTTTTTGTTTGTTAATTTAATTGTTAGGTATGCCGTATAAAAATTTAGACGCTTGGTTAACCAAAGCATGGAAGTGAAACATGAAAAAATTTTCCTTAAATCTTGAACTGACTTTTATATGTATTAAAACAGTGAATTTTAATGCGAATTTTTTCGCCAATTTTTCACTAGGTGTAGAGAAGCAAGAAAAAAAATTTCCACTTGGTTTGGGACTTCTAGGATAAAATAAAATTCTCAAATTGAAACAGTTCGCCTTGCATCAGCTTATCTTCACTAATTTCAATTTGGGAGTATTCAATTTATTGAAAATTAAAAAAAAATTTTATTTTGAGTTCATTCGGGAATAGTTGTCCGCAAAAGTCGGTCCGCAAATGTCGGTCCGCAAATGTCGCACTACGGAGTTTTCGACTTAAATTTCCTAGTAAATACACATAAAAACAAAATGTTTTGACTATACAGAACAATTTCAATCTTTAAAAAATATTTAGTGATTACTTCAGTAGAAATAAAAATTTGCCAACCATTAAAAAATTGTTTGATTATACTTATATTCTCCGTCTTTTCTCTTTACATATGAATAAAAATCCTAAAAAATTATTTAATAATAATTAATAAATTTCTACCGACTGGAAGTAGAAATCAAAAAATTACCAACCATTTTAAATATCTTATGAATAAATAAAATTGATCAATTTAAGCATTTCTAAATAAATAACAATTATAAAAATTTAAAATTTAAAAAAATCATTGTAATTATTATAATTTCTCTTATTTTATGTTTATTTCTGTTTTTTAAATTTAATAATAATTATTATTTTTTTCCATTAATTCGTTTTCAAACTTTAATCTGATGTTTATTAGTGAGGGATTTTGGGCCAAGAAAATTTCTTAAGAAATTCCCGGTCCTCCCAGGTCCAGATTAAAAATAAAAAATTTCGCCATTATGCTCTTACAAAATTTTTTATTTGATCATTAATTCTCCGTTTTTTCACTTATTTGCGTATAAAATCCTAAAAATATTTTTAAAATAACAATAATAATAATAGTGTTTTTAAGAAAATGGATTTTAATATCCTTGTGCTATTATCCATAATAATTTTTATTAATAAAACTTTATCAGTTGATAATAATTTGTGTGAGAAGAATCGAAAACTTCAGCCAACTTTTGCTGAAATATTTGGCCAAAAATGGACAATGAAACAATGGAAAATGAAAATGGAAGTAATCAAAATACAAATTTTCATCAAATTGATCAAAATGAATTAAGTTTGGCTGATTCACTTAGCAATGATAAAAATGAGCAATTCGATAACAAGAAAAAATGCGAACTTGTTCACAATTTTGATGCAATAAAAGATGGAATTAAGAAAAGTGGGAAAATATTCGGCAAAAAATTGGAATAAAATTGAAAGAAAAATTTCGAAAAAATTGGGAATTAGTCGAAATAATATTTATAAATGTAAAAAAGAATTTGGAATTTATGAAAAGAATTATTATGAAAAGAAAAAGCAAGAATTTATTGAACGAATTGATGAATTTAAAAGAATGACAAAAACAGGAAAACAGAAGCAGTTTGTGAAAGAGTTGGGCATCAGCAAACCAACATTAAATAAATGGAAAAGGGAATTTGGCATTGAACTGAGCCAAAGTAAAACTATTGAAATTTTAAAATTTTAATTAAATTAATTTTAGAATTTCATTCAAATGAAGAGAAAACAGACAAAATGAATATTTATTATAAACTGAAAAAAGAAAACCCTTCTTTAAGTGACAAAGAAATTGCTGGAATATTGAAAATCTCAATCGACGACACTCTAAGAAAATGGAAAAACCAAATGAATTCGTTATATTAAATTTTCATTATTTTTTTACCAACTGTTGTTGTTTAAAAATTAATCAAACATAACTTTTTTAGAAGTTGGAATTTATGTTTTTTAAATCGTAATTTGCAAAAAAAAACTTGTTGATAAAAAAGATTAAGTCTGATTTTTTTTAATGTTTTCTCAAGTTTTTTTTTAAAAAATTATGATAATCATTAATCCATTTGATCGGTGGATTATTTTTTATCGACCCGTAATTTTCTATTAAATTAATTGTTAAAAGGAAAGCGTATAATGTGATATTTGTCCATGGTATACAGTCAAATATGAAAAAACCCAGGGCACGAAAATAATTGATTTTCTCAAACATTTGTTTGCTTCTCAACAAATTTCAAAAAAACCATGGTCCAGGCCTGGTCCCAGGCCATGATTAACCTGGGTTTTCCTGGGTTTTTGTCAAAAAAATTCAGATCCAGCATTTATTAATAATTGACAAAGTTTTTTTTAGGTGAATTGATTATAAATAATAATAACACAAAAACGAAAAAAATAATATAAACGTATAGTTAATGTTCGGGAGACACCATTTGAATATGTGTGGCATCAAAGTGCTCTTGCTAACTATTGCAACCATGGGTTGGTTGGTGGTAGAATTTTTTTAATCAGCTATTCGTGGTCATTTTTTTGTTCGAATTCAAATAAATAAAATTGATAAAAAAAATATTAGTATTAAACATCTATGGTGCTGAAAAAGGATTTCTATATAGTTACGAGTCTATGCATTATGCGTTAAAATTTGTGTACATGGGTAACGTTGTGTTAGAATTTTTAACCATCAATTTCGTTGTCATTTTTGGTAGTCTAATTACTAAATTCCTCTAAATAAATAAAATGTAAATCAATAACTTTCCTAAGTATTAAACAGAAAAAACTAATATTTTATATTAAATAATTATTATAAGATTCTATACATGTAGATGTAAAATAATAAATTCTTTCCATTGCTTTCATAAAAATATGTTATAATTTTAAAAAATAACATTAAAAAATGAAATTTAATTTCAAAATATATAATTTACTAAAATTCCTTAGTTAATGGTATTAGAATTGATGGCAAATTTTGAAATTGCCTTTTTTATATTTACGTAAAAATTAATATTTTATATTAAATAATTATATCAATAAAAATTTAAGCAAGTAGATTAAAAATTATAATTTTTAAAAATTTAAAACTTCTATATAAGTAAGAATCATGTAATATTTTCAATTTTATAATCTTTCTACTCTACTGGTGATGGTCATATTCAATGATAAAGTGGCAAATTATTCACATTTCCTTTTTCATATTTACGTAAAAAGTAATATTTTATATTAAATAATTATTATTATATTTTTTCAAGCAAGTAGATGAAAAGAAAATAGTTTTTTCTCTTTCCTTTTGAATATTTTTAATAGTTTAAAAAATCCAAAACATATTTTTTTTAGAGAATGAATTTTTTTATTTCAATTTTTGTGTTATTATTCATAAACAATTCAATAAACAAAGCGTTGTCTGTTCAATTGTCGAAAATTAATTCCAAAATTCGGCCAACTTTTGCTGAAATATTTGGCCAAGAATGGGAAAATGAAAATTCGGAAAATCAAAATGAGCAAAATGAAAATTATAACCGAAACAATCAAAATGATTTAAATTTCAATGTCAATTATCAAAATGCCAATCAATTTGATGATCAGCAAAAACGCGAAATTATTCATAAATTTCATGCAATAAGAGAAAGTATTATGAAAAGGGGCAAATATTCGGAAAAAGTTCGAACTAAAATTGAACAAAAAATTTGTAAAAAATTTGGAATTAACCGAACGAAAATTTACAAATGGAAAAAAGAATTAAAAATAAATAAAAAGAATTATTATGAAACGAAAAAGAATGAATTTGTTGAACGAATTGAAGAATTTAAAACGATGCCCGAAATTGGAAAACAGAAACAATTTGTGAAAGATTTGGGCATTGGCGAAGTGACATTAAGAAAATGGAAAAGGGAATTTGGCATTGAAATTGGCAAAAGTAAATTTGAATCACTTAAATTCTTATTTATTATTTAATTAATATATTTTTTGAAGTAAATCGCTTTTCGAATGAAGAAAAAATGAGTAAAATGACAATTTATTATCAAATGAAAAAAGCGAATCCTTCTTTGCCTGATAAACAAATTGCTGAATTATTGGAAATCTCAGAACGCACTCTCAGAAATTGGAAAAACAAAAACCAAAATTTCTAATTTATGTCAACGAAGCAGATCATTTCACATCTTGCTACACTTAGAATGTTTTGATAATTTTTCTTTAGAACCGTTCAAAATTCGAAAATGCCCCAAAAAATCCAAAATTAAGCAATTTTTAGTACATATTTTCATTTTTACACATTTTAAGAATTTATTGAATTTTGTGAAAAACTTTAAAAAAAATTTTCGAAAAATTTACCCCAAAAAACCGTAAAAAAAAAGAGATACCAAAAATTAAATTTTAAATAGCTAAAATATGTTTCTAAGCCTATTTTGGTCATTTTATAACATTTTGTGCATATTTCAACTTTACGAAGAGTTTTTTTATTTTATTTACATTTTTTGCAATTTTCTTATATAAAATTTTCAGCCCTACTAATTATGTCATTTGTATGGCGTTTTTGTTTTTATTAGCTTTAATCTAAGATTTTTTGCCAAGATAGTAATGGGGATTTTTATACATGGGTCCCATTCAAATTATTGGCATTTTTACCGGTTAGTGTCTGTACTAGAAAAATCGGTGCGGTAACGGTACAATTACCACAAACCGCTAATTACCGACCGGCACCGGTACTGGTATACAGCTCTTTTCATAACAAATTACCTTTTCATTTAAATTAAAATGCTTAAATCAATATTTAAAATAGAAATTCACTTTGTCTGATTTGTTCGAACATTCGGGATTTTTCTTCTCAAAAATTGTGTGCGTCATCCTCACATTAATTAATAGTTATGTTTATTCAAATTTTACTTAACGTTAAGCAATTTTTATTGTTCAAAATTTTAATGAGTAAAATTGGAATGTTTCAGCTGCCTCTTAATTAACATTTTTTCATTTCATTCTGTTTACATTGAATTATAAACTAATGTGTGTCATTAGTGGGCATAGAAATGAAATATTCTGTCAGAGCGTGCCTCGGTTTTTTGGGTTTTGCTATTATAAAATTTGATTAAAACAATGCAAGTTTGTTAAATGGCATGCAATTTTGTTTAAATTACGATACAGACAATTAATCGTTTGTGAAAAAATTTTTTAAAAAATTGGTACTTATCGCTTTTGTAACCCCGTCCAGAAATTTTTTTTTTCTATGGCAATTTTAGGCGTTAAAACCAGGGTGCGGATCTGTCCTGATTTGTCAGAAATGTCCTGATTTGGAGGGAGTGACCCAATTTTGTTTTGATTTCTTAAATTTCTTCAGAAAATTTGTAATTTTATGGTGTAATGTCAATTAGATTTTCAAAATTTTTCACGGCGGTGCCGAACAGCATCACCGGACCCTAAAACATTTTTAGGAGATTTTCATCAAAAAATGTCGATTTTTTGAAAATTTGGGTGAGAGGGAGGCTAGGTCTGGGGGGCGGGTACCACCAAGGAAAATCTAAAATTTTCAGCAAAAATACTGTTTTTTCCTTAAAAATTTCGGGTGCGGAGGGGCCTTGGGGGGGGGGGGGGGTACGTACCCCGCTACGCCCCCCTCCCCTGGGACCGTCCCTGGGTCACAAAAGGGATAAGTACCAAAAAAATTGAACGAATACAACCCACAAAAATGGTGGCAAAACACACAAGAATGTTCCTTTTCAGTATCTATGTATAAAAATGAGAGCACTGAAAAAAAATTCATTTTTCAACAGAAAATTTAAATTATAAAATTTGTCATTTCGTTTCTTTGGATAAAACAGCCAATTTAAATTCACTTTTTAAATGGATGATGCCGAAAATAACATTTGCGACTACTTGAACATCACCATAACAACAAAAAGTGATGTTGATAATCTGACGGGAAAATTTGACGCTTTGGACGCATCAAAAAATTTGACACTTTTTGAATGGCTTTTCAGTTCAATGATTCACCAATTAATTGTCGCAAAATGCGCATATCAGTTCAAAGTAGCGCAAGTTGCGGTAAAAATGGCTATTTTTTCATTTAAAAATGACAAAATTTAATTATAAATTTGGCAAAATGACAAAATTAAATTATAAATTTGGCAATTTAAGTCCGATCAGTACCGTGACACTGTGCTCATGCTTTATGACAAGTTGAATTACGTTTCGCCTGTTCTCCCTTTGATTGTCTTCCAAAATATTTTCACTCCCATTTCGATTCTGTTCAATTTGTCTCTCATTTGGGTCACATGTACAAAAATGTGAATTTTAATACTAATTGAAAATTTAATTTCGTTTTCTCCAAGGACTGATCACAAAGTGTGCAATTGGCTGATCGCCTATGATTCTCTGTGCCAACTTTTTGTGGTTGCGCCGTTTGGCGTCAATTTGATTGGTGTCATTTTCCAATACAGTACCATTGACTACCGTTTCTGCCTGGCCACTCTCATGGCAGCTACCGTAGCATCGTACGCCTCAATCATGGCAATGTATCTGATCTCAGTTGAACGCCTGTTGATCATAATGTACCCAATCAAGTAAATGCCACATTTAATTAATAAAAATCACAAAACTTTATAAATATCTTTCATTTTTCGAATGAATTTGAATAAAAACTCGACGGTTCGTTGGTATTCAATGGTTTCAATGGTTTTCTGCTCACTTTTTGGCATTCTGATGAATTTAAAAATGTTCGGTGTATGGACAATTATTAACACCCCATTTAAAAGGTATTATTTGGTCAATGGCAAATTATTAGCACAATAATTAATAACTGAAAAATTACTCTAATATTCTCTGCATTTACCGCACATTTAGTTTGGTGTACTGTAACAGTGGGCTTTATTCGGACGTACTGAATACCGTTCCATCATATGTCATCCTTTTGTTGTGTTGTGCGTCTTAAATTATGCAGTAATTTTTGGTCTTATTTTATGGCGCCATAAAATAAACAAAGGAACAATGAATCAAACGCAACAATCGGCTGCAAAATGTCGCAAATAATTCGTTTTAAATTTAAATTTTAATTGCCCGGTGCTATGACGAAGCACGAAAAGTGCAAGGCTGGGCGAAGCACGAAAAGTGCAAGGCTGGGCGAAGCACGAAAAAGTGCAAAGTGATAAAATTGAAGAAAATAATTAATTTAAAAAATTAAAAGCAAAATAATTATTTTAAATTAAATTTAAAAAATAATAATGTATTATTATTTAATATTAGCTAATTAATTAAGTCGTTTATTTTATAATATTTTTAAATCCCAATAAAACTTACACTTTTTGTTTTCTCATTTTTTATTAATATATTTAAAGTTGGGAAATAGATCAATTTATAATTCAAATTTATTTTGAGATAATTCTTGAACCTAGGCGATTATAGTCACTAATTTTCCTGAATTACATTTTAATTTCTTCTAATTCACATATTTTTCTTTTTGTTCATATATATTGTTGATATAAATTTAAAAATTAATTTAAGATTTAATATGATTGTCTTATTATAAAGGGTTAATTGTTATTTATATTCGAAAAATTATATTGATTATGTTTGAAATAATGTAAATATATATATTAATTTATTTACAATAATTATTTTGCTTTTAATTTTTTAAATTAATTATTTTCTTCAATTTTATCACTTTGCACTTTTTCGTGCTTCGTCTCAGCACGTAATTGCCCATATTTTAGCGGCTGCTGATCGGTCAATGCGCAAAATGTTGCGCTCGGTGTTTTTGGTTCTGTTCGTTTTGCTGATCGGCTGGCTGATCAGTTCGGCTGCCCGCAATCTGATCACCGCATTTGTCAGCCGTCAAATCACTCTGGTCATAAATAGCATCGTCGTTTCTGATACGGACACTCGGAACCGTCTTATTGCCAATATAACTTCTTGGATGATCGGTATTATCACTTGTTTTCCAATTTTGGCGTCCGCCAGTGGAGCGCCCATCCTTTTGCTCAACAGGCAAAAATTCAAATAAAAATGCCAAATTATTTAAAATGGTTAATAAAATTAAATTATTTTTCAGTACCGATTATCGGACTGCCTACAAAAAAGCGATGGGGCGAAGAAACAATTCGCCGGGAGTTGGGCCGCTTTTTAACGCCAAAGTTGCCGTGGTTCCCAATGTGAAGGCCAATTGAAAACACTGAGAATTACATATTCTGACGTGTTTTGTGAAAATAAAATTTCGACATCATGTGTCATTATTTGTAGAGACCGGACGGGATCGGGATCCGGCGGGATTAAATTCGGGATCCCGACCTCGGGATCCGTCCCGAGCGATTTTTTAAATTCATCGGGATTGATCGGGACCGGGATCCAGTCGGGATCCCACTTGGGACCCCTCCGACCCCAGTTGTCCGGTCTCTAATTATTAGAGACCGCATTTTTAGGCATATGCCTTTTTTTCTGCGCATTAGTTCCGATACATTAAGCATAGAAAACACACGCTCCACTTTGTTTGAAGCTTCTAAGTTGACTTTTATTATGCATTTTTTCGAGTTTTTCGGGATTTTCGTGTCTTAAATGCCTTTTTTGGCATTTTGCCATTTTGCTGCCTTTTTTGGTGTTTTTTTTCTGAAAAATTCCATTAAAAATGCAATAAAATCGGGAAAATATACCCCTAAAAAATAACCTTAAAAAATTCCAGAAAATACACTCCTAAGAATTGAAAAATTTTCTCAAAAATTGATCGCCAAAATTTAATTTTTTCATAAAAATTCTAACTTTAAAATTTTCCTTAATTCAAAAAAAAATATAGAATATTTAATAATCATTTAAATGACCAAAATTAAGTTTTTTGATTAAGTTTTACGTGTTTTTGCTCCTCCCTAAAATCCTTAATAAAAAATTTTAAATCGTGTCTTTTTCGAGATTTTCGTGCTTCAAGTTTCAATTCTCATTTTAATTGCGGGATTTTAAGGTTGCATATTTATACTCATTTCTTTTATTTTCAATGTCTTCTTAATTAGGTTTTTGAATTTTTTCTCAGTGAAAGAGTTATCAACTTTTCGGAAAAGATGGAACGGTTTCGGAGGGGTCCACTGCGTTTGGGCGCTGGCGTTTGGGCGCCAGCATGTTTTTGGCTATAACTTTTTTCTTTGTAAACCAAATCCAAAATTCATGGTGTCATTGGAAAGCTTACTCTATTTAGAAGCTCTTTCTAAGCTATCGCTTCGCGATTAGACAATTACCAAAAAAGCTATACATGAAAATTGCGAAAAGTCGAAATTTTTGAAGTTTTTCTTCATAAAATTTTTTCCAGGCTTAAAAATCTTTTTGTTTTTTGTTAGGCTAATAGAGCATGTTAAGAGCTTTCGAATGATACCAAGATTATTGGCTTTGGATGCCAAAGAAAAAAGCTTAAGTGGAAAAACGAGATGGCGCCCAAACGCCAGCGCCGAAACGGCCGCGCCCAAACGCGTGGGTCCCGTTTCGGAGATACCCGTTTCTGGGGAGTAGTAAACGGGGGGACGAACATAAAAGGGTCGGTCAGCGATCCAAAATCTCATGTTCCCGCCACCCAAGGCTTTTCATCCTTAGTTTCAAAATATTACTAAAAATTGATTCGAAAATTTTTTTCACTTCGCCAATCAGTAAGATAACAAATGAAACAATAACAACAAGTGCCATGGACTTTTCATCAATCAAGGAACCTCATCATTTTCTTTTCAGCAGTCAATTTAGCTAGCTGTTTTTTCATTCCCTCCACCTGTTTACGTTGAGCTTTTAATTCATTTGCAATTTGTTTGTCTTTTTTCTTCTTTCCTTTCTTTTTCAATTCATGTTCAACATTTGCTTTGACTTGTTTCATATACTCCATGGTGTTTTCTGTAATTTGTGTGATAATATGAATTTGCTAATATATTTGGTGTTAGCCGGGTCCGCCTAACGGTTTGGGGTGGAGATCTGTTCCGTATCTCCAGTTACATTCCGCCAAGGTCGGCAAGGGCGTAGCCAGACCTTTGGCTTCGGGGGGGGGGGGCTGAAGTAAAAAAATTCAATTTTTAAGGGAGTATTTTTCTTTTTTCAGTCGATTTTTAGGGGTGTTTTCGTTTTTTTGAAATCCCGAATTAGGGGGGGGGGGGTGTATTTTACAAATTTTTAGCCCTTTTTCGTCAAAAAATTACTATAACCTAGTCATATTTGCATTTTAGGATTTATTTTATACTAAAATTCTGTAATAAAAAATTTCTACAAAAACAAAAAATATACACATTAAAATGGAATTTTTCAAACTAAATTTTTTTACAATTGGAAAAGAAAGAAATGATAAAAATTCAAAAATATCTTACCCTTTGCATTTTGGTCTATTTGTAATGGATCGTAGTCATACACTAACTCATTGTCAGGATGCCAGTTGATATCATTGATCCCTTTTGCTTGAAGTGATTCAAATTATAATGAGGAAAATTATTCACAAATAAATTTTCGAATTAGATTTATTTAATAATATATTTAAATAATAGTTTTTGATTTTCGACTAATACCTAATTTTTAATTTGAAATTATCATACGAGGTGCGAGTTGTAACTAATTTTTTCAAAATTTTCTACCGTTGTTTCCTATCGTAATCGCCTACCAAAATTTTATTTTTTTTAATCATATTAAAAACCGTAAAATTTTGTCATTATCGAATAAAATCTGAATGAATTTCACAGAATGAAATTTCAAAATTTTTTTTTTAAATATTCTGGTTTTCGACCCCAAAAAATTGCTTTTAATTTGATACAGTGATTTCTTTAAAAAATCAGGCAAAACTTTACCATCTGTAGATGACTCGGCACTAAGTGATATCGGATTAAAATCCGTGAGCTTGTTATAAACATCATCATTGTCACCGCCAATGCATCCATTAAAAAGGGAAATCATGGCAATAAAAAATGCAAAGAGTGAATAGTTCGATCTCATTTTGATGAATTGGAATGAATAATAATATTGAAAATTGCTTTGTCTTATATTTGAATTTTTCTACTTTCTATTTTTAATCAGTTTTTCCTCTCCATCACTTTGTTAATATAATTTTTTACATATCCTACCCCCGCACAATACTAATTTTTATTGTTAATCATTATTATAATAATCAGTGCTTACGCCTATTTACGAATTTAGCCTACTTGAGTAGGATTTTTTGAATTATACTTTGCTATAATATCTAAAAATATATATAAAAAATTATTGACCTCTCTCTCTCATACCCCAACACAATGCTAAAGCATTAAAGTAATAATCAATGCTTACATCTATTTACGAATTTAGCCTACTTGAGTAGGATTTTTTGAATTATACTATTCTATAATATCTAAAAATATATATAAAAAATTATTGACCTCTCTCTCTCATACCCCAACACAATGCTAAAGCATTAAATTAATAATCAATGTTTACATCTATTTACGAATTTAGCCTACTTGAGTAGGATTTTTTGAATTATACTTTGCTATAATATCTAAAAATATATATAAAAAATTATTGACCTCTCTCTCTCATACCCCAACACAATGCTAAAGCATTAAAGTAATATTCAATGCTTACATCTATTTACGAATTTAGCCTACTTGAGTAGGATTTTTTGAATTATACTTTGCTATAATATCTAAAAATATATATAAAAAATTATTGACCTCTCTCTCTCATACCCCAACACAATGCTAAAGCATTAAAGTAATAATCAATGCTTACATCTATTTACGAATTTAGCCTACTTGAGTAGGATTTTTTGAATTATACCTTGCTATAATATCTAAAAATATATATAAAAAATTATTGACCTCTCTCTCTCATACCCCAACACAATGCTAAAGCATTAAAGTAATAATCAATGCTTACATCTATTTACGAATTTAGCCTACTTGAGTAGGATTTTTTGAATTATACTATTCTATAATATCTAAAAATATATATAAAAAATTATTGACCTCTCTCTCTCATACCCCAACACAATGCTAAAGCATTAAAGTAATAATCAATGCTTACATCTATTTACGAATTTAGCCTACTTGAGTAGGATTTTTTGAATTATACTATTCTATAATATCTAAAAATATATATAAAAAATTATTGACCTCTCTCTCTCATACCCCAACACAATGCTAAAGCATTAAATTAATAATCAATGTTTACATCTATTTACGAATTTAGCCTACTTGAGTAGGATTTTTTGAATTATACTATTCTATAATATCTAAAAATATATATAAAAAATTATTGACCTCTCTCTCTCATACCCCAACACAATGCTAAAGCATTAAAGTAATAATCAATGCTTACATCTATTTACGAATTTAGCCTACTTGAGTAGGATTTTTTGAATTATACTATTCTATAATATCTAAAAATATATATAAAAAATTATTGACCTCTCTCTCTCATACCCCAACACAATGCTAAAGCATTAAATTAATAATCAATGCTTACATCTATTTACGAATTTAGCCTACTTGAGTAGGATTTTTTGAATTATACTTTGCTATAATATCTAAAAATATATATAAAAAATTATTGACCTCTCTCTCTCATACCCCAACACAATGCTAAAGCATTAAAGTAATAATCAATGCTTACATCTATTTACGAATTTAGCCTACTTGAGTAGGATTTTTTGAATTATACTATTCTATAATATCTAAAAATATATATAAAAAATTATTGACCTCTCTCTCTCATACCCCAACACAATGCTAAAGCATTAAATTAATAATCAATGTTTACATCTATTTACGAATTTAGCCTACTTGAGTAGGATTTTTTGAATTATACTTTGCTATAATATCTAAAAATATATATAAAAAATTATTGACCTCTCTCTCTCATACCCCAACACAATGCTAAAGCATTAAAGTAATAATCAATGCTTACATCTATTTACGAATTTAGCCTACTTGAGTAGGATTTTTTGAATTATACTTTGCTATAATATCTAAAAATATATATAAAAAATTATTGACCTCTCTCTCTCATACCCCAACACAATGCTAAAGCATTAAATTAATAATCAATGCTTACATCTATTTACGAATTTAGCCTACTTGAGTAGGATTTTTTGAATTATACTTTGCTATAATATCTAAAAATATATATAAAAAATTATTGACCTCTCTCTCTCATACCCCAACACAATGCTAAAGCATTAAATTAATAATCAATGCTTACATCTATTTACGAATTTAGCCTACTTGAGTAGGATTTTTTGAATTATACTATTCTATAATATCTAAAAATATATATAAAAAATTATTGACCTCTCTCTCTCATACCCCAACACAATGCTAAAGCATTAAATTAATAATCAATGCTTACATCTATTTACGAATTTAGCCTACTTGAGTAGGATTTTTTGAATTATACTTTGCTATAATATCTAAAAATATATATAAAAAATTATTGACCTCTCTCTCTCATACCCCAACACAATGCTAAAGCATTAAATTAATAATCAATGCTTACATCTATTTACGAATTTAGCCTACTTGAGTAGGATTTTTTGAATTATACTATTCTATAATATCTAAAAATATATATAAAAAATTATTGACCTCTCTCTCTCATACCCCAACACAATGCTAAAGCATTAAATTAATAATCAATGCTTACATCTATTTACGAATTTAGCCTACTTGAGTAGGATTTTTTGAATTATACTTTGCTATAATATCTAAAAATATATATAAAAAATTATTGACCTCTCTCTCTCATACCCCAACACAATGCTAAAGCATTAAAGTAATAATCAATGCTTACATCTATTTACGAATTTAGCCTACTTGAGTAAGATTTTTTGAATTATACTTTGCTATAATATCTAAAATATATATAAAAAATTATTGACCTCTCTCTCTCATACCCCAACACAATGCTAAAGCATTAAAGTAATAATCAATGCTTACATCTATTTACGAATTTAGCCTACTTGAGTAAGATTTTTTGAATTATACTTTGCTATAATATCTAAAAATATATATAAAAAATTATTGACCTCTCTCTCTCATACCCCAACACAATGCTAAAGCATTAAAGTAATAATCAATGCTTACATCTATTTACGAATTTAGCCTACTTGAGTAGGAATTTTTGAAATATACTATTCTATAATATCTAAAATATATATAAAAAATTATTGACCTCTCTCTCTCATACCCCAACACAATGCTAAAGCATTAAATTAATAATCAATGTTTACATCTATTTACGAATTTAGCCTACTTGAGTAGGATTTTTTGAATTATACTATTCTATAATATCTAAAAATATATATAAAAAATTATTGACCTCTCTCTCTCATACCCCAACACAATGCTAAAGCATTAAATTAATAATCAATGCTTACATCTATTTACGAATTTAGCCTACTTGAGTAGGATTTTTTGAATTATACTTTGCTATAATATCTAAAAATATATATAAAAAATTATTGACCTCTCTCTCTCATACCCCAACACAATGCTACAATGCTTACATCGATTTACGAATTTAGCCTACTTGAGTAGGAATTTTGAAATATACTTATTCTATAATATGCTAAAAGAAACAGCAAAGCCAAATAATGGCAATAAATTCAAAAAAAGGTTTTCTCTTTCTCTAATTCTCTTTCTTTCTTTCTTTCTTTCTTTCTTTCTCTCTCTCTTTCTCTCTCTTTCTCTCTCTTTCACTAATTCTCTTGAATGAAATGGTGAACGGGGGAATATAGAAAGGATGAATAACATCGATTGGACAAAAAGGGAAATGTGTGAAGGGTTCATCTTCGCTCATGGGTAATAATTTGAATATGTTACAAAATCATAATTTTGTGCATAAAAGAAGAAAAATAATTTGTTATTTCTTGGGTACTGAATTTTCTAATTTTCAGTGGGACTCAGTTGTCCCTGTTCTTAGAGGGCAAAAAGCGAATCCTTCTTTGCTTGATAAAGAAATTGCTGAATTATTGGAAATCTCTGATTATCATAAAAAAAAATTAATTAATTATTTTTTCAACTGTAAAATTATAAAATTAAATTTTCTTTTTTTTTAATTTTATATAAGCAAAAAGAAGTTTTGTTTCAATTTTATTCCAAATTTTTGACGAATATTTTCCATTCATCTTAATTACTATTGAATGTAATTTATGAACAATTTCGATTTTCGTTGAATCATCCAATTTGTTAGGAATGTTGATCATTTACATATTCCACTTCCTTTTCCCATTCTTTGCCAAATATTTCGGCAAATGTTGGCTGAAGTTTTCTATTCTTTTCACATAATTTAACTGATAAAAATTGTCACTTGATTTGATTATGAAAAATAAAACAAAAAAATATAAATTACTTGAAAAAATTGAATCAGTTAAACTAATTTTTGTAAAAGGAATTGTGAATTGTTAAAATGATTTTAATACGTTGAAATTGCAATATTTAATAATCTTTTTCAAGAGATTTTTAAAGAAGGAAAATAATGTAAAAAGGTATAATTTTTTCACTGAAAATGATTAACTTATTTGTAAAAAAAATTAGAAAATAAAAATACTATTTTTATTATAAATTCCTAAATGAATTTTAAAGAATATTTTGCCCCTTTCTGCCGCCTCCATGGATAACACGAGTATTCCGCATAAGGCTTAAAAATTCAGGCTCCCGGACAATCCGTCAGTGGTCAATCCGTCAGTGGACAATCCGTCAGTGTTCAATCCGTTAGTAACTAATCCATAAGCAAATTTATTTTTAAAACTCTCAATTTTATTATAAATCGTTTGAAAAAATTAATGTATTAAAAATTATGAAATAATCATTTTGAAAAAGAATTAAATGATAATTCTCGAAATGGTCAGTTGAAGTATAAAGTTTTAATTGAAGTATAAAATAACTAGATATGTTAAGAATTTATGAAAATTATATTTATTAAATTTACCAATCATTTTCGCAAGATTTTTAATCATTGCTCAAAAAAATTTGCTGACGAATTGTCCACTGGCGGACTGTCCACTGACGGATTGTCCAGACCTTTTTGGGACTTCTACTGAACCGGGCATATTTCTTTTAGATCACTCAGCGGAATGATGTGGTGGATATTTCAAATTTATTTTAATTTCTAAACTTTCAATTTACTTAAATTCGCATTAGAATTTTGTCGTTGCGAGGCATTTTAATTTCTCAATTAATGGTAAATAAATTTCCATTTTTTATTTTATACCCCGCGGAAAAAGGAAATTGGAGCACATAAAGTGGAAAAATTAAATCTTCTTAATTACTTGTTTATTTTTTGTTATTTTTAGATGGAACATTTTTTGTGTTTGATGACTAAAAACTTATTCATTCACTGACAATTGAGCGTTGCAATTTTGCTCTTTTTTAATAAAAAATATTTTTATTAAACTAAAATGTTTAATTCATGTCGTTCTAATGACATTAAAAAAAATTTAGAGTGGTGAATTCTTTTTAAATTTTCACACAGCCCATCAAATTACAACAAGGCCAAAGAACATGCCTAAAAATGAATTTTCATGTGCCGCGTTGTCGGGGCCTATAAAACCTTGTACAGGGCGCAACCTTGCTTGAATTTTGGGAATTAAAAAAATGGATTTTTTTTGTTGTTGAAATAATTTTGGCATTCCATGCCCGGCGGCTCATCGATCGGCGAATTTTACGCTCCCCAACTCTGATCACAGACCTGCTCTTTCTTCCTCGGCCCTAATTTATTCTCCGAGGGGTCGGGAATCGCAAGATTAATAATTCAATTAGTAATTTTTGAAACAAATCTACCTTTTAGGCAGCAAATGTAATCGTGGTACCATAATACTAAACAAATCCATTTGAAGCAAAATGAATGAAATTGTTTGTAAACTTTTCGAGAAATTGCATTTGACGAATTTAACATTAAATTAAATGAGTCAACTGGCATTGGATCATTGAACATCTGCGCATTCAATGTCAAAGAACAAATGGGAAACTTAATTACCTTTTTTGCTTATTTCATTAAAAAATTTTAAACTTCTAGTGAATCAACGAAATATTCTTTAATTAGCAATTTGCACAAAAAGTAAAATGCACTCCCCAAGGACAAATCTTAATTTACAAATTTTGAAAATAATCTACGAATTTTTTAATAACCCAAATAGAAAGTTTAATTACTTTTTGTTTGCTTATTTTATTAAAATAAGTTTCATTCATTAAAAATTTAAAGAAATGCCAACAAAGGCAAATTTTTTCAAAAATTTAAAATTATAATTTTTTTAGCCCTAAGTGGAATATTTCGATTTCAGAAAAAACAAAAAAAAAAATTTCTCCTTCTATTATGATTTTAAAGATTTATCCGTTTCCAAAACACAAAAAGAAAAGAAAATCAGTACAATCATTAAATATCTGATCACAATTTATCGTCAAAAAAGACCAAAATAAAGATAAGAGTAAAAGACCCCAAAAGGACAGATAAATGTCATCCGAAGGCATCTCATCCACAGGCAAATCATCCAAGGAACATATCCACAATTTTTAATAAAAATAGTATAATTAACAACATAAAAATTTTTTTTAATCAGAATTTTGATTATTTATTTTTTGCTTTTGGCATTTGGCTTTTTTATTGTCTTTTTTTCTTATATATGCTACATAATTTATAAACTCAAAATTTCAATCTTTTAAAATTTAATCTCATTGGGGATTTGTATTATGCTTGGTAAAATTTCGGCTTAATGTACAGATAAACTGACGAAAAAGTTCTTGTTTATAATTTCTTAAGGAAGCATCCACAAGGGATGTTGCCTAACTCAATTATCTATAAAAATTTTTCTTGCACTTTTCAATTCTAAGAAGGAACTTTGAATGCTATATGGAAAAATAAAATTTTGAAAATAATTTTAGATGTTTGTTTGAATTCGGATAAGGAATATTTTTTTAATAAAAAAGGTTTGGGATGAGATGCCTTGACCCCCTCCCCCAAAAAAAAAATTGAATTCAAATACAGAAATTTTTAGTGAAAATATGAATCAAAGCAATCAGTAATCAATCACTCACTGTACCAGCCATTCCAATGCCTCTTTGTTCATTTTGCCATATTCTTCCGCCAAGTCAACTTTTTCGGCCTTTTCTTTCATCATTGCGTCAAATTCTTCTCTAATTACGCTAATTGCTTTTTCATCAGTGTTAATCATCACACTTTTCTCTTCTCCTGTTGTGAGTAAAGCTACGGTAATTTCTTTCTTTTTACCCTTTTCCGTTTTCAAATGTGTTGTTTGATTTTGGCTTCCAAATAATTTAATTCCTTTCAAATTTTTTACAAAATTTTGCCCAATTTTTTCAAATTGTTCAAATTCGTGTTTATTCAGCAATTTAAGATCATAATAGTTCCCTTGAGTATTTTTTCTAATTTGTAGTCCAATTTGGCCTGATAGTTTGCAAAAAAGGATGCCCAAATTTGAATCATACTGTCCAAAACATCAATTAAAATGGCACTCTGTGTTTCTTTGCCAAGATGAAAGTTTGGAATCGCCGTGGAAAAATGCCGTGCCACCGTCCAATTTTTAGCTGTATAATTAATAATTTAACAAAATAATGAACTCTAAAAATACCTTCTAAGTATTCTTTTAAAAAGTATTCATACAAAATCTCAACGTATTTTTGAAACTTTTCACATTTTTCCCTTATTTGCTTTCCCGCAATTCTGGCACATTGCCACTTCTCTTGCAGCCAATACAAAACGCCAAGGTAACCATCGTACTGTTTTGTCAAATATTCTACCGTCTCCCCAATATCGTATTTGCTCTTGCCCTTTTGCATTGATAACAGCCCAACATTCTTCAATGATTCTTCTCTCCCCAAACAAAATTTGTCAAATTTTGTCTGATCTTTGATATAAGCAAGAAAAAGCTCGTCATCAATCTGAAAGTTTTCTATTGTAAAATATAAATTAAATGTTTTATATAACCAGGCTTCTTTTTAATGTAAGAAAGATCGCGAGATATGTAAATACGATAAAAATGCTAAATTATGTATGAAATATATACAAAAACCCAGAAAAATCTACCAAAATATATAAATTACGTTTTTAAAAATTTTTTTTTATAATAAAAAAATTTTCGTAAAAAATTGTGGAATAGGCACAAAATGCCATAAAAAGAACCTAAATAGGATTAAAATCAATTTAATATTTAAAAAAAATTTAATTTTTGATATCTCCTTTTTTTAAAACCGCTTTTTATGGGTAAATTTAATATGTAATAAGTGAAAAATCCGAAAATATGTAAATAAAAGTCCCAAATTTTGTTCTAAACACAAAAAAGAAAGTGTATTTCCTACAAGAGCATGGAGAACAATAAAAATGTATTTACAAAAAATCGCATCCCTATACATAACCTTTAATTCATTCATCGGTGAAAATAGCCATGCCCATTTTTGTTTTTCTTCTTCCATATCATTTTCTGAAATCATTCTTTTCGCAGTTTTGGACATTTCGTTTAACAAATTATTAAATTCTTGATTTAAGCAATTAGTGCTTTCTTTGGAACCGCTTGCTTCATCCAACTTATTCTTAAATTCTTGCTTCTGATAAGAGCTTTCTTTGGAACCGCTTGAACTCTCTCCCTTTTCTTTCCCACTTTTGGGGCTTTTCCCTTTAAAAATTTGAATAATTTTTTTACCAACGCTTTTATTAAATTTCAATTCTTCGGCATTTGCCAATTTTGGTGCTGGCCATTTCTTAAAAAATTCCTCCAAATTGTTTTGGAATCCTTTTGCGTATGCCGTATTAAAAAAGAATGCAGCAATTTGGCCAAGTCGCTCCACAACATCGACCAGTGATTCGATTTTTCTTGGATCGCCAAATTGGAAAATTGGTCTCACTATGGGTAATTGTCGTGTCTTCGCCGGACATTCAGCTTCAATTTTTAAAATAAAAATTATTAAATTCGAATTTAAAAACAATTACCATCGGCATAAACTCGAAACAAATACTTGAACAAAACTTTCAAATATTTGCGGAATTTTTCACATTCTTTTCGATGGACCACAATTTTGTCACATTGCCATTTCTCTGTCATTAAATACATAAAACTATGAAAAGCTTCATATTTTTGTTTCAGATATTTTTTTGAATCTTCTAAGTTGCTATTTGGTTTTGGTCCAATATTATTACTCATCAGATTTTTTGCAAATTTATTGCAGAATTTTTCAAATTTAATTTGGTTGGTTATAATTGCTAGGAATGCGGTGTCACTAATCTTAAATTGTGAAAATTAAGGAATAAATGTTTTAATTGAGATTTTAAATAATTGGCTGCCTTATACATATAAACATTTGCTATTTGTGCTTGTTTCTAAGATTTGTGCCTGTTCTGGCCCGGCGTATCTCGCAAAATTCCGCGCCTGTCTCTAATTCTTACCACTGTGTTCATAGCATATAATGAATCATCCATAACATAATGAATTAGTGATGGCTTTCCGGAATTTTCAAAAAATTTTTGGGCTTTTTTCATATTTTCATTCATTGTTTCCTCAAATTTTGAGCGTGGAGTTCCGTATAAATTGTCAAATTTTGACTTTTCAATTAAATTATGCTCGTCCAATTTGAATAAATATTTCCGGTGATATGCTTTATTAAAATTTATCGCATATGTTTTAATTAGCTCTTCTTCGTTCAATAAATTAGTTTTTTGATAGCCGTAATATTCACTCCACCAAAAACCAAAACTTTCATTTACAGTAATACCAACTTTATTTTTAATAGTATTTCTAAATGAATTGCTTTCAAAAAAGCAGCACCACATATGAGACAAAATTTTTATGGCAAAAAGCAATGTTCCCTTGGTTTTCGTAATTTGCTGGTCACTCGTACCAATCTTTAAAAGATCCACCTCTTTTTGAATGAATTCAAAATTTGGCTTCCTCAATTTCTTAATTTGTTTGGCCAAGTTCGCGTCATTCCCTTAAATTTTTTGGCGTTAGATGGTTTCTTAATTTTTTGAAAAGCCCATTTGGTAAATTTTAGGAAAAGATTTAGAATAAATTTTTTATTTTAAATTATTAATCAAATAACAACCTTTTACGTAGACTACTGCATATTCCATGAAGAAATATTCATACAAAGTAAACACATGCTTACGGTATTTTTCACAATCTTGCCAAACAGTATCCATGAAATGCGCAAGCTTTTCGTTCCAGTTTAAATTACTATATATCTTTTTGATGTGGTCTATCTCTTTCTTTATTTTTTCAATGACTTTCCCGCATTCCCAATTCTCTCGAAGGAAATGCAAAACGCCAAGATTTATTTGGTATTTTTGCGCCAAAAGATCATTAATAGAATCGAAATTTAAGCTGTTTTTTGCACAAAGTTCAATGAAAGAGCCATTGGCAGCAACAGCAGCAATTATTTCGTCTTCATTAGGCGGTGATTCCTCTCCCATCTAATTAAATGATAAATGGGGCACTTTCCTGTTTTAGGGTAAAACACGCCAATACTTAAAAAAACCTACAAAAAGGGCGAGCAAATTCACAAATTCATAAAAAGGCATGAGATTCATTTGTAGTGCCCCTCGAGAATCGATCTCGAGTTAAGACCCGAGAAACTCTCGAGTTTTTGGTCTCGAGTCTCGGAAGGTTTTTGTATAAGTGTCACTCATTTTAATGTTATGCACACTTTGTGAATTTTTGCGTCCTTTAGGTTGGTTTTTTAAATTTTGGTGTGTTATCCTAAAACAGAAAGTACCAAAAAAAGGATAAAACAAGAGGAGGCCAAAATAAAATAAATTAATTCTCTGTATCTTCCCCAGGGCCTATCTCTTGAATTTTTGAATACTGTATTCTTAGTCAAAGCTCGTAAAATCTAATGAAAACTAAAATGTCATTATTAAGATGGTTTGAGATCGTATTAGAAGAAATTTAAAAAAGTTAAAGGGCAAAAAATCAAAGAAGCTAGGGCCGAGACCAGATCTTTTCAAAAGCGGAATCTGTGGACATGGGAGGACCATGGGAATCTGTACCGGCTTCCCACTCTTTTTGATCGTGTTTTTCATGCTAATCAAATGGATATATTTGGAAAAAACCCAAAAATTAAGATAGTCGCTGTAAGAAATTTTCGGAATTTTTTGCGCAATTTAATAAATATGAGTTAAAAATTATTAAAAAAAAAATTTGATTTTTGACCCGGCAATCCAAACAAAAGGCTCATTTTTATATAATTTAGTCAGACCCGGTTTACAAGGTTTTATCGTCCCCAAGATGTATTTAAAAATTTTACTTACCTCTGCATTTGTTTTTGGAACCGAAAATAAAAATAAATAAAATATTAGAAGAAACATTTCTCTAATTAATATTATGCTGATAAAGAATTGTTCGAATATAAAATAATTTAATGATTGTTTAAATATTTTTTCTATAAAATGAAATAAAATCCAAGATTCTTTAAATGCATAATTTTCTTTCATGCCTGCGCATTTCTAATCGATTGCATATCCAGTGAGATTAGAGAAACACAGTAAATAAATTAATATTGCATCATAGTACCCATTTTTTGCTTAATAATGTAAAAATTTATCAAATGACATTAAAAAATTCGAAAATAAAACCAATTAAAACGCTCTTCACTCATAAAATAATTTCGTAATAAACCCATTTTTGCTTAAAAATATAAAAATTTTATCAAATTAAATTAAAAAATTCACTAAATAAATCAATTAGAAAAGCTCCTACATATAAAGCAATTGCGTCATAAACCCTCTTTTTGCTTAAAAATATAAAAATTTTATCAAAGAACATTAAAAAATTCGCTAAACAAAATCACTTACAAAGGAGAGTTTTCAAGTGATGGTGGAGTTTCCAAACGAGACTTTGTAGGTGACTAAACCACCCCAAGATTCTATTGTGAATTTTTTTTTGTAGCTGCTGAATGAGCCTCGTGGCCAAGATATAAGGCCCTAAAGGTTTAATAATATTATAGAATAAAATTTGTTAGAGTAGCAGCGTTCTGGCCTAGTGGTTAGTGTGTTTTATGCATCAATTTTTATAAGTGAAAGTTCGGTTCCACCGTAATCAAAAAATTTTCTTCTTAGTTTATATGTAAATATTCTTTTTTGTTTTTTATAGCCTGAAAATTTATCATTTAATCAGCACACATTGATAATCGATGAAGAAGTGTTCAAAACAAAGTACAAATTCGCAACTGGCACTACATAAGAGGAGAACATTTAGCAATTATTCTTTTGGCAATGACATGGCTGTTTTTTGGCACCCAAACAATACTTGTTCGGGTGCGTAAAAATTGGAAAAGGATCATTTCCATAATACCCAATATTTCGCCATGCGTTATCCAAACATTTTAAAAATTTTCACTAATTATACCGAAAAACTTAAATGTCAAGCGGTTGACAAATTCATGTCCCATGTTTCGGTATTTGTTTTACGTTTAATTCCA
The DNA here is from genome assembly GCA_023374025.1 of Heterodera schachtii. NCBI lineage: Eukaryota > Metazoa > Nematoda > Chromadorea > Rhabditida > Heteroderidae > Heterodera > Heterodera schachtii. The sequence goes on along the minus strand of SIJG01000009.1, from coordinate 774,109 downwards.
CTCATTATTTGGTTTTAAATCCATTCCACCCTGACCAACTGTTAACCAACAATATTGATTTATGCCCAGGACGTAAAATCGGGTATAAGACTTCTGTTACCCACTCGATCATCAATTTCTTTGTCATAAAAACCTTGAAAATTTCCTTTTTTGAACATTTCCCTGATCGTTCAGCAATGGATAATGGAGAATATAGCTGCCCGCTTCCACGTTACCACTGGCATTACTGTATAACTGTGTATGGTGCTTTCCACAGACTGTACGACACATTCCACTATTTTGGTTCGCACTGGCGCCAACGTACGTTTAGCATGCATTTCAAATTCAAACCCCGATTGATCTGCATTAAGCAAATCTCGATCTTATCCTCCTTAAAAATTAGCTGATTCGTTCGACAAATAAAGCAGTTTCTTGCTTCACATTTTCATAGGTCACAAAATGTTTTTTCGAAATAAAACTCGTTAAATTTTTTATTTTGTTTTGCAAAAATATTTTAGGAACTTTTCTGGAGACAATTCGGTGCCTCTTTTTGAAATTTTGCCAAGCTTACTGTCTGAAAAGAGCGCCCATTTCCGTAGAATTGAATCGGAAAGAATAAATTGATCTCAACCTTGTGCTGAAATGGTTCCACAATTTCCTTGTCAATAATTTTGCGTGTATCAGTTCGATCTTTCAAATTAATTTTACTTTTATTATTTCTTTTCATTAAAACGATCTAAACATTTTTAAGTCAGAAGAGGACTGAAGAAAACAAAATCTCAAGTGCATTCTTGCCAGAGAGCGATGACCCTTTCCCGGTGACTGATACTACTGTAATTCCAATTCTTTATCAGCATAAGAAATAGTATTTGTTTTTGGGTTTTCTGGTGATGGGAAAATAGTTTTGTAAGATGTAATGGCTTTTATGAGTGCAGAGCTTTTCTAATTGGTTTTATTTAGAGAGTTTTTTAATGTCATTTGATAAATATTTACATTATTAAGCAAAAGTGGGTTTATTATGCAATGTTTTTATGCGTGAAAAGCGTTTTAATTGATTTATTTAACGAATTTTTTAATGTCATTTGATAAATATTTACATTATTAAGCAAAAAATGGGTACTATGATGCAATATTAATTTATTTACTGTGTTTCTCTAATCTCACTGGATACGCAATCGATTAGAAATGCGCAGGCATGAAAGAAAATTATGCATTTAAAGAATCCAAAATTGGGTTTTACTTCATTTTATAGAAAAAATATTTAAACAATCATTAAATTATTTTGTATTCGAACAATTCTTTATCAACATTATATTATTTAGAGAAATGTTTCTTCTAATTTTTTATTGTTTTTTATTTTCGGTTCCGAAAGCAAATGCAGAGGTAAGTAAAATTTTTACATACATTTACATTTAGAGGCCGATAGTGTTCTTAACAGATTAGAAAATGAAATATTATAATAAATAATTTTTTTAACTCCTAATTTATTAAATTGTGGCAAAAAATTCCGAAAAGTTCATAGAGACACTAACAATTTATTTTGCGGGTTTTCCTTACCTAGCCATTTGAATAGCTAAAAACTAGTAATGAAATGAATTTTTTGGAGATTCCTTCCTAGCGTTTCTCGGGGACCGCTGTGGGAGGACAGGTCAGGGGGACGGGTTTGGCGAGCGAAAATTCGGATAGCGGGGACCCCAATCTCCTGGAGGTGCCCAAAACTTTATTTTAAAAAAAGAATTCATGCCGCCACTTGAAATAGTAAGGGTTAGTTGTCTTTTGACTAGCTTTTCAAAATAATCCCATGCCAAAGATCGGGAATCGTTCTGGGACCGGGAAGCAGGCCCAAAAAGGTCGGAAATCGGAGAATCGAAAGCTCGGGGTCGAGGGAACTTGCTCAAATTTAAAATTTTCGTTCATATCGGGACGGCATTTTATTTCCCTGAAATGTGCTAAAATTTATCGCAAAATTTTCATAAATTTGTCATTGTGTGTTCCCGGCTTTCCCGAAAAATCCCGCTTTAATCTAAACAAAATTAAACAAATTATCTATCACATTATCTACAAATTAGTTTTTTCTTTTAATTATTTTTTAAATTTTTTCTATTAAGGTCTCAAACAAATCTTGCTAAGTGACACTTTAGTTTTCATTAGGTTTTATATGGTATTCAAAAATTCAAGAGATATGCCTTGGGAAAGACAGAGAATTAATTCTTTTATTTTGGCCTCCTCTTGTTTTATTCTTTTTTTGGTACTTTTCTGTTTTAGGATAACACACCAAAATTAAAAAAACCAACCTAAAGGACGCAAAAATTCACAGTCTGCGCATTGAGATCAAGAATGTACCAATTGCTAACAAAATCCCGTGAAAATAGATAGGTGCTTTTATGCAAAAATCTTTCGAGACCGAGACCAAAAACTCGAGTGTTTTTCGGGTCTTAACTCGGCACAATCTCATACCTTTTTATGAATTTGCTCGCCTTTTTTTTTATTGGTTTTTAAGTATTGGCGTATTACCCTAAAACAGGAAAGTGCCCCATTTATCATTTAATTTAGATGGGAGAGGAATCACCGCCTAATGAAGACGAAATAATGGCTGCAGTTGCTGCCAATGGTTCTTTCAATGAACTTTGTGCAAAAAACAGCCTAAATTTCGATTCTATTAATGATCTTTTGGCGCAAAAATACCAAATAAATCTTGGCGTTCTGAATTACCTTCGAGAAAAATGGGAATGCGGGAAAGTCATTGAAAAAATTAAGAAAGAGATAGACCACATCAAAAAGAAATCTAGTAATTTCGATTGGAACGAAAAGCCTGGGCATTTCATGAATAATATTTGGCAAGATTGTGAAATATACCGTAAGCATGTGTTTATTTTGTATGAATATTTCTTCATGGAATATGCTGGATTTTATGTAAAAGGTTGTTGTTATTTGATTAATAATTTAAAATAAAAAAAATTCGTGCTCGATCGTTTCCTAAAATCTACAAATGGGCTTATCAAAAAATTAAGAAACGATCTAACGCCAAAAAATTTAAGGGATTGACGCGAATTTGGCCAAACAAATTAAGAAATTGAAAAGGCCAGATTTTGAGTTTTTTATTCAAAAAGAGATGGATCTTAAAGAGATTGATACGAGTGATCAGCAAGTTACGAAAAGCAAGGGAACATTAGTTAGTGTCATAAAAGTTTTGTCCCATATTTGGTGGTGCCTTTTTGTATCGGATAGAAGTGCTGAAAAGTTTGATAGACTTACTTTTTGGCGGAATAAATATTACGGCTTTCAAAAAACTTTTTTATTGAACGAAGAAGAACTAATTAAAACATATGCGATAAATTTTAATAAAGCATATCACCGGAAGTATTTATTGAAATTGGACGAGCTTAATTTGACTGAAAAGCCAAAATTTGACAATTTATACGGACCTCCACGCTCAAAGTTTGAGGAAACAATGAATGAAAATATGAAAAAAGCAATAAAAAATGTTGAAAATTCTGGAAAGCCATCAATAATTCATTTTCTTATGGATGATTCATTATATGCTATGAACACAGTGGTAAGAATAACATGTGTTAATCATTATTATTTTAATTTATTTACATATTATTGAACGAAAGTAATTTTATTAAGTATTTATCATCAACCGCATTTTTTTTTAGCAATTCTGGCATAGATTTTGAAAAAATTTTACCAATTCAGACATTCTGATGAAAATTCCCTTTAACTTGCATTAACTCTTCAATGCTAGAACATCAGTAAATTCATTTTCATTTTCAGTGAAAATTTGTTTAAAAATGGTCAAAATTACAATTTTTCCCCCGGCGGCGCCTATCGACACCGCTGGGCGCCAAAAACATTTTTTCATAAGAAATGGCGCAAAATCGCAAAATTGGGATTTTTGGTGGAAATCTTTTACAACTTGAACTACAAATTAAAAATTTCACGGCGGCGCCTACCTGCAAAATCGGATCCATTTGTTCTCAAAAAATTTTTTGGAAAAAAGCGCCGAACAAATTTTTTTTATGTATTTTTTATTTGGAATAAAATTTTTCAATATGCTGATTTTTGAACTCAAGGGCCAAAACAGGCACAAATCATAGAAATAAGCACAAATAGCAATTAATCATTTATTTCTCAACTAAAAGCATTTATTCCTAAATTTTCAAAATTTAAGATTAGTGACACCGCATTTTTATCAATTATAACTAACCAAATTAAATTTGAAAAATTCTGCAATAAATTTGCAAAAAATCTGATGAGTAATAATATTGGACCAAAACCAAATAGCAACTTAGAAGATTCAAAAAAATATCTGAAACAAAAATATGAAGCCTTTCATAGTTTTGTGTATTTAATGACAGAGAAATGGCAATGTGACAAAATTGTGGTCCATCGAAAAGAATGTGAAAAGTTTCGCAAATATTTGAAAGTTTTGTACAAGTATTTGTTTCGAGTTTATAGCGATGGTAATTAAATTCGAATTTAATAATTTTTATTTTAAAAATTGAAGCTGAATATCCGGCGAAGACACGACAATTACCCATAGTGAGACCAATTTTCCAATTTGGCGATCCAAGAAAAATCGAATCACTGGTCGATGTTGTGGAGCGACTTGGCCAAATTGCTGCATTCTTTTTTAATACGGCATACGCAAAAGGATTCCAAAACAATTTGGAGGAATTTTTTAAGAAATGGCCAGCACCAAAATTGGCAAATGCCGAAGAATTGAAATTTAATAAAAGCGTTGGTAAAAAAATTATTCAAATTTTTAAAGGGAAAAGCCCCAAAAGAGGAAAAGAAAAGGGAGAGAGTTCAAGCGGTTCCAAAGAAAGCTCTTATCAGAAGCAAGAATTTAAGAATAAGTTGGATGAAGCAAGCGGTTCCAAAGAAAGCACTAATTGCTTAAATCAAGAATTTAATAATTTGTTAAACGAAATGTCCAAAACTGCGAAAAGAATGATTTCAGAAAATGATATGGAAGAAGAAAAACAAAAATGGGCATGGCTATTTTCACCGATGAATGAATTAAAGGTTAAATTTTTTGGTTTTTCGAGTTATTAGAGCCTATTTTCTAGATTTTTATTTTTAGAACTAAAAAAATTTCAAAAATACACCTCTAAGAAATGAAAAATTCTCAAAAATTCATCCAAAATTATATATTTATTTTCTTGGCAAGAATTTTTGATTTTAAAAATTATTTAGCTCAATACTGATTTGGCATAATTTTTTTTATTTTGGAATAGATTTTGTCATTTTACACCCCTAAATTTGAGGTTTTTAGTCACTATTTTTCTTTTTAGAGCCTATTTTTGGGGGTTTTTAGGACTAAAAAGCGTATCCCTAATTTATAAAACAATTGATTAAATGATTTTACAACAGAAACACTTTTTAGATTGATGACGAGCTATTTCTTACATATATCAAAGATCAGACAAAATTTACGGGATTTTGTTTGGAGAGAGAAGAATCATTGAAGAATATTGGGTTGTTATCAATGCGAAAGGGCAAGAGCATATACGATATTGGGGAGACGGTAGAATATTTGACAAAACAGTACGATGGTTACCTTGGCGTTTTGTATTGGCTGCAAGAGAAGTGGCAATGTGCCAGAATTGCGGGAAAGCAAATAAGGGAAAAATGTGAAAAGTTTCAAAAATACGTTGAGATTTTGTATGAATACTTTTTAAAAGTCTACTTAGAAGGTATTTTTAGAGTTCATTATTTTGTTAAATTATTAATTATACAGCTAAAAATTGGACGGTGGCACGGCATTTTTCCGCGGCGATTCCAAACTTTCATCTTGGCAAAGAAACACAGAGTGCCATTTTAATTGATGTTTTGGACAGTCTGATTCAAATTTGGGCATTGTTTTTTGCAAATTATCTTGTCAAATTGGACTACAAATTTGAAAAAATATTTGAGGAACCTAATTATGATCTGAAGTTGCTGAATGAACACGAATTTGAACAATTTGGAAAAATTGGACAAAATTTTGTGAACAATTTGAAAGGAATTAAATTATTTGGAAGCCAAAATCAAACAAAACATTTGACAACGGAAAAGGGTAAAAAGAAAGAAATTACCGTAGCTTTACTCACAACAGGAGAAGAGAAAAGTGTGACGATTAACAGTGAGGAAAAAGCAATTAGCGCAATTAGAGAAGAATTTGACGCAATGATGAAAGAAAAGGCAGAAAAAGTTGACTTGGGGGAAGAATATGGCAAAATGAACAAAGAAGCATTGGAATGGCTGGTACAGTGATTGCTGATTGCTTTTATTCCTTTTTTCACTAAAATTTATGTATTTGATTTTTTTTGGGTAGGGGGAGGGGGTTAAGGCATCTCATCCCAAATCTTTTTTTATTAAAAAAATATTCCTTATCCGATTTCGAACAAACACCTAAAATTCTTTTGCAAACCTTTAATTCCATATAGCATTCAAAATTCATTCTTAGAATTGCAAAGTGCCAGAAAAATATGGATAAGATAATTGAGTTAGGCACATTCCTTATGCATGCTTCCTTAATAAATTATAAATAAGAACTTTTTCGTCAGTTTATCTGTACAATGAGCCGAAATCTTACCAAGAATAATACGTACGGTCCCAATGAGATTAAATTTTAAAAAATTGAAATTTTGAGTTTATAAATTATGTAGCATATATAAGAAAAAAAGCAAAAAATAGCCAAATGCCAAAAGCAAAACAAATTCAGATAAAAATATTTTTTATGTGTATAATTAATTTCCTGTGGATGAGATGCCTTTGGTCTGTCTGTCCTTTTGGGGTCTTTTACTCTTATCTTTATTTTGGTCTTTTTTGACGATAAATTGTGATCAGATATTTAATGATTGTACTTATTTTCTTTTACACTTTTTGTGTTTTGGTGACGGATAAATCTTAAAAATCATAATAGGAGAATTTTTTTTTATTTATTTCCTTTATTAACCGAAAACGGAAAAATCCCACTTCAAAGGACAGTTTTTAGGCGATGGTGTGATTTTTAGATGAAAATTAGTGAGTGGGTAGACATACCACCGCTGGGATACAAGAATTTCTATAGCTGTAGAAGCATTCGAATTGATTTTTTACTTATTTTAAATATTTTTAAATAAATTAAAGTCAAAAATATGATCTCTGGGCTTATGAATACCCCATTGAATGCCTGTCCACGCTCCATCTTGTTCAGTTCGGACAGAACAGTCAATGGCAGTTTGTTGTGGATTACTTGGTACATGAATGGACTTTCAGTCGTCATGTTGGGGTGGCCGCAGACACGTTCCAATGTCTTAAGGAAGTGTTGCAGTGATCCAACGCTGTCATCCACGGGCCGGAGATTGGTCAATTCGGATTGAAGTGCCTTGGCAATTTCGTGGGTCCCCGAATAGTCGCCTGAGTGCAGCTACGGCATTGGCATAGTTCTTCCCTCCACGATAGGCTGTCATGGTACAGGCAGCCTTTCCACGTAAGCAACCGTGGAGGTAGCTAAGTTTGTCGACGGGCTCAAGGGCGGCACGGTCGACGGCACTCTCGAAACTCTGCCAAACGGGGGCCATTCCATCGGTTCGCCCGACAAAATGTATCATTAATTGGCAACAATTATACAGAAAAAACTCAAAAATGACGAAATATTTTATTTAGAAAATCAAAAAACAGAATAATGTACGTCTATCTTTAATCATACCAATTCTAATATTTCGTCAGCAATTTTTTCTTCCATTTTAAATGTTCTTTTATTTCGGCTTATTTTCAACATTTTTGCAATTTCCTCGTCACTCCTTTTTGGGTTTTTCTCTTTTTATTTGATAATAAATTTTTATTTTTTCCATTTTTTCTTTCGTTATTTACATTGAATGCCATATTGTGTCTTCCATTTATCATTCTAAATTGGCCAATTCCGGTTTTCTTACAAATTTCTTTGTAATTTTGGTTCCATTCTTTTTTTGAATATTTTCTTTTCTGTTTTAATTCATTGTCATTGTGCACAATTTCAATTTTTTGTTCATCAATTTTTGGTTTGTATTTATATAATCCAAAATCTTTAATCCATTCAAAAATTTTCATTCGATTTGTACCCTTTTTTTTGCTATTTTTCTTTCTAATTTTACTTCTTTCTTTTGCTGAGTATTTTCTTCCTTTTTGCTTAATTTTCTGTTTTATTTTATAATATTTTTGCAATTATTTCTCTTATTTCATCCATATTTTTATTCTTCATTTTCTTCTCATTATTCTCCAAATATTTCATCAAATGACTTTTGTTGTAAATTTTTATTTTCTGTTCCTGTTTGACCAATTAAAGTGATCAAAAGTAAAAATAATTAAAAAAACATAATTTCATTTTCACTTGGCAATAAATAACAATTAATTTATTTAAAAGTGAAGCAGGAAATTTTTAGCTTAATGAATATTTATTAAGAAAATTTGAGATTTTATTGCTTTGTATCGTTTAATAAAAACCAGGACAAACATCTAATTATTTACTTGATTTATTATGCTCCGTTTCATAATTATAAACTCAAGATTTTTTCTTCACCTCATCTACTTCCCGTGGACCAAATGAGATGAGATTTTTACCAAGCGTAACTTCCCCATAAATATTAATAAGCACATAAAAAAAAATCAGCAAGTAAATAAAATTTTTTCCGAAAGTGGCTCCAAATTGGCGTTTCAAAATTATAAACTCAAAATTTGAAGACATTTATCTTTTTTAATACGCTACATACCTAAACATCTGAAAAATTTATGCTAGTAAAACTTTTTTTGCTGATCAAAAAAGTCACTTGCACTGCAGTGATCAGATAACTCTGAAAAACATAATGGCTTGAAATCGGGGAAATTTCGGAAAAAAATTCATAGGGGGATGGAAACTTTTTTCATAGAAGATGAATATGAGGGACAGAAAGCGCACAAAATTTGCTACAGAATGCAAAAGACCGCATGTCGCTATGACTTTACAGGCTAAGATGCCGGTCAATGAAACTCGAAGCATAAAAATTACTGTAAAATGCACTGAATTACAGTGCTTTTTTTGCTGTTCGAAATTCAATAGGCAAATTTTCCGTGCACCAGGGTTGTTCCGGAATGAGAAAAATACCTGGATTCGGGTCGGGTGGGTCGAAAAATCAACGGATCGGGCATGAAATACGAAACGCGAAACGATCAACATCCCTGATCCGCAATATTACCGAGAAAAGAATCCCCCAACTTCTTTTTTCCCTTTCATGGTTTTTCTTTGGCTCGTTCCTCATACATCGGTGTGAATAATATAATGATGATGATGAACGTATGGAATGAATCAGTTTGGGGGATGAACAGATGAGAGGGAGGAGGAGACGACCGTCTCCCACCCCTAAAAACGTTTTTTTTCTTTTCCCCATTTTTCTTCCCCCGCCTTTCCCCTCTTCTGCAGCTTTCCGCCGTTGAGAATGAAAATGGGAATCGATTTCAACGACGATGTGTGAAGAGAGAGCGATTTTCCTCCATCATCATCCCTTCCCCTCCCTTCCCTTCCTCCCATCCCCCCCAATTCCGCCACCATTTTTGTGTGCGTGTGTGTGTGTGTGTTTATCGGCTATCCTGGTCTTCTATTCCACATCCAAACTTTTTTTTTTTAAATATTTCTATCCCCAAAAACTTTAAATTCGGGAAAAATGGTTTTTATTCATCTGGCGTGACCAAAAATCTCATTAAATCCATTGCTTGTATGTGTGGAGTTGAATGAATTGCGTCCAATCTATCTACATATTCGACGACGATTTGGCTCAACTCTTCAATTCCTCCCAATAAATGCCCCAGGAATTTCAAAAATTTTGTTTTTTAATGGTACCAGAATTCAGTGACTATTATTTCCCTAAGGCCCGACCCCTCGGGGAAGAAATTCTCGGGGAGCGCGGGGGAGGACAGGTCGGGGAGAAGTCCCAAAAATGTAGGGGACCGGGGTTGAACCCCACCAATTTATTTGAAAGTTGTCGTATCATTCATGTTCAATGCCAAAACTGGTTAACTAAAAAATTTTGGTAATACTGCCGATGGTCCCCCCACCCTTTTTGGTGAAAATTTTTTTCTGTTCTAAAAATTCATGAAAACACGTTTTATGGGGTTTTTAGGGTCTCACTCACTGATCACGAATCTGACATCATTTTGACCAATTTCGAATCTCGGACCCAAATTCGAACAAAAAGTCGAAAATTCAAAATTTTCAAAATTCTTACTTTTGTTCCTAAATGGATCAAAAAAGCTAAATTCTGTCAAAAACCGTCGTAACATCAAAAAATAGTCATTCTATCAAGTACGCACATAAAAGTGAATTTTGAAAATTTTGAGTTTTCGACTTTTTGTTCGTGTTTTCACGACTTTTTAGAACAGAAAAATTTTTTCCCCAAAAAGGGGGGTGGGGGACCATCGGCAGTATTACCAAAAATTTAAAAAAAGTGTGGGGAGACCTCACAAAGTTGGAGAATTTTTTAGACCAGTCACAGACAGCACACATCAACAATTAATGGCATTTGTTTAGATTTGCTGCAATTTTAATTCCATTTTTTAAATTTTGTCGACAAATTAAACAGTGCCGAAACCCCAAATGACTTCCAGGGATGACGAATATGACTATTTGTTTAAGGGTATGTCCTTACATTTTTGGCATCTAATGTGGCCAAATTTTATTTTTCGTTTATGCCATAAAAATTTATAATGATTTTTTTTCTCCCTTCATTTTGCGAGAAAAAATCCTCCTTGGACATCATTTACCTATGTCGTCTCCTGGTTCCGGTCTCGTTTATTTTTTCCAAAAAGTTAATTAAGAAACCGGGAGTCCCGTAAAACGGGATTCTCGGTCCCGGGATCCCGTCTCTGTCCATCTTCCAATTCCCGGTCCTGGCCATTTCAAAATTCTGTTTTCTAATTTATATCGTGGTTCAAATAGTGTAATTTTGCCATAAATGTTGAATTCAAGTTCAGCGTCTGAAATTTTCCGAAAAATATTTCAAAACAAAAAAAAAATCTCGATGAATTAAAAACCCCACAATTTGGAGTTTCAGTTGTGTTGATCGGCGACTCGGGGGTCGGCAAGTCCAACCTGTTGTCCCGCTTCACGCGCAACGAGTTCAACCTGGAAAGCAAGTCGACCATCGGAGTGGAGTTTGCCACGCGAAGCATCCAGGTTTTGTTTTTGCCCCACCCAATTACGCCCGGCGGGGCACAGGAATTGCGGGATTAATTTTAAAAAATCGAAAAATTCCGCCGGATTTTTAAATTACTCACCAAACCTTGTGTCATGTGCTTTTCAAACAAAATGGAGCCATTCGCCCCCCCCCCCCCTGCTTCGTTTCCCGTTGAAAAATTTTTTTTTAAACCTTTTTTTATTTAAAAATTAAAAAAAAAATTTTTTTTTTAATTTTGTCGGTGGCCAAACCAGTAAATTTGGTTTTTGGTTGTAATTTTAAATTGGAGTCAAAAACCCGTCGAAAAACGACGCATTTTTTTATAATTCATTTTTTCAGGTGGACTCCAAAACGGTGAAAGCGCAAATTTGGGACACGGCGGGCCAGGAGCGCTACCGGGCCATCACTTCCGCGTACTACCGGGGCGCCGTCGGTGCACTGCTCGTCTACGACATTGCCAAGCATGTGACCTACGAGAATGTGGAGCGGTGGCTGAAAGGTGTGTTGTGTGTGTGGAACGGAAAAAAATGGGGAAATTTACGGCGGAAATTTTTGGTACCAGAAATTTTCGGTGTGTCAAAATCCGGCATTTTGAAAAAGTTTGGCCATGGATTTTCTGGGTAAAAATCCATTCCTTGTAGAGCCCTGGACCTGGAACCAGGGGCTGGATCGGGGTCGAGCCAATATTTTTTCAAAAATTATTTCTACTTTTTCATTTTCTTGCATTTTTTTTTTCTTGGCGAGGACAATTTTGTAGGCCTCTTCAGCCTCTCCGCCGGTGGGGAACAGCCTCAGATTAAATTGTTTATCGGACAAAATAGGCGAAAACACGTATTTTCACTATAATCGTTTTTTTTTAAATTTAATTTTGCGGCAAAAAAAATGGAAAAATTTAATTTTTAAATCGAATTTTTTCCGCGACATGCGCTGGGGAGAACAGCCTCAGATTAAATTGCTTTCTTAACTTTAATACCCCGTTTTTTGTCCAGTGTATTTTTTTTTTTTTTTGTTTAATTTGGTACCATTGGAAAAAATAGGAATTTTTTTTTTTTGGCATTTTTTGCTAAATTTAGCCATTGAGATAACATTTGCAAAAAAACATTGAATTATTGAGAGTCGGCGACTGTTTTCTCGCTTTTTGTTTTCTAATGTATTCCGTCACATTTTTTAGAGTTGCGCGACCATTCCGACCAAAACATTGTGATCATGCTGGTGGGCAACAAGAGCGACCTGCGCCATCTGCGGGCAGTGCCGGTGAATTTTAGTGAAAAATTTCGAAGAAAAAATTTGGCAGTCGTTAGTTTTTTTTTTTTTTTGAAATTAACCAGTCCGAAAATTGGGTATAACTTTAGTCACACTCCCCCGAAAATTCTTTGTTTAATTTTTAAACTAGAAATTTTTCATGAAAAAATTTTTTTATAAAAAAATTTAAATAAAAATTTTTTTTTTTTTGAAACACTTAAAATTCACCATATAAGTGAAAATTTTTTGAAATTTTTAAAATCTTTTAAAAAAAACTCCAAAATTGTATTTCAAGATTAAATTTTTACTTTCCCCAAAGACCGACGAGGCCAAGGCGTACGCGGAGCGCAACCAGCTGTCATTCATTGAGACCAGCGCGTTGGACGCCACCAATGTAGAGGACGCGTTCACCAACATTCTGACCGAAATTTATCGCTCTGTCAGCACACGGTAAGTAAAACAAAAAACTTATCAGCAAGGCTGATTATCCCCCGATTACGGTGCCTAGTACGACAAAATCTCATAAATTTTTCAAAAATAAGTCTTGCTGTATTCCTAACTGCAAGCCCCCCCCCCCCTAGTTTTGGAAATTGCAAGTTTAAACTCTTCAATATCGGTACGCCAAAAAAAAAACAATTGAATTTTGGTGCCGCTATTGGATCTGCAAATTTGAATTCTTGTATAAAAGTTCACTAAAAGTTTCATTAAATTTCCATTTGAGCGCCCATTGGCATCACTTAACGGGCCAAAACAAAATTGGCCATTTTGGATTTAAAAAAAGAGTTAAAATATGTTTGAAAGGGCATCGAAAAAAGTGAATGGACAAAATATCGCCGCAGAAATTTCAAAAAATTTCAAACAAATTTTCAAGAAAAAATCTCAGAAAATTTTTTTATAAGAAAATTTTAAGGAACAAAATTTGAAAATTTTCAGCGATTTTTTTTTCTTGAAATTTTATGATAAATTACAGTAACAAATAATTTTTTTTTAAATTTTCTATATAAATATTTTCTAAGTTTTTTCCTTGAAAAATTTCTATGTTTGAAAAAAAAAATTTGATTTCTGCGGCGAGGTTTTTCTCGGCGAGATTTTGGGTGTACCCCTGAAAAAAGTCAATTACAATTTGCATATTGAATAACGGTGCAAAAATATGAAACTAGTTGCTGTCAATTTTTTTTTTAATTTTTTGGGAGGATTTTGTGCAAAAAATGCACCCAGTCAGAAGCGGATAAACCTAATCTTTTAATTGTTGTGTTGCCACAGACAAGTGCCACCGGACCGGATGGTGCCAATCAACAGCCAGCACAACATCACACTGTCCTCCTCCACCAGTGCCAACAAGGAGAAGAAGGCGTGCTGTTCCGCCTCCTAATTTATTGATTGATTGACTGATCGGAATGATGACGAAAGTGGTGTGATCAGAGAAAGAGAGAGTGGGAGAGAGTGCAACCATTAATTTAAAAATGATAATTAATACAAATAAATTTCTGCGCCTTGAAACTTAAAAAAAAAACAGGACTGTAAAAAATTCTGGGGCTAGGACTGGACTCTTTGTATTGGTACTGAATCCGCGGTGCGCACGCAAAAATGCTACCAAAAACTCACAATTTCCAAATTTTTTGGCACCCGTTTTCGAAAAACTTTTTTTTTTTTTGTAAAAAATGGGCCGCAAAAAAAAAATTTTTATTCCTCTTTTATTTGGAATAAATTTTTTAAAAAAAATAGGTTTTTAAGCATTTTTCATGAAAATTTGTACTTTTTCGGTATGACAAAGTGCGTTTCAGTGCCAAGGAAGTCGGCCGGGTCCGAACCTAGGAAACCCCCGGGATTTTGTTCAGGACTCTGTTAAAACGAAAAAGAAAATGCATTTTGCGTTACTCTTGCAGTTGTGTCAACAAATTCTGGGCAGAAAAATCCTGAAAACCCTCTTTTCCCGACCATTGTGCCAACAAATGTGAAAACTTTAAAATAAGTAAAAATTTCAATTTTTATACGGGCCTATGCAGTTGAAAATTTGTTGCAGGCAAGCGGATTTGAAAAAACTTCTTTTTTTTTTTAATTAGAACTGCATGAGTACTAAAAAAGATAATTTATACTTAAATTTACAAAAATTTTATGTCCATGTCAGCCTCTTCATCCGTTTTTTGCTGTTTCCTTAAACACTTTTCCAAGCTGTTCAATTTGACGCACGCGCACATTGCCTTTTTTTTCCTTTCGCGTACACTGACACAAAACGCCAAATTTGTTTGTTTTTGTCTTCTTATGTCTATTGTTCAATTTCTCTTCCTGTTCTTTGTTTTTATTAATAATTGTGACACGCAAATTATACACACATAAAAAGTGCGCAAAATGGTTTTTTTCCTAATTTAATATATTGGTTTATTCGTTTATCTGCTGTATTTTGTTTCTATATTATAATAAAATGTATGGATGCTCGGGAATTTCAAATTTGCGGCTCCCATTGCGGGTTTGGACTCAAAATTTGTGCGGGACGGGACCCCATAAGGATAAATCCGCACTTAAAATTCGCGGAATTTTTGAATTAAGAAAAAATTTGGAATAAAAAATGTCTAAAAACAAAATCAACCAATTTTATGCTGTTGATTCATCATTAATAATATAAATTATGTCAAAAATTTAAATTTAAATGTTGTAAAATTTTGAAGGGATCCTTCCTGAATAAATTAAAAAATTTGATAAAAAGAAATGTTCGATTTAAAAGAAAGAAGGAAACCCAATAATTATCCCTTTTTAAATGTTTTTATAAATTTTTTATTTAATATATCACCTTTAAAATTATGAATAAATTCCGTTTTCTGACATAGTTTGATTTTAAACTGTATAAAAGACCAAAAGACCATGCATTTTTCTTGATTTTAAGCACCGCCGTTAGGCAGCGCAGTTCCAAAATTTATTCCATGCCACACATGTTATGGGCAGGATACGCCAAGTACCTCAAACTTGGGTAATTAAACCGAAGAAAGAGGTGCAGTGGGGGAAAATGACTACTAAAATAAAGGAAATATTTGATGCTGTGCGAGCACTTTGTGGTCCCTTCTCTGACTCTTCCAATGCAGCAGTTCTTAATTTTTAGCATTATTTTTCTCTCACACAATGTCTGCTCGCCTCTTCTTTTCCTAAGCTATTTTCCAAGCCTTCGATTTTCAGTCTCCTCTTTGCTGCTATTCATTTCTCCATTGTGCTGTTGTTCATCATTGATCCTATATAATAAAGATGATTGAGGTTATCTGCCATGGTTTGAATTGGCGTGGCGTTTTGTAATTGTTTTGCGTTAAAAATGTATTTGAAAAAAAGAAATGTTTGGTTTTTGCGTTAAAAAATGATTTGAAAAATGAAGTGTTCGTTTTGCCTTTTTTCATTTGATTTTGTTTATGCTTTTGTAAAAAGAACTGAAAAAGGTTATTTAGGTATTTGCTTTTCATTATTTTTGTTATTTGTATAAGAAAAAATTTGTTTTTTGTTTGTGTAAATTATTATGTAAAGAAAAAAGGATTTTCTTTTTGTATCTGTCTCCGATTCAGCAATATTTTTTAAAACACGGCACTTTCTGTCGGTCGGCTATTCAGCGTTTTTTTAAGCTTTTCTGCAACTAAATCTACCAGTCGGTCAACTGTCGTCCATTCAATTTGCTGTGAATGAGATTGTGTTATGTAAGCTTGCCTGAATTAGTTTGTATTGTCAAAACGAATTTTTTATTATTGTATTGTTTTGAGATGACACTGTTGTGCCTCTCTCATCCATGAGACACAGAAGTGAATTGTCAGTTTTTTAAAATGTATTGCTTTGAGATGACACTGTTGTGCCTCTCATCCATGAGACACAGAAGTGAAATTTGTCAGTTTTTTAAAATGTATTGTTTTGAGATGACACTGTTGTGCCTCTCATCCATGAGACACAGAAGTGAAATTTGTCAGTTTTTTAAAATGTATTGTTTTGAGATGACACTGTTGTGCCTCTCTCATCCATGAGACACAGAAGTGAATTGTCAGTTTTTTAAAATGTATTGCTTTGAGATGACACTGTTGTGCCTCTCTCATCCATGAGACACAGAAGTGAAATTTGTCAAAGTTTTTAAAATGTATTGTTTTGAGATGACACTATTGTGCCTCTCATTCATGAGACACAGAAGTGAAATTTGTCAAATTTTTTTAAATGTATTGTTTTCTTGAGGGCGGCTGAAGGCCTCCGTACGAGGCCGCGAAGCGGCCGAGTGAGTAACTTAGGCGCAAAAATTGTTGAGGAGCCGAAGGTCCCAGTACGAGGCCGCGAAGCGGCCGAGTGCGTACCTTGGGCGCAGAAAAGAGGCCGAAGGTCCCCCCGTACGAGGCCGCGAAGCGGCCGAGTGAGTACTTTTGTCGCAGAAAATTGTTGAGGGGGCCGAAGGTCCCCGTACGAGGCCGCGAAGCGGCCGAGTGAGTACCTTTGATATTGAGTCCCAGTGATTGGAGCCGAGGGTTGAGTCTAGGTGATAGAAAAGCAGTCCAAGTGAAATGCCGGGGTTGAGTCGAGGTGATAGAAATGCAGAAGAAGTTGTGACTGGGGGTGTAGTCCACTCGGCCGAGTGGACTACACCCCCAGTCACAACAAAAAGGAACTTCAAGTTTTTAGCTCTGAACTTGAGCGCCCAGTCACAAGGAATAATAATATTTTGCGCCTTCTGGTTTGGTTACCTTCGTCGGCTCGACTTTTCAGTGCCTACGACTTACGCACCTGAAGAGGAATTCAAATGCCTGGTTCTTCTCACGTCGCTGAAGTCACCAAGCGACGCAAAATTACGCCAGCACATCCTCGCGCGTCTCACAGCGGAGGACTCAAAGACGACGAAAACGTCCAAATTATTCGACAAAGTCGTCGAGGACTTAAACACACAGCTGAAAACGGAGGCGGAAGCAAAAATTTTGGAGCAGCCAAAGCCCAAAATCAACGCAATTCAACATGGCAAATCAACGCCAAATCACCAAAATCGCGGAAATGGTCGCCCAAATCAGAAATTTTCGGGCAAATCAAAGGCCAAAGCCCCGCCGAGCAACTGCTATCGTTGCGGAGAATTGCATTGGGGCCAGGATTGCCCAAAGAAGGAAAATATATGCCGCAAATGTAATCGCAAAGGCCACATCGATCGGCAATGCGACAAAATTCGAGCATTTCACCAAAATAAGAGCAGAAAATTCAACACAAATACGGTGATGCTCCCCGCGGCCTACATCAATTCCGTCCATTCATCGAATCTGCTGAAAGCACCGATCAATGTGAACGGCACAGCAATTGGCTTCGTTCTGGACAGCGGTGCGGAAATCATCATCATCAACGAGGATGATTACGACGCAATGGGCCGACCGCCAATTCAAAAATGTTCGGAAGAGGCACGCTTTTTCGACGGAAAGCGGTGCAAATTCCTTGGACGCGGGACCGCCACCTTCAAATTCAACGGGATTCAAGCAACTCTGCCATATTATGTTGCCAAATCGGGATC
This sequence comes from Heterodera schachtii, assembly GCA_023374025.1. Lineage (NCBI taxonomy): Eukaryota > Metazoa > Nematoda > Chromadorea > Rhabditida > Heteroderidae > Heterodera > Heterodera schachtii. Next base: position 756,238 of record SIJG01000009.1, on the reverse strand, counting down.
ATTGAATCTTTTGGGCACGCCGGCAATGGAAGCGTTTGGATTCCTGGAAGAAATTCGGCGAATGATCAGCCCCGTCCAAATCAATCAAATTTCGTCAAATGATGCGGCCAAAATTCAACAATTCGTCGAAATATTACCACAAAAATATGAGCAAATATTTTCAGAGGGCCTTGGCTACTGTTCCAAAATGAAAGCCCATCTGATGCTCAACGAAGGCGCAAATCCAACGTTCAAGCGCGCCCGTCCAGTGCCTTATTCAACGCTGCCAATAATCAATGCAGAATTGGATCGGTTGGAGAAAATGAACGTCATCACACCGGTCGAACACACCGACTGGTCCGCCCCAATTTTGGTGGTCAAGAAAGCGAACGGAACTGCTCGTCTGTGCGCTGATTTCTCCACCGGGCTCAACGACTCTCTTCAATTAAACCAGCATCCTCTGCCATTGCCAGCCGACATTTTCGCCACACTCAATGGTGGAAAATTTTTCTCAAAATTGGATTTGTCGGATGCATATCTGCAAATCGAACTGGACGGCACTTCAAAGAAATTGTATACAATCGCGACACACCGGGGTCACTACCAATATGAGCGGCTGCCATTTGGAGTGAAATCCGCCCCCGGGATTTTTCAATCGGTGATGGACAACATGCTTTCCGATTTACCATTCGCATTGGCTTATTTGGACGACGTCATCATTGTCAGCGCAACTTTTGATCAACACCGCCAAAATTTGGACCAAATATTCACCCGTATCTCGGAATGGGGGTTCAAAGTCCGAATGGACAAATGTTCATTTTTCAAAAATGAAATCAAATATTTGGGCGTGATCATTGATCAAAGTGGACGTCGTCCGGACCCAAACAAAATAACAGCCATCGCAGAAATGCGCATTCCTTCAAACGTCAGCGAATTGCGTTCATTTTTGGGCATGGTCAACTATTACCAGGAATTTGTCCGAAATTTCCGGTTTATCCGACAGCCCCTGGACGAACTGTTGAAGAAGGACGCCAAATGGGATTGGTCACCCAAATGTCAAAATGCGTTCAACAAAATCATTTCAATGCTACAATCCGAGCTAGCACTGACGCATTTTGACCCAAATTTGCCGATAATCGTCGCAGCCGACGCATCACAACATGGCATCGGCGGCGTCATTTCACACAAATTTGCCAATGGCTCAATAAAAGCCGTGTCGCACTTTTCGCGTTCACTTACACCGGCTGAGCAAAATTATGGACAAATCGAAAAAGAAGCCCTGGCACTCGTGGAAGCCGTCAAACGTTTTCACAAGATGATTTTCGGCAGGAAATTCACATTGCTCACGGATCACCAGCCACTCAAGAAAATCTTTGGCAATAAAGACGGTGTTCCGAAGCACTCCCACAACCGTCTCGTCCGGTGGTCACTCATTTTGACGGCTTACGACTTCGACATACAATACGTCAAAACGGACAAATTTGGACAGGCAGATGCATTATCTCGCCTAATTTCAGTCCAAAAGTCAAAATCCGACGATGACGAAGTCATCATCGCATCATTTGAAGTTGAAACGGCATTGGATCGCAATTTGATCAACAATGTCAACCAAATGCCGATCACTTTCAAGAATTTGCTCCAAGAAACAGCAAATGATCCGGCACTCGAACAAATTCGCCAATTTGTCAAAAATAAGTGGCCGGAAGTCAAAAATTTTCAGCAAATTGAGGGCCTGGACATTGCCAAATTCACACAATTTTATCGACGTCGCGACGAAATCTCGATCGTCAAGGACTGTCTGATGTTTGGCGACCGAACAATCATCCCAAAATCGCTGCAGAAGCAAATTCTCAAAATGCTTCATCAGGGACATCCGGGAGTCAAACGGATGAAATCTTTGGCCCGAATGCATGTCTACTGGCCATTGATGGACACCGAAATCGAAACGTTCGTCCAAAAATGCACTCCATGCGCAGCTTTCGCCAAAAATCCAATCAAGACGACACTGCAGTCATGGCCAAAATCTGATGGCCCGTGGAAGCGCATTCATATCGACTACGCCGGGCCATTTCATGGCAAAATGTATCTGATCGTCGTCGATTCATTTTCAAAATTTCCGGAGATTTTTGAAATGAATTCGACAAATGCGACGGCCACAATCTCCAAAATGCGCTCATTGATCGCGCACTACGGCATTCCGGAAATGATTGTTTCCGACAACGGCACTCAATTCCAAAGCCATCAATTCCAAAATTTCGTTAAATCGAACGGAATTGAACACATTTTCACAGCGCCGTACATGCCACAGTCAAATGGCCAAGCCGAGCGGATGGTCGACACTTTTAAGAGGGCATTCGCGAAAATAAAAGGGGAGGGAGTTGACGGCAATGTGCTCGAAACTTTTCTACTCACCTATCGCACCACGCCATCCAAAACTCTTGATGGAAAATGCCCGGCCGAATTATTTCTTGGCCGAAAGCCTCGAATTGGCCTCGACCTTCTCCGCCCTCCGCTGTCAATTCCAATCGTCAAGGACGACAAAATGGAGGACCAATTCAACAAGAAACACGGCGCCAAATTCCGATCATTTGACATCGGACAATTAGTCTTCACACGTCGGCACAATTCAGCTGATTGGCGCCCCGGCAAAATTATCGACAAAAAGGGTGTCATTTACACCGTCGAATTGCCGAATAACTCTCGCGGTCGATTTCATGCAAACCAAATCCGCGCACGTCAAATCCCGGATGAGGACATCGAAGACCCGCTTGATGTGATCAATGGCACTTTTGGCCTCCCAATTCCATTAAGGGACCAAAATTTGGCAGAAGCCCCGCCAGCCAATCAATCACCGCCAGCCCGACGGTATCCGACTCGAAATCGCCGGCCCGTTGATCGCCTTCAAATCGACCCCAGCCGATCGTCCTATGTGTGACTGATCATGGCACTGATCAGTTGGATTTAAAAGGGGAGGTGTTAGAGAGGCAAATAATTCAAATATTTGCAATTCACTCTCTTGGGCTCTTTGACCCCATATTGATTTTTGCCCCATTTATTCCTGCCCTTCCCTTCGTCCATCCACATTCATTGTATTGTTTTTCCTTCATATTTTTGTGCTCCCCCAAATTGCTCCGTCCCTCCGACAAATATTTGTTAATTTATTTTCCATTTGTGTTTAATAAATTTATTTGGTGTTCGACTTTCACAAATATTGTTTGAGCAATCAACCGGCTCAACAAAGAATTGGTGAGTTAAGTCCAAGTGATTGGAATGCCGAAGGATTGCTGAGTTTGAATCCAAGTAATTGGAATTGTCCGTAAGAAATTGAAAGAAACAAGGAAGATGAGGAAAATGCTAACAAATTTATGCCATAAGAAATGCGAAGGAATGCCAAAAGAAAAGTGCGAGGCCGCGAGGCTGTCGAGCCGCAGTCGGAAATTGGTGAGTGGGGCCGAAGGCCTCCGTACGAGGCCGCGAAGCGGCCGAGTGAGTACCTTTGGCGCAGAAAATTGTTGAGGGGGCCGAAGGCCCCCGTACGAGGCCGCGAAGCGGCCGAGTGAGTACTTTTGTCGCAGAAAATTGTTGAGGGGGCCGAAGTTCCCCGTACGAGGCCGCGAAGCGGCCGAGTGAGTACCTGTGAGATTGAGTCCCAGTGATTGGAGCCGAGGGTTGAGTCTAGGTGATAGAAAAGCAGTCCAAGTGAAATGCCGGGGTTGAGTCGAGGTGATAGAAATGCAGAAGAATTGGTGAGTTAAGTCCAAGTGATTGGAATGCCGAAGGATTGCTGAGTTTTAATCCAAGTAATTGGAATTGTCCGTAAGAAATTGAAAGAAACAAGGAAGATGAGGAAAATGCTAACAAATTTATGCCATAAGAAATGCGAAGAATGCCAAAAGAAAAGTGCGAGGCCGCGAGGCTGTCGAGCCGCAGTCGGAAATTGGTGAGGGGGGCCGAAGGCCCCCGTACGAGGCCGCGAAGCGGCCGAGTGAGTACCTTTGGCGCAGTTGGGGCCGCAGGCCCCGTACGAGGCCGCGAAGCGGCCAAGCCCTTCCCAACGGTTCAACATCCCAAGACACACAAAATGAAAAAGGCTGAAGAAATTTGCTGAGGTTGAATCCCAGTGATTGGAATGCCTGAGGATTGAGTCCAGGTGATAGAAATGCCGTAGAATTGTTGAGGTTAAGTCCCAGTGATTGGAATGCCGAAGGATTGCTGAGTTTGCGTCCAAGTAATTGGAATGCCGGAGAATTGAGTTCCGGCGATTGGAATGCCAGAGAATTGAGTCCCGGCGATTGGGATGCCAGAGAATTGAGTCCCGGCGATTGGGATGCAGAAGTGTGAGATAGAATTCCAATGATTGTATGCCTGAGAATTGGGTCCAGTGATTGTAATGCTAATGAATGAAGTGTTCCAATGATTGCGAGCCGGGGGTTGAGTCCATGTGATAAATTGCAGAATTGGTAAGATAAGTCCCAGTGATTGGAATGCCGAGGGTGTATAAGAAATGACAAGAAACAAAAAGACAGTAGAATGTTAAAAATGTTGTGCCATAAGAAATTGCCAAGAGACGGGTGCGAGGCCGCGAAGCGGCCGAGCCATTTTCGGTGTTATGGTTCATAATTTTACAACACAACCGTACTTCCTAGCGGTTGCGATGCGCCGAAGGCGCATTCAACCGCTAGTATTATAAATTATGCAAAATCAAAATTTAAATCTTATAAAAATTAAATTCTAATAAAAAGAAATGTTCGATTTAAAAAAAATAAGGAAACCCAATAAATTATCCCTTTTTAAATGTTTTTATGAATTTTTTTATTTAATATATCACCTTTAAAATTATGAATAAATTCCGTTTTCTGATATAGTTTGATTTTAAACTATATAAAAGACCAAAATACCATGCTTTTTTCTTGGTTTTAAGCACCGCCGTTAGGCAGCGCAGTTCCAAAATTTATTCCATGCCACACATGTTATGGGCAGGATACGCCAAGTACCTCAAACTTGGGTAATTAAACCGAAGAAAGAGGTGCAGTGGGGGAAAATGACTACTAAAATAAAGGAAATATTTGATGCTGTGCGAGCACTTTGTGGTCCCTTCTCTGACTCTTCCAATGCAGCAGTTCTTAATTTTTAGCATTATTTTTCTCTCACACAATGTCTGCTCGCCTCTTCTTTTCCTAAGCTATTTTCCAAGCCTTCGATTTTCAGTCTCCTCTTTGCTGCTATTCATTTCTCCATTGTGCTGTTGTTCATCAAAAATTATGTCAAAATCAAAATTTAAATGTTATAAAATTTCTATGAATCCTGCGATGATTGAATTATAAAATTCAAGAAATGTTCGATTTAAAAAAAATAAGGAAACCCAATAAATTATCCCTTTTTAAATGTTTTTATGAATTTTTTTATTTAATATATCACCTTTAAAATTATGAATAAATTCCGTTTTCTGACATAGTTTGAATTTAAACTATATAAAAACCAAAATACCATGCTTTTTTCTTGGTTTTAAGCACCGCCGTTAGGCAGCGCAGTTCCAAAATTTATTCCATGCCACACATGTTATGGACAGGATACGCCAAGTACCTCAAACTTGGGTAATTAAACCGACGAAAGAGGTGCATTGGGGGAAAATGACTACTAAAATAAAGGATATATTTGATGCTGTGCGAGCACTTTGTGGTCCCTTCTCTGACTCTTCCAATGCAGCAGTTCTTAATTTTTAGCATTATTTTTCTCTCACACAATGTCTGCTCGCCTCTTCTTTTCCTAAGCTATTTTCCAAGCCTTCGATTTTCAGTCTCCTCTTTGCTGCTATTCATTTCTCCATTGTGCTGTTGTTCATCATTGATATTATAAATTATGCAAAATCAAAATTTGAATGTTATAAAAATTAAATTCTGATAAAAAGAAATGTTCGATTTAAAAAAAATAAGGAAACCCAATAAATTGTCCCTTTTTAAATGTTTTTATGAATTTTTTTATTTAATGTATCGCCTTTAAAATTATGAATAAATTCCGTTTTCTGACAAAGTTTGATTTTAAACTGTATAAAAGACCAAAACACCATGCTTTTTTCTTGATTTTAAGCACCGCCGTTAGGCAGCGCAGTTCCAAAATTTATTCCATGCCACATATGTTATGGGCAGGATACGCCAAGTACCTCAAACTTGGGTAATTAAACCGACGAAAGAGGTGCATTGGGGGAAAATGACTACTAAAATAAAGGATATATTTGATGCTGTGCGAACATTTTGTGGTCCCTTCTCTGACTCTTCCAATGCAGCAGTTCTTAATTTTTAGCATTATTTTTCTCTCACACAATGTCTGCTCGCCTCTTCTTTTCCTAAGCTATTTTCCGAGCCTTTGATTTTCAGTCTCCTCTTTGCTGCTATTCATTTCTCCATTGTGCTGTTGTTCATCATTGATATTATAAATTATGCAAAATCAAAATTTAAATGTTATAAAAATTAAATTCTGATAAAAAGAAATGTTCGATTTAAAAAAAATAAGGAAACCCAATAAATTGTCCCTTTTTAAATGTTTTTATGAATTTTTTTATTTAATGTATCGCCTTTAAAATTATGAATAAATTCCGTTTTCTGACAAAGTTTGATTTTAAACTGTATAAAAGACCAAAACACCATGCTTTTTTCTTGATTTTAAGCACCGCCGTTAGGCAGCGCAGTTCCAAAATTTATTCCATGCCACATATGTTATGGGCAGGATACGCCAAGTACCTCAAACTTGGGTAATTAAACCGACGAAAGAGGTGCATTGGGGGAAAATGACTACTAAAATAAAGGATATATTTGATGCTGTGCGAACATTTTGTGGTCCCTTCTCTGACTCTTCCAATGCAGCAGTTCTTAATTTTTAGCATTATTTTTCTCTCACACAATGTCTGCTCGCCTCTTCTTTTCCTAAGCTATTTTCCGAGCCTTTGATTTTCAGTCTCCTCTTTGCTGCTATTCATTTCTCCATTGTGCTGTTGTTCATCATTGATATTATAAATTATGCAAAATCAAAATTTAAATGTTATAAAAATTAAATTCTGATAAAAAGAAATGTTCGATTTAAAAAAAATAAGGAAACCCAATAAATTGTCCCTTTTTAAATGTTTTTATGAATTTTTTTATTTAATATATCGCCTTTAAAATTATGAATAAATTCCGTTTTCTGACAAAGTTTGATTTTAAACTGTATAAAAGACCAAAATACCATGCTTTTTTCTTGATTTTAAGCACCGCCGTTAGGCAGCGCAGTTCCAAAATTTATTCCATGCCACACATGTTATGGGCAGGATACGCCAAGTACCTCAAACTTGGGTAATTAAACCGAAGAAAGAGGTGCAGTGGGGGAAAATGACTACTAAAATAAAGGATATATTTGATGCTGTGCGAACATTTTGTGGTCCCTTCTCTGACTCTTCCAATGCAGCAGTTCTTAATTTTTAGCATTATTTTTCTCTCACACAATGTCTGCTCGCCTCTTCTTTTCCTAAGCTATTTTCCGAGCCTTTGATTTTCAGTCTCCTCTTTGCTGCTATTCATTTCTCCATTGTGCTGTTGTTCATCATTGATATTATAAATTATGCAAAATCAAAATTTGAATGTTATAAAAATTAAATTCTGATAAAAAGAAATGTTCGATTTAAAAAAAATAAGGAAACCCAATAAATTGTCCCTTTTTAAATGTTTTTATGAATTTTTTTATTTAATATATCGCCTTTAAAATTATGAATAAATTCCGTTTTCTTACAAAGTTTGATTTTAAACTGTATAAAAGACCAAAACACCATGCTTTTTTCTTGATTTTAAGCACCGCCGTTAGGCAGCGCAGTTCCAAAATTTATTCCATGCCACATATGTTATGGGCAGGATACGCCAAGTACCTCAAACTTGGGTAATTAAACCGACGAAAGAGGTGCATTGGGGGAAAATGACTACTAAAATAAAGGATATATTTGATGCTGTGCGAAGGTTTTGTGGTCCCTTCTCTGACTCTTCCAATGCAGCAGTTCTTAATTTTTAGCATTATTTTTCTCTCACACAATGTCTGCTCGCCTCTTCTTTTCCTAAGCTATTTTCCAAGCCTTCGATTTTCAGTCTCCTCTTTGCTGCTATTCATTTCTCCATTGTGCTGTTGTTCATCATTGATATTATAAATTATGCAAAATCAAAATTTAAATGTTATAAAAATTAAATTCTGATAAAAAGAAATGTTCGATTTAAAAAAAATAAGGAAACCCAATAAATTATCCCTTTTTAAATGTTTTTATGAATTTTTTTATTTAATGTATCGCCTTTAAAATTATGAATAAATTCCGTTTTCTGACAAAGCTTGATTTTAAACTGTATAAAAGACCAAAATACCATGCTTTTTTCTTGATTTTAAGCACCGCCGTTAGGCAGCGCAGTTCCAAAATTTATTCCATGCCACATATGTTATGGGCAGGATACGCCAAGTACCTCAAACTTGGGTAATTAAACCGAAGAAAGAAGTGCAATGGGGGAAAATGACTACAAAATAAAGGATATATTTGATGCTGTGCGAACATTTTGTGGTCCCTTCTCTGACTCTTCCAATGCAGCAGTTCTTAATTTTTAGCATTATTTTTCTCTCACACAATGTCTGCTCGCCTCTTCTTTTCCTAAGCTATTTTCCAAGCCTTCGATTTTCAGTCTCCTCTTTGCTGCTATTCATTTCTCCATTGTGCTGTTGTTCATTATAAATTATGCAAAATCAAAATTTAAATGTTATAAAAATTAAATTCTGATAAAAAGAAATGTTCGATTTAAAAAAAATAAGGAAACCCAATAAATTGTCCCTTTTTAAATGTTTTTATGAATTTTTTTATTTAATATATCACCTTTAAAATTATGAATAATTCCGTTTTCTGACATAGTTTGATTTTAAACTATATAAAAGACCAAAATACCATGCTTTTTTCTTGGTTTTAAGCACCGCCGTTAGGCAGCGCAGTTCCAAAATTTATTCCATGCCACACATGTTATGGGCAGGATACGCCAAGTACCTCAAACTTGGGTAATTAAACCGAAGAAAGAGGTGCAGTGGGGGAAAATGACTACTAAAATAAAGGAAATATTTGATGCTGTGCGAGCACTTTGTGGTCCCTTCTCTGACTCTTCCAATGCAGCAGTTCTTAATTTTTAGCATTATTTTTCTCTCACACAATGTCTGCTCGCCTCTTCTTTTCCTAAGCTATTTTCCAAGCCTTCGATTTTCAGTCTCCTCTTTGCTGCTATTCATTTCTCCATTGTGCTGTTGTTCATCATTGATATTATAAATTATGCAAAATCAAAATTTAAATGTTATAAAAATTAAATTCTGATAAAAAGAAATGTTCGATTTAAAAAAATAAGGAAACCCAATAAATTGTCCCTTTTTAAATGTTTTTATGAATTATTTTATTTAATATATCACCTTTAAAATTATGAATAAATTCCGTTTTCTGACAAAGTTTGATTTTAAACTGTATAAAAGACCAAAATACTATGCTTTTTTCTTGATTTTAAGCACCGCCGTTAGGCAGCGCAGTTCCAAAATTTATTCCATGCCACACATGTTATGGGCAGGATACGCCAAGTACCTCAAACTTGGGTAATTAAACCGAAGAAAGAGGTGCAATGGGGGAAAATGACTAATAAAATAAAGGCAATATTTGATGCTGTGCGAGCACTTTGTGGTCCCTTCTCTGACTCTTCCAATGCAGCAGTTCTTAATTTTTAGCATTATTTTTCTCTCACACAATGTCTGCTCGCCTCTTCTTTTCCTAAGCTATTTTCCGAGCCTTTGATTTTCAGTCTCCTCTTTGCTGCTATTCATTTCTCAATTGTGCTGTTGTTCATCATTGTATTATAAATTATGTCAAAATCAAAATTTAAATGTTATAAAATTTCTATGAATCCTGCGATGATTGAATTATAAAATTCTGATAAAAAGAAATGTTCGATTTAAAAAAAATAAGGAAACCCAATAAATTATCCCTTTTTAAATGTTTTTATGAATTTTTTTATTTTATATATCACCTTTAAAATTATGAATAAATTCCGTTTTCTGACAATGCTTGATTTTAAACTGTATAAAAGACCAAAACACCATGCCTTTTTCTTGATTTTAAGCACCGCCGTTAGGCAGCGCAGTTCAAAAATTTATTCCATGCCACATATGTTATGGGCAGGATACGCCCAGTACCTCAAACTTGGGTAATTAACCGAAGAAAGAGGTGCATTGGGGGAAAATGACTAAAAAATAAAGGCAATATTTGATGCTGTGCGAGCACTTTGTGGTCCCTTCTCTGACTCTTCCAATGCAGCAGTTCTTAATTTTTAGCATTATTTTTCTCTCACACAATGTCTGCTCGCCTCTTCTTTTCCTAAGCTATTTTCCAAGCCTTCGATTTTCAGTCTCCTCTTTGCTGCTATTCATTTCTCAATTGTGCTGTTGTTCATCATTGTATTATAAATTATTTTACTTTTATTAAGAAATAAAAATATCTAACGAAGGGGTGACCACTTACACGTTAGATTAAATAATTGATAAAAGTAATAGAAGACGAATACATTTGAAAAAGATAAAATGAGTCAAATGGGTAAAAGTGATAGACGACAATTGAATTTGGATTGGAGAAGAAAAAAAGTAGAAAAGTCAGACCTCCAGCAAAGGGAAACTGGAGAGAAAATTTGGTTTTTGAGGAATTTTAAAGAAATAGCTGGAGGTCTGCAGAACTATTTTTTTTTGACAAGATGGGTGAGTTCTTTTTGAAAGGATTGAATTTGGAGGAGAGCTCTGTCAATTTCGTTTTGCATCGCTTTGTCAAATTGCGATGATTTTGAAGTGTCTTCGCTGGCCTTCTTTTGTTCTGGTTCGACTTCGTTGACGGGAGTCGGGGCATTTGTCTGTGGGAGCTGCACTGCTGGCGCCACGGGAGCTGGGATTTGTTGACGTTTTCGGACGCGTTCTTCGTACTCCTTCTTGAGCTGTTCTTTGGTCAGCGCTGGGCGGACGAACAGACGGGCCATGTTCTGTTGGGAACGGAGTCGAGCACGCTCGCGCTTCCATCCTCCGAGTGCCACGTGTTGGTGTGTGGGTGTTGGCATGACCACCTTGAGTGGGCGTGGTGTTGTTCGCTGTGGGTCGTACCGTCCGAGTCGAAAGATGGCGGTTGGTTGGGCCTCAACTTCAAGATGGTCCAGGATTTTTATGGCCGCTTCCCTGTCTTCCTGAACACGCTCCGATGGGCGGGTGGCATTGCTTTCCGGTAGGCCAATGAACACCAATGTGCGTTGGCGTTCTTGCTCTGCGAGTGCAGCAGTGTTTGGGTCGAGGTCCTGTGTAGAAGTCATTGAGCGCTTTGGCTGTGGAGGAGTGTCGTTTGTTGTGTTTGTTCGCTTCATGTCGAATGTCGGGAAAACCGATTCTGGCGCCTTGCAGCAGTTCTTAATTTTTAGCATTATTTTTCTCTCACACAATGTCTGCTCGCCTCTTCTTTTCCTAAGCTATTTTCCAAGCCTTCGATTTTCAGTCTCCTCTTTGCTGCTATTCATTTCTCCATTGTGCTGTTGTTCATCATTGATATTAATTATAAATTATGCAAAATCAAAATTTAAATGTTATAAAAATTAAATTCTGATAAAAAGAAATGTTCGATTTAAAAAAAAATAAGGAAACCCAATAAATTGTCCCTTTTAAATGTTTTTATGAATTTTTTTATTTAATATATCACCTTTAAAATTATGAATAAATTCCGTTTTCTGACAATGCTTGATTTTAAACTGTATAAAAGACCAAAATACCATGCTTTTTTCTTGATTTTAAGCACCGCCGTTAGGCAGCGCAGTTCCAAAATTTATTCCATGCCACATATCAGGGATGTGCCGAGCCAGACAAAATCCGATTCCGATTAAATCGCCGATTCCGATTATGGCCAAAAATCCGATACGGTTTTAAAACCGATTACGATTATGGCCCAAAATCCGATTATTTGCGATTCCGATTACGATTCCGATTTTAATAATTTTTCCCAAAAATTTTATTCATAATCAAAAATTTTTGCTAAATAACAAAAAACTTGATTATATCGGGGAGAATTAATCCGGCACTGCTTTGTGAGAAAAATTTAATTCAGTCATTATTAGGATTGTAAATTATATGGACTATAAAAAGGCAAATATGGACATAAAATATGGACTAAAAAAGCCCGAAATATGGACTAAAAATCTCAAAAATGGCCAAATACGGACCAAAATATGGACTAAAAACTGCCAAAATATGTGTTTTAAATCCTCAAAAATCCAAAAAGGTGTATGTATTCAATATTTGCTCTAATACACTTAAAAAATACAATAAACAACCAAAAAATGGATTTAAAACATAAAAATGCAAATTTTTTTATTGTCGTCCATCGTAAAAAAATATTTCCAAGTTTGTCATAATTTCAAAAAAATTCTCATTTAAAAAATGAAAGGTTCACAAAAATCGCAAAAATATTTATTAAAAATGACGACGAAAAGTCAAAATTTTCAGATTTTTTGGGCTGTAATTTTTAAAAATTTCCAAAAAGTCCATCTTTAGGGGTGTATTTTTCGCTTTTTTTTTGCATTTTATAGTGAAAATTTGCCAAAAATGGTCGAAATATGGACTAAAAACACAAAAATGGAGAAATATGGATTTATTCCCAAAAACCCCCAAAATATGGATTTACATGGACTAAAAACCTTCACCAAATCAAAAAATTTTAATGCAGAAATGCTATTTTTGAGCCCCTTTCTTCATAGCATTCTTCAGGGATTGGTTTCCGCAAAAAAATTCTTTCGGATTCTTCCATTACAGACCGAAAGCTATCGATTGGTATATATTTCGACCATTTTGGGCTCTGGGCCATATGATCAATATTTTCCAATTTAAATGTTATAAATAGGGATCATTTATTTATGTAAGAAAAATCGCGAAATATGTAAATAAAATATGTATAAAAACACTGAAATATGTATGAAATATGTACAAAAATCCAGAAATATGTACTAAAATATGTAAATAAAATTTTTTAAATGCTGTTTTTTGGAAAAAAAAATTCATTCTAAAGGTTGAAATAGGCACAAATTGCCATAAAAATGACCTAAATAGGCTTAGAATTATCTTTTAATAATTTAAAAATTAATTAATTTATATCCCATTTTTGAAAAAAAACTATTTTTTGGGGCACATTGTCAAAAAAATAATTTTTACTTTTCGCAAAAAATTTCTATAAATTCTCAAAATTTTTGAAAAAAATTGCGAAATTTTGGATATTTTTGGGGGTATTTTATAAAAAAATTCCCTAAAAATTCTCAAAAAATGCAAAATATGTACAAAAAAATGTGAAAAAGTCCAAAATATGTATAAAAATATGTACATATGTAATATGTAGAAAAATCGGAAAATATGTAAATAAAAGTCCCAACTTTTGTTCGCAAACACAAAAAAGAAAGTGTTTTTCCTACTAATTAGAGCATGGAGAATCCAGGAAAAAAACATGTATTTTGTATAAAAACCAGGTATTATCAGTTAAAGGAATCGAGACTGAGATGAAAAAACTCGAGACTTTTCTCGAGTCGAGACTCGAGACCGAGACGCTCGAGCAACACGACTATTTATGCTTGGTTTGGTATGACATTTAAAATACGTTAATTGATGCATACCGGAACCGTACGAATGTTCAGATAATCGCATATGAAAACAATAATTAATAGAAAACTTCAATGAATTTATTTTTTGATTTATTTGAAATTTTTTTAAAAATTGTTGTAAAATTTTGGGAAAAATGGGCTGACTTGTCTATTTGATTTAGAAAAGGGTTGAAAAGATTTTTCAAATCTTCAAAATTATTCTTTTTATAGAAAATCATACAAATCCATTTTATCCACTCAATGGAAATGCCAATTTTGACCTTGTTTTGCACTAACAAATAAGGAAAAAAAGACTTTAAGCTCTATTTTTTCTTATCAAGTTGATGTTACTAAAATATGTTAGCCTTTCTTTTTTAAAATTTTAAATTTCTCGTCATCAACAAACGAAATGTTAAATTGTGATGAAATTCATTGGCTTTTCATTCTTTTATTCTTATTTAACAAATATTATGTTTATTTAATTTATATTCTACTGAAGATCAGTTTCACAAATTGATTGTAATTTTTTGGCAACGCTTTCCACATTTTTATTAGAATTTTAATAAAAAATTATTTCTAATAAATTTAGCCAATTTAATAAATTACAAATTTAATTTAAAAAGCAAAAAGCATAAAATAATAATAAATAATATAATAAAATAAATAATAAATTAAGCGATGCATTTTCATATTTTGGTTTTTGTGTTCTTGTTCATCAACAGTTCAACTGACAAAACTTCATCAGTTAATTTATGTGAAAAGAATGAAAAAATAAGGCCAAATTTTGCCGAAATATTTGGCCAAGGATGGGAAAATGAAAATGAAATTGATCAAAACGGAAATTACCAGCAAATGATAAATTTAATTGGCACTGATCAGAATCATCAATTGAATGAGCAACATAAATTCGACATTATTCACAAATTTGATGCAATCAAAGAAGGAATTAAGAAAAGGGGGAAATATTCTGCAAAATTTAGGAATAAAGTTGATCAAAAAATTGCGAAAAAATTGGGAATTTCTCGAAAGAAAATTTATAAATGGAAAAAACAATTTGGATTAAATTTAAAAAATGATAAAAATTATTATGAAAAGAAAAAGAGGGAATTTATTGCACGAATTGATGAATTTAAAAGAATGTACAAAAAAGGAAAACAGAAGCAATTTGCGAAAGAATTGGGCATTGACGAAAAAACATTCATTAATTGGAAAAAGGAATTTGACATTGAAATTTGTTGTAAATGTAAACGAAAATTAAATTTTAATTTATTTATTATTTCATATTTAATTTTATTATTTTTAGATGCAAATCGATACTCCAATGAAGAAAAAACGGCAAAAATGAATATTTATTATGAAATGAAGAATGAAAATCATTCTTTAAGTGACAAAGAAATTGCTGACCTTTTGAAAATTTCATTAGCAACTCTAAGAAGATGGAAAAAACAAATAAATTCGTAAATTTTCATAATTTTTTAAATTAGTCTCTCTTCTGTGATGTAATGATGTGTGTTGTTCTTTCTTTTATTTAAAAAAGTGAGAAAAATGAATGATTATTATTAGGGATCATTTATTTATGTAAGAAAATCCCTTTTTAAATTTTTTTATGAATTTTTTTATTTTATATATCACCTTTAAAATTATGAATAAATTCCGTTTTCTTACATAGTTTGATTTTAAACTGTATAAAAGACCAAAATACCATGCTTTTTTCTTGATTTTAAGCACCGCCGTTAGGCAGCGCAGTTCCAAAATTTATTCCATGCCACACATGTTATGGGCAGGATACGCCAAGTACCTCAAACTTGGGTAATTAAACCGAAGAAAGAGGTGCATTGGCATATTTCAAAATTTCGTATTAATTTTTAAAAATTCTCAATAGTGTCGAAAATACTCAGTGTCGAATTTACCCAGTGTCGAAATTACCAGCCACGGTTCTTCTTTCAGTTTGAAAATGAATAAAAATTACAATTGAATAATATAAAGTTGACAAAGTTTCAAAAATTGATCAATGATCACTGATTAATTCAGATTCTTTTTTTTCACTGTTGTGGGGCAACCGTAGAAGAAGAACTCACGCAAATTAATTTCAACAAAAATGCAAATTGTTTTTGAAATGCCGTGCGATATTCCAAACTAAAAATTAAATAAATAATAATTTAAAAATTCGAATTTTGCCTTGTCAAATACAAAATTGGGCCACATGAAGCGGCACTGAAATGCAACAAAATGCCCATAAATTGATTAAAATCCCATAAAAATATGGCATTTATAGGGCAGTTAATTGATTTAAGTACGATCATAATAAATGTTGCAATAACATAACCACCAATATTGAAAAAAACAATGATAGACAGTGAACGGAAAATCCTTTTGTTGAATTGTGCCGCGTTAGAATTTGACGGTGATAAAAATGGCAAAATGGGTAAATAATTATGATAAAAGTTTTTATTGGTTCTATGAATATTTTATGATCTTTAATTAATATTTGAAACCATATAACTTTGTGGAAATTTTTTTTAATTTTTACCGCATTTTCTGGCCAATATTAAATAATTTATAAAATGAAAATATTAAAAAATATCTTTTCAAAGTTTATTTTATGCAAAAAACCTTTCCGACAATGAATTATTATGGCGATTAATGCATAAATAATTACTGTAGATACCACAAACACTGCGCTCTCGAAAATAACAGTTAAGCAGAGCTTCTAAAATAATTTTGAAATACACAAGCAAACTTTGACTTACAAGGGAACATTCCGAACTGTATGTGTTCAAATCACTTTAAACTCACTTTTATCGTGTAGAGTATAGTCGATTTACTATTTCCAATTTTCGGCTTTTTTTGCTCCGGCGCCAAAAATGAACAGAAAAAATTGATCAAATGAAAATCCCAGCAAAAATTTGTTAATTTGATTAATTTTTTTCTCTTCATCATTTGTCATGGGTTCGGATCCGCTGGACAGATGATGAATTATTTTGAATTTTTTTCAAAATATTCTTCCACCTAACATATTTTTATTCAATATTTAAATTTGTTTTATGATGCCATTTGATTGAGAAATATTTGCTGATCATTTTAAAAAATTTAATTATTTTATCTTTGTTTTTAAATTTTTTATGAATTTTTAAAAATTTTGTGGAACTTTGATCAATTTTTTCTGTTCATTTTTGGCGCCGGAGCCAAAAAAGCCGAAAATTGGCAATAGTAAATCGATTATGCTCTACACGATAGAAGTGGTTTAAAAGTGATTTGAACACATACAGTTCGGAATGTTCCCTTGTTAACAGAAACTGACTGAGTCAAAAAGGAGGCTGTTTATTTCGTAAAAATTTCCAATAACATTAATCGCATACATTTTACTATCATAATAATTCAAAAAAATAAATGCCGGCACAATAATTTGGATTACAGTAACCGTCAGCACAACAGTAAGAAAAAATGACGAATTGAATTTCCTTATTTATTTAAAAATAATTAATTATTCAAAAAAATTTCAAATAAATTTTTATACTTTAGCGGAAAAAGCACAACAAAAAGGCGTTCAATGCCAATGAAAAGCATTATAAGGAGGGCACAGCCGATGCTTGTTAAAGGAACCACAGCAAAATAAAGACCAATTTTAAATGGCATAAAATATTGGCCTGAAAATGCCGTAAAAATAGACAAAAAATTGCCACAAAAATTGAAAATTTCAAATATTGAATAAATTGCCAACAATATATTCATGGAGCCACGAAATGACCTGAAGACTTAATTGTAAATTGCTTGATTAATTAAAAAAATTTTAAACTTTGTCCGAATTGTGATGAAAATCACTGAAAAATTGAAAAAAATTCCATTGATTGTCAAAATGAGCAAAAATATGCCATAACAAATCATTGGCCAGCAAGGAGTTTGATCAGAACACACCTTTATTAAAAATGGTTTAGATTATCAAAAATATTTAATAAATACCTGTAAAATGATCAATTCTTCAATCTCTTTGATTTTTGTCTGATTCATTGTAATTTACGGAATTCTTTTTCAATTTTTGTTGAATATTTTGGAATTTAAAGATTATAATGAAAATTTACGGTGAAATGGCTTTACTTAAATTAATTAATGAATTTTAAATTTTCTAAGATTTGCTCCTATTTATGACACGCAGAGCAGAAATTTGTTACTCTTTTGTTAGGCAAAATTTTAATTATTTTAAAAAGGTCACGCACAGAAAAGGTGGAGGAGCTGAAATGAGTAGGAATTCATCAAGAAATTGAGACAAATTTAAAAAAAAAATGGGAAAATTTACGAATAAATGGCGTACAAGTTTTTAATGAAATTCCTTATAAGGTGTTAGTGCGCTTAAAACAGGGCTCGCAAGTTTTTTTTTTCAAAATAAGGACAAACGAGGTTAAAACTAAGATTTTGACCCCAAAAATAAGATTTTTTGGAAAAATGGTTTTTTACTTGTAAAAACAAGCATTATTAAGTATTTTTCCCATCCGCCAATTTTCTCCAACATTTCGAAATTCATCATTGGGGTAAAAAGTCAGCACTTTGGAAAATTTTATTCAAAATTTTAAAAATTAATAAAAATGTTTTTCTTTGCGGCGCGCTTTTTCCAAAAAACCTTGAGAACCGGGGGAGGGTCCGGTGGCGCCGATAGGCGCCGCCGGGAAAATTTTTTTCAAATTTCAATACAATTTGTTAACAGATTTTCACCAAAAATGACCAATTTTTGAGATTATGAGACAATTATTTATGAAAGAAATAAGTATTGGAGGCCCGACGATGCTGATAGGCGCCGCCGGAGAAAAATTAGAGATTTTGACCATTTTAAACAGATTTTCACTGAAATTTTAAGGGCATTTTTTTACACTCAAGAAAATAAAATAAAAATATAATTTATTTGAAAATCGAATTAATTAAAAATATTCGCTTCAATAAAAAATAAGTAAAGTTATTCAATTTTGTAGATTTTTATTTTCAAACCCAAAATAAGAACGAAATATGCACGTCGAGCCAAAAATAAGAAAAATCTTAGAAATAAGGACATTTTTATTTTCTAAGATCCGGCCCCTCCAAATAAGGACAAATCTTAGAAATAAGGACACTTGCGAGCCCTGGCTTAAAATGATGTCGACAATTGCAGTTTGTAGCAAAATTCGCTTGTACAATTTTATTTCCTTGGGCGACCGTTTCAACACCAACAAAATTAAAATTGCATTTAAACAGAATGCCAAAAGTAGTGCAATTGAAGCGCTCCAATTGTTTAGTTGCAATTTCATCCTTTTTGAAAAAAAATAAAACAATTTTTAAATTCTTTTTTCTATAAATATGAATTATATAAAAGTGTAGAACATAAAGGTAACTCGCCCGCCGGTAGGATTCGAACCCACGACCCCAGCAATCCATGCCGTGCCGTGCTCAAACCGACTGAGCTACGGGCCTCCTTGGAGCAAAAATAAAAACAATTTTTTAATTTTTTTTTCTAGACAGATGAATTATATAAAAGTCGAATTTTTCCTGTTTTTAGCCAGCCAAGAAAATGCCACAGAAATTCCCGAGTTGATTTTTTATATTAATTATTATTATTATTGGGAAAATTAAAATTTTACGGATTAACAATACTTTTAGCAAAGAATAAGCACTATGATTTTTTATACAAATCAAATAATGGCAAATGGACCAAAAAATTTTAATTATTATTTTGTGGTATAAAAAAATGAGAAAGACATGTCGCGTGCCAACGAAAAGCCAAATAAAATGAAAAAAAAACTCATTAAAAATCACGCAATTTTTCGGAATTTTCCACTTCAATTGGCAACAAAAAGACACCACAAAAACTTCACATATTAATTAGTCAATAATTGACTGCTTGTACCATAAAGTGTAAAATATGATTAATGAAAAAAATAATAATTAATTAACAGCCGAAAACAAGACATTTGCACCGAGAGAAAGAGAGAGAAAGAGAGAATGAGAGAGAGAGAGAGAGAGAAAGAGAGAGAGAGAGAGAGTTTTGCGTTTTGAGAGCATATTTCGGTCTTTTTTGGCAAATTTTCATAAGAAAAATGCGAAAAAAGCGAAAAATACACCCCTAATGATCGACTTTTTAGAATTTTTAAAAAAATACACACAAAAATCGAAAAAATTTTCAATTTTTGTTAGAATTTTTGGAAAATATTTATTTATATAAAATTTAAAAATTCGGAAATTCAATATTTTTGCAATTGTCTATGCTCCTTAGCCCTTATTTTGGTGTTTTAAAAGTCAATTCTTAATTTATACACAATTTTTGGCATTTTTTGAGTGCTAAAAGCCATTTTTGGCAGTTTTTTAAGACATATTTTAGTGCATATTTGGGCATTTTTCGGGTTTTTAGGGCATATTTTATGCGCATATTTGGCATTTTTTAGTGCGTACAACTTATAACCCTAATGATCATTAATTAAATATTGCCCATGTATAATATTTTGATTAAGTCATAATTTTCATATAACGCAGAATTTTTATATATATTTTTTAATGCTTCGTCATTTCATTAATAAAAAAGAAACTAAAAATGCAAAAACAATTTATTATTATTATTATTTTAAAAAATGAAAATTTATAATTTCTATTTGGTAATATTTTTAATAACAAGTTCCTTTGACGAAATTTTATCTGTTGATAAAATTCGACCAACTTTTGCTGAAATATTTTTTCAGATTGAATAATTTCATTTGTTTGAAATATTGGCTGTACTATAGTCTACCACCCACAAAAAAAATGAATAAAATTGATACCATTCGTTCTCTTGTGGCCTGTAATGCTCAGGAAAAATACTCCTGAGGTGCGGAAATGGCAAAAAACAGGTTTTTGAACCGGTTTAACACTCGAAAAATTGAGTGAAAAGGGGGGCTCCTGACCCTTTAAAACGGTCAAATTCGGACAAATTTAGTATCATTCGAAAGCTCTTGACGAGCTGAGTCTAAAAATCAAGGAATTAAGTCAAACCGACGCCATCTGACACCTGGAAAACTGAGTCCCAGTGAAAACAAACATTTCAGTATCGAAAAATAATCAATGGAAAGTAACAATTTAAAAGCAAAATTCGCAAAAGGGAGCATGCGAAGACGGAGCAAGTAGTGGGGCGAGACGGAGGGCGGAGGAAGACGTCTGACGAGCGCCACAGGCGGTTGACTGCGGGGGCCCGAAGGGCCCCCGCCAATCAGTCAACCGCCTGCGGATCACGCGCGGACTTCTTCCGTAGCCCGTAGTCTCGCCCCACCTACTGGCCGCCGTAGTCGAGTGTGCGGCGGTTTTTTAGCGCAATAAGCTAAATTCAATCTTTTATATTTGACGTTCTTTTCCCATTTTTCTGACTACTGGTTTAAAAATAGTTTTAAATTTTGAGGACCAATAACATGCGTTGGTTTGACTTAATTCCTTGATTTTTAGACTCAGCTCGTCAAGAGCTTTCGAATGATACTAAATTTGTCTGAATTTGACCGTTTTAAAGGGTCAGGAGCCCCCCTTTTCACTCAATTTTTTGAGTGTTAAACCGGTTCAAAAACCGTTTTTTTTACCATTTCCGCACCTCAGGAGTATTTTTCCTGAGCATTACAGGCCACAAGAGAACGAATGGTATCACTTTTATTCATTTTTTTTGTGGGTGGTAGACTATAGTAACTCCATAAAAATTATTATGAAAAGAAAAAGAGGGAATTTATTGCACGAATTGATGAATTTAAAAGAATGTACAAAAAAGGAAAACAGAAGCAATTTGCGAAAGAATTGGGCATTGACGAAAAAACATTCATTAATTGGAAAAAGGAATTTGACATTGAAATTGTTGTAAAAGTAAACGAAAATTAAATTTTAATTTATTTATTATTTCATATTTAATTTTATTATTTTTAGATGCAAATCGATACTCCAATGAAGAAAAAACGGCAAAAATGAATATTTATTATGAAATGAAGAATGAAAATCATTCTTTAAGTGACAAAGAAATTGCTGACCTTTTGAAAATTTCATTAGCAACTCTAAGAAGATGGAAAAAACAAATAAATTCGTAAATTTTCTTAATTTTTTTTCAAATTCCTCTCTAATCTGTGATGTAATGATGTGTGTTGTTCTTTCTTTTATTTATCATTTATTAATTTCCATTCTTTTAAAATGCGTTAATGAGGTTTCAATTAAGCCTATTTTTGAAACCAAAATCATTAATAGAGGAGGAGATGTCAATGTGAAATTGTAAAGTTGGCCTTATTTTTCCATTCTTTTCACATAAATTAACTGATAAAATTTTGTCAATTGAATTAATTATGAATAAGAACATAAAAACAAAAATAAGAAAATGCATTTCTTAAAAAATAAATATTTTTTATGGTTTTTTTAAATATTTATTATTAATGCTTTTTATTCATTTTTTTCACATTAAATGTTTAATGTTTTTAAGTTGGCTAAATTCTTTAGAAAAATAATTCTGTAAATACCTTATGATGAAATCTATGGCTTTCAGTTATTTATTTAATTCTTATTTATCAGATATATTTTTTTTAATTCTACCGAAGGTCAGTTTCACAAATGATTGAATTTTTTGGCATCATTTTCTCTACTTTCATTAGAATTTTAATAAAATTATTTTCTAATGAATTTGGCCAATTTAATAATATTACTAATTTAATTTAAAAAAGCAAATAATAATAAATATTATAATAAAATAAATAAATATTATAAATAAAAGAAATAAAAATTTAAGCGATGCATTTTCTTATTTTTGTTTTTGTGTTCTTATTCATATTAATTCAATTGACAAAATTTTTATCAGTCAAATTATGTGAAAAGAATGGAAAAATAAGGCCAAACTTTGCCGAAATATTTGGCTAAAAATGGGAAAATGAAAATGAAATTGATCAAAATGAAAATTACCAGCAAATGATCAAATTGAATTAAATTCAATCGATGGTGATCAGAATGATCAATTGAATAATCAACAAAAACGAGAAATTATTCACAAATTTCACGCAATAAAAGAACGAATTAAGAAAAGGGGGAAATATTCGTCAAAAGTTTGGACGAAAATAGAGTTAAAAATTGCGTAAAAATTGAGAATTAATCGAAAAACAATTAACAAATGGAAAAAATAATTAAAAATAAAAATAAAAGAAATCAACGAATTATTATGAAAAGAAAAAGAGGGAATTTATTTAGCGAATTAATGAGTTTAAAAGAATGTCCAAAAAAGGAAAACAGAAACAATTTGCGAAAGAATTGGGCATTGGCAAAGATACATTAAGAAAATGGAAACAGCAATTTGACATTGAAATTTGTTGTAAAATTAAATTTTAATTTATTTATTATTTCATATTTAATTTTATTAATCCAGGAAAAAAACATGTATTTACATAAAAAAATGATCCCTAGTTATAAAAATTAAATTCTGATAAAAAGAAATGTTCGATTTAAAAAAATAAGGAAACCCAATAAATTATCCCTTTTTAAATGTTTTTATGAATTTTTTATTTAATATATCACCTTTAAAATTATGAATAAATTCCGTTTTCTGACAAAGTTTGATTTTAAACTGTATAAAAGACCAAAATACCATGCTTTTTTCTTGATTTTAAGCACCGCCGTTAGGCAGCGCAGTTCCAAAATTTATTCCATGCCACACATGTTATGGGCAGGATACGCCAAGTACCTCAAACTTGGGTAATTAAACCGAAGAAAGAAGTGCAATGGGGGGAAAATGACCGGAACGGGACAAAATATCGCCGCCGAAATATCGCCGCCGGAATATCGCCGCCGAAATATCGCCGGTCGAAATATCGCCGCGACAAAATATCGCCGCCAAAATATCGCCGCCTGAAATATCGCCGAGACAAAATATCGCCGCAGAAATTTTTAAAAATTTTTTTTCAAACCTAGAATTTTTCATAAAAAAAATTCCTAGGAAATTTCTTAGTAAGAAAATTTCAAGAAAAAAATTTTTTGAAAAACTTTTTAGCGCTTTTTTCGAAATTTTATAAAAATTGCTAAGTTTTTTTGAAAAATTTACCAAAAAAAAATTTTTCAATGATTTTTTCAGGAAATTTTCTTATAACAAATTTCTTAAGATTTTTTTTCTTGGAAATTTCTAATTTTGAAAAAAAAATTTTTTGAAATTTCTGTGGCGATATTTTGTCTCGGCGATATTTCGGCGGCGATATTTTGTCTCGGCGATATTTCGGGCGGCGATATTTTGGCCGGCGATATTTCGGCGGCGATATTTCGGCGGCGATATTTTGGGGTGTACCCAAAATGACTACTAAAATAAAGATATATTTGATGCTGTGCGAACATTTTGTGGTCCTTTCTCTGACTCTTCCAATGCAGCAGTTCTTAATTTTTAGCATTATTTTTCTCTCACACAATGTCTGCTCGCCTCTTCTTTTCCTAAGCTATTTTCCAAGCCTTCGATTTTCGGTCTCCTCTTTGCTGCTATTCATTTCTCCATTGTGCTGTTGTTCATCATTGATATTATAAATTATGCAAAATCAAAATTTAAATGTTATAAAAATTAAATTCTGATAAAAAGAAATGTTCGATTTAAAAAAAATAAGGAAACCCAATAAATTGTCCCTTTTTAAATGTTTTTATGAATTTTTTTATTTAATATATCACCTTTAAAATTATGAATAAATTCCGTTTTCTGACAAAGTTTGATTTTAAACTGTATAAAAGACCAAAATACCATGCTTTTTTCTTGATTTTAAGCACCGCCGTTAGGCAGCGCAGTTCCAAAATTTATTCCATGCCACATATGTTATGGGCAGGATACGCCAAGTACCTCAAACTTGGGTAATTAAACCGAAGAAAGAGGTGCAGTGGGGGAAAATGACTACTAAAATAAAGGATATATTTGATGCTGTGCGAACATTTTGTGGTCCTTTCTCTGACTCTTCCAATGCAGCAGTTCTTAATTTTTAGCATTATTTTTCTCTCACACAATGTCTGCTCGCCTCTTCTTTTCCTAAGCTATTTTCCAAGCCTTCGATTTTCGGTCTCCTCTTTGCTGCTATTCATTTCTCCATTGTGCTGTTGTTCATCATTGATATTATAAATTATGCAAAATCAAAATTTAAATGTTATAAAAATTAAATTCTGATAAAAAGAAATGTTCGATTTAAAAAAAATAAGGAAACCCAATAAATTGTCCCTTTTTAAATGTTTTTATGAATTTTTTTATTTAATATATCACCTTTAAAATTATGAATAAATTCCGTTTTCTGACAAAGTTTGATTTTAAACTGTATAAAAGACCAAAATACCATGCTTTTTTCTTGATTTTAAGCACCGCCGTTAGGGAGCGCAGTTCCAAAATTTATTCCATGCCACATATGTTATGGGCAGGATACGCCAAGTACCTCAAACTTGGGTAATTAAACCGAAGAAAGAGGTGCAATGGGGGAAAATGACTACTAAAATAAAGGATATATTTGATGCTGTGCGAACATTTTGTGGTCCCTTCTCTGACTCTTCCAATGCAGCAGTTCTTAATTTTTAGCATTATTTTTCTCTCACACAATGTCTGCTCGCCTCTTCTTTTCCTAAGCTATTTTCCAAGCCTTCGATTTTCGGTCTCCTCTTTGCTGCTATTCATTTCTCCATTGTGCTGTTGTTCATCATTGATATTATAAATTATGCAAAATCAAAATTTAAATGTTATAAAAATTAAATTCTGATAAAAAGAAATGTTCGATTTAAAAAAATAAGGAAACCCAATAAATTGTCCCTTTTTAAATGTTTTTATGAATTTTTTTATTTAATATATCACCTTTAAAATTATGAATAAATTCCGTTTTCTGACAAAGTTTGATTTTAAACTGTATAAAAGACCAAAATACCATGCTTTTTTCTTGATTTTAAGCACCGCCGTTAGGCAGCGCAGTTCCAAAATTTATTCCATGCCACATATCAGGGATGTGCCGAGCCAGACAAAATCCGATTCCGATTAAATCGCCGATTCCGATTATGGCCAAAAATCCGATACGGTTTTAAAACCGATTACGATTATGGCCCAAAATCCGATTATTTGCGATTCCGATTACGATTCCGATTTTAATAATTTTTCCCAAAAATTTTATTCATAATCAAAAATTTTTGCTAAATAACAAAAAACTTGATTATATCGGGGAGAATTAATCCGGCACTGCTTTGTGAGAAAAATTTAATTCAGTCATTATTAGGGTTGTAAATTATATGGACTATAAAAAGGCAAATATGGACATAAAATATGGACTAAAAAAGCCCGAAATATGGACTAAAAATCTCAAAAATGGCCAAATACGGACCAAAATATGGACTAAAAACTGCCAAAATATGTGTTTTAAATCCTCAAAAATCCAAAAAGGTGTATGTATTCAATATTTGCTCTAATACACTTAAAAAATACAATAAACAACCAAAAAATGGATTTAAAACATAAAAATGCAAATTTTTTTATTGTCGTCCATCGTAAAAAAATATTTCCAAGTTTGTCATAATTTCAAAAAAATTCTCATTTAAAAAATGAAAGGTTCACAAAAATCGCAAAAATATTTATTAAAAATGACGACGAAAAGTCAAAATTTTCAGATTTTTTGGGCTGTAATTTTTAAAAATTTCCAAAAAGTCCATCTTTAGGGGTGTATTTTTCGCTTTTTTTTTGCATTTTATAGTGAAAATTTGCCAAAAATGGTCGAAATATTGACTAAAAACACAAAAATGGAGAAATATGGATTTATTCCCAAAAACCCCCAAAATATGGATTTACATGGACTAAAAACCTTCACCAAATCAAAAAATTTTAATGCAGAAATGCTATTTTTGAGCCCCTTTCTTCATAGCATTCTTCAGGGATTGGTTTCCGCAAAAAAATTCTTTCGGATTCTTCCATTACAGACCGAAAGCTATCGATTGGTATATATTTCGACCATTTTGGGCTCTGGGCCATATGATCAATATTTTCCAATTTAAATGTTATAAATAGGGATCATTTATTTATGTAAGAAAAATCGCGAAATATGTAAATAAAATATGTATAAAAAACACTGAAATATGTATGAAATATGTACAAAAATCCAGAAATATGTACTAAAATATGTAAATAAAATTTTTTAAATGCTGTTTTTTGGAAAAAAAAAATTCATTCTAAAGGTTGAAATAGGCACAAATTGCCATAAAAATGACCTAAATAGGCTTAGAATTATCTTTTAATAATTTAAAAATTAATTTATTTATATCCCATTTTTGAAAAAAAACTATTTTTTGGGGCACATTGTCAAAAAAATAATTTTTACTTTTCGCAAAAAATTTCTATAAATTCTCAAAATTTTTGAAAAAAATTGCGAAATTTTGGATATTTTTGGGGGTATTTTATAAAAAAATTCCCTAAAAATTCTCAAAAAATGCAAAATATGTACAAAAAAATGTGAAAAAGTCCAAAATATGTATAAAAATATGTACATATGTAATATGTAGAAAAATCGGAAAATATGTAAAAATATGTAAATAAAAGTCCCAACTTTTGTTCGCAAACACAAAAAAGAAAAATTTATTTTTTTGATTTATTTGAAATTTTTTTAAAAATTGTTGTAAAATTTTGGGAAAAATGGGCTGACTTGTCTATTTGATTTAGAAAAGGGTTGAAAAGATTTTTCAAATCTTCAAAATTATTCTTTTTATAGAAAATCATACAAATCCATTTTATCCACTCAATGGAAATGCCAATTTTGACCTTGTTTTGCACTAACAAATAAGGAAAAAAAGAGTTTAAGCTCTATTTTTTCTTATCAAGTTGATGTTACTAAAATATGTTAGCCTTTCTTTTTTAAAATTTTAAATTTCTCGTCATCAACAAACGAAATGTTAAATTGTGATGAAATTCATTGGCTTTTCATTCTTTTATTCTTATTTAACAAATATTATGTTTATTTAATTTATATTCTACTGAAGATCAGTTTCACAAATTGATTGTAATTTTTTGGCAACGCTTTCCACATTTTTATTAGAATTTTAATAAAAAATTATTTCTAATAAATTTAGCCAATTTAATAAATTACAAATTTAATTTAAAAAGCAAAAAGCATAAAATAATAATAAATAATATAATAAAATAAATAATAAATTAAGCGATGCATTTTCATATTTTGGTTTTTGTGTTCTTGTTCATCAACAGTTCAACTGACAAAACTTCATCAGTTAATTTATGTGAAAAGAATGAAAAAATAAGGCCAAATTTTGCCGAAATATTTGGCCAAGGATGGGAAAATGAAAATGAAATTGATCAAAACGGAAATTACCAGCAAATGATAAATTTAATTGGCACTGATCAGAATCATCAATTGAATGAGCAACATAAATTCGACATTATTCACAAATTTGATGCAATCAAAGAAGGAATTAAGAAAAGGGGGAAATATTCTGCAAAATTTAGGAATAAAGTTGATCAAAAAATTGCGAAAAAATTGGGAATTTCTCGAAAGAAAATTTATAAATGGAAAAAACAATTTGGATTAAATTTAAAAAATGATAAAAATGGCTGTACTATAGTCTACCACCCACAAAAAAAATGAATAAAATTGATACCATTCGTTCTCTTGTGGCCTGTAATGCTCAGGAAAAATACTCCTGAGGTGCGGAAATGGCAAAAAACAGGTTTTTGAACCGGTTTAACACTCGAAAAATTGAGTGAAAAGGGGGGCTCCTGACCCTTTAAAACGGTCAAATTCGGACAAATTTAGTATCATTCGAAAGCTCTTGACGAGCTGAGTCTAAAAATCAAGGAATTAAGTCAAACCGACGCCATCTGACACCTGGAAAACTGAGTCCCAGTGAAAACAAACATTTCAGTATCGAAAAATAATCAATGGAAAGTAACAATTTAAAAGCAAAATTCGCAAAAGGGAGCATGCGAAGACGGAGCAAGTAGTGGGGCGAGACGGAGGGCGGAGGAAGACGTCTGACGAGCGCCACAGGCGGTTGACTGCGGGGGCCCGAAGGGCCCCCGCCAATCAGTCAACCGCCTGCGGATCACGCGCGGACTTCTTCCGTAGCCCGTAGTCTCGCCCCACCTACTGGCCGCCGTAGTCGAGTGTGCGGCGGTTTTTTAGCGCAATAAGCTAAATTCAATCTTTTATATTTGACGTTCTTTTCCCATTTTTCTGACTACTGGTTTAAAAATAGTTTTAAATTTTGAGGACCAATAACATGCGTTGGTTTGACTTAATTCCTTGATTTTTAGACTCAGCTCGTCAAGAGCTTTCGAATGATACTAAATTTGTCTGAATTTGACCGTTTTAAAGGGTCAGGAGCCCCCCTTTTCACTCAATTTTTTGAGTGTTAAACCGGTTCAAAAACCGTTTTTTTACCATTTCCGCACCTCAGGAGTATTTTTCCTGAGCATTACAGGCCACAAGAGAACGAATGGTATCACTTTTATTCATTTTTTTTGTGGGTGGTAGACTATAGTAACTCCATAAAAATTATTATGAAAAGAAAAAGAGGGAATTTATTGCACGAATTGATGAATTTAAAAGAATGTACAAAAAAGGAAAACAGAAGCAATTTGCGAAAGAATTGGGCATTGACGAAAAAACATTCATTAATTGGAAAAAGGAATTTGACATTGAAATTGTTGTAAAAGTAAACGAAAATTAAATTTTAATTTATTTATTATTTCATATTTAATTTTATTATTTTTAGATGCAAATCGATACTCCAATGAAGAAAAAACGGCAAAAATGAATATTTATTATGAAATGAAGAATGAAAATCATTCTTTAAGTGACAAAGAAATTGCTGACCTTTTGAAAATTTCATTAGCAACTCTAAGAAGATGGAAAAAACAAATAAATTCGTAAATTTTCTTAATTTTTTTTCAAATTCCTCTCTAATCTGTGATGTAATGATGTGTGTTGTTCTTTCTTTTATTTATCATTTATTAATTTCCATTCTTTTAAAATGCGTTAATGAGGTTTCAATTAAGCCTATTTTTGAAACCAAAATCATTAATAGAGGAGGAGATGTCAATGTGAAATTGTAAAGTTGGCCTTATTTTTCCATTCTTTTCACATAAATTAACTGATAAAATTTTGTCAATTGAATTAATTATGAATAAGAACATAAAAACAAAAATAAGAAAATGCATTTCTTAAAAAATAAATATTTTTTATGGTTTTTTTAAATATTTATTATTAATGCTTTTTATTCATTTTTTTCACATTAAATGTTTAATGTTTTTAAGTTGGCTAAATTCTTTAGAAAAATAATTCTGTAAATACCTTATGATGAAATCTATGGCTTTCAGTTATTTATTTAATTCTTATTTATCAGATATATTTTTTTTAATTCTACCGAAGGTCAGTTTCACAAATGATTGAATTTTTTGGCATCATTTTCTCTACTTTCATTAGAATTTTAATAAAATTATTTTCTAATGAATTTGGCCAATTTAATAATATTACTAATTTAATTTAAAAAAGCAAATAATAATAAATATTATAATAAAATAAATAAATATTATAAATAAAAGAAATAAAAATTTAAGCGATGCATTTTCTTATTTTTGTTTTTGTGTTCTTATTCATATTAATTCAATTGACAAAATTTTTATCAGTCAAATTATGTGAAAAGAATGGAAAAATAAGGCCAAACTTTGCCGAAATATTTGGCTAAAAATGGGAAAATGAAAATGAAATTGATCAAAATGAAAATTACCAGCAAATGATCAAATTGAATTAAATTCAATCGATGGTGATCAGAATGATCAATTGAATAATCAACAAAAACGAGAAATTATTCACAAATTTCACGCAATAAAAGAACGAATTAAGAAAAGGGGGAAATATTCGTCAAAAGTTTGGACGAAAATAGAGTTAAAAATTGCGTAAAAATTGAGAATTAATCGAAAAACAATTAACAAATGGAAAAAATAATTAAAAATAAAAATAAAAGAAATCAACGAATTATTATGAAAAGAAAAAGAGGGAATTTATTTAGCGAATTAATGAGTTTAAAAGAATGTCCAAAAAAGGAAAACAGAAACAATTTGCGAAAGAATTGGGCATTGGCAAAGATACATTAAGAAAATGGAAACAGCAATTTGACATTGAAATTTGTTGTAAAATTAAATTTTAATTTATTTATTATTTCATATTTAATTTTATTAATCCAGGAAAAAAACATGTATTTACATAAAAAAATGATCCCTAGTTATAAAAATTAAATTCTGATAAAAAGAAATGTTCGATTTAAAAAAATAAGGAAACCCAATAAATTATCCCTTTTTAAATGTTTTTATGAATTTTTTATTTAATATATCACCTTTAAAATTATGAATAAATTCCGTTTTCTGACAAAGTTTGATTTTAAACTGTATAAAAGACCAAAATACCATGCTTTTTTCTTGATTTTAAGCACCGCCGTTAGGCAGCGCAGTTCCAAAATTTATTCCATGCCACACATGTTATGGGCAGGATACGCCAAGTACCTCAAACTTGGGTAATTAAACCGAAGAAAGAAGTGCAATGGGGGGAAAATGACCGGAACGGGACAAAATATCGCCGCCGAAATATCGCCGCCGGAATATCGCCGCCGAAATATCGCCGGTCGAAATATCGCCGCGACAAAATATCGCCGCCAAAATATCGCCGCCTGAAATATCGCCGAGACAAAATATCGCCGCAGAAATTTTTAAAAATTTTTTTTCAAACCTAGAATTTTTCATAAAAAAAATTCCTAGGAAATTTCTTAGTAAGAAAATTTCAAGAAAAAAATTTTTTGAAAAACTTTTTAGCGCTTTTTTCGAAATTTTATAAAAATTGCTAAGTTTTTTTGAAAAATTTACCAAAAAAAAATTTTTCAATGATTTTTTCAGGAAATTTTCTTATAACAAATTTCTTAAGATTTTTTTTCTTGGAAATTTCTAATTTTGAAAAAAAAATTTTTTGAAATTTCTGTGGCGATATTTTGTCTCGGCGATATTTCGGCGGCGATATTTTGTCTCGGCGATATTTCGGGCGGCGATATTTTGGCCGGCGATATTTCGGCGGCGATATTTCGGCGGCGATATTTTGGGGTGTACCCAAAATGACTACTAAAATAAAGATATATTTGATGCTGTGCGAACATTTTGTGGTCCCTTCTCTGACTCTTCCAATGCAGCAGTTCTTAATTTTTAGCATTATTTTCTCTCACACAATGTCTGCTCGCCTCTTCTTTTCCTAAGCTATTTTCCAAGCCTTCGATTTTCAGTCTCCTCTTTGCTGCTATTCATTTCTCCATTGTGCTGTTGTTCATCATTGATATTATAAAATTATGCAAAATCAAAATTTTAATGTTATAAAAATTAAATTCTGATAAAAAGAAATGTTCGATTTAAAAAAAATAAGGAAACCCAATAAATTGTCCCTTTTTAAATGTTTTTATGAATTTTTTTATTTAATATATCACCTTTAAAATTATGAATAAATTCCGTTTTCTGACAAAGCTTGATTTTAAACTGTATAAAAGACCAAAATACCATGCCTTTTTCTTGATTTTAAGCACCGCCGTTAGGCAGCGCAGTTCCAAAATTTATTCCATGCCACACATGTTATGGGCAGGATACGCCAAGTACCTCAAACTTGGGTAATTAAACCGAAGAAAGAGGTGCATTGGCATATTTCAAAATTTCGTATTAATTTTTAAAAATTCTCAATAGTGTCGAATTAACTCACTGTCGAAATGGTCCAGTGTCGAAAATGCAGGAAAACAGTGAAAGTTTTTGAAATAGTTCAGTGTCGGAATTTCTCTGTGTCAAAAATGTAGTGTCGAAATTACTTAGTGTCGAAAATACTCAGTGTCGAATTTACCCAGTGTCGAAATTACCAGCCACGGTTCTTCTTTCAGTTTGAAAATGAATAAAAATTACAATTGAATAATATAAAGTTGACAAAGTTTCAAAAATTGATCAATGATCACTGATTAATTCAGATTCTTTTTTTTCACTGTTGTGGGGCAACCGTAGAAGAAGAACTCACGCAAATTAATTTCAACAAAAATGCAAATTGTTTTTGAAATGCCGTGCGATATTCCAAACTAAAAATTAAATAAATAATAATTTAAAAATTCGAATTTTGCCTTGTCAAATACAAAATTGGGCCACATGAAGCGGCACTGAAATGCAACAAAATGCCCATAAATTGATTAAAATCCCATAAAAATATGGCATTTATAGGGCAGTTAATTGATTTAAGTACGATCATAATAAATGTTGCAATAACATAACCACCAATATTGAAAAAAACAATGATAGACAGTGAACGGAAAATCCTTTTGTTGAATTGTGCCGCGTTAGAATTTGACGGTGATAAAAATGGCAAAATGGGTAAATAATTATGATAAAAGTTTTTATTGGTTCTATGAATATTTTATGATCTTTAATTAATATTTGAAACCATATAACTTTGTGGAAATTTTTTTTAATTTTTACCGCATTTTCTGGCCAATATTAAATAATTTATAAAATGAAAATATTAAAAAATATCTTTTCAAAGTTTATTTTATGCAAAAAACCTTTCCGACAATGAATTATTATGGCGATTAATGCATAAATAATTACTGTAGATACCACAAACACTGCGCTCTCGAAAATAACAGTTAAGCAGAGCTTCTAAAATAATTTTGAAATACACAAGCAAACTTTGACTTACAAGGGAACATTCCGAACTGTATGTGTTCAAATCACTTTAAACTCACTTTTATCGTGTAGAGTATAGTCGATTTACTATTTCCAATTTTCGGCTTTTTTTGCTCCGGCGCCAAAAATGAACAGAAAAAATTGATCAAATGAAAATCCCAGCAAAAATTTGTTAATTTGATTAATTTTTTTCTCTTCATCATTTGTCATGGGTTCGGATCCGCTGGACAGATGATGAATTATTTTGAATTTTTTTCAAAATATTCTTCCACCTAACATATTTTTATTCAATATTTAAATTTGTTTTATGATGCCATTTGATTGAGAAATATTTGCTGATCATTTTAAAAAATTTAATTATTTTATCTTTGTTTTTAAATTTTTTATGAATTTTTAAAAATTTTGTGGAACTTTGATCAATTTTTTCTGTTCATTTTTGGCGCCGGAGCCAAAAAAGCCGAAAATTGGCAATAGTAAATCGATTATGCTCTACACGATAGAAGTGGTTTAAAAGTGATTTGAACACATACAGTTCGGAATGTTCCCTTGTTAACAGAAACTGACTGAGTCAAAAAGGAGGCTGTTTATTTCGTAAAAATTTCCAATAACATTAATCGCATACATTTTACTATCATAATAATTCAAAAAAATAAATGCCGGCACAATAATTTGGATTACAGTAACCGTCAGCACAACAGTAAGAAAAAATGACGAATTGAATTTCCTTATTTATTTAAAAATAATTAATTATTCAAAAAAATTTCAAATAAATTTTTATACTTTAGCGGAAAAAGCACAACAAAAAGGCGTTCAATGCCAATGAAAAGCATTATAAGGAGGGCACAGCCGATGCTTGTTAAAGGAACCACAGCAAAATAAAGACCAATTTTAAATGGCATAAAATATTGGCCTGAAAATGCCGTAAAAATAGACAAAAAATTGCCACAAAAATTGAAAATTTCAAATATTGAATAAATTGCCAACAATATATTCATGGAGCCACGAAATGACCTGAAGACTTAATTGTAAATTGCTTGATTAATTAAAAAAATTTTAAACTTTGTCCGAATTGTGATGAAAATCACTGAAAAATTGAAAAAAATTCCATTGATTGTCAAAATGAGCAAAAATATGCCATAACAAATCATTGGCCAGCAAGGAGTTTGATCAGAACACACCTTTATTAAAAATGGTTTAGATTATCAAAAATATTTAATAAATACCTGTAAAATGATCAATTCTTCAATCTCTTTGATTTTTGTCTGATTCATTGTAATTTACGGAATTCTTTTTCAATTTTTGTTGAATATTTTGGAATTTAAAGATTATAATGAAAATTTACGGTGAAATGGCTTTACTTAAATTAATTAATGAATTTTAAATTTTCTAAGATTTGCTCCTATTTATGACACGCAGAGCAGAAATTTGTTACTCTTTTGTTAGGCAAAATTTTAATTATTTTAAAAAGGTCACGCACAGAAAAGGTGGAGGAGCTGAAATGAGTAGGAATTCATCAAGAAATTGAGACAAATTTAAAAAAAAAATGGGAAAATTTACGAATAAATGGCGTACAAGTTTTTAATGAAATTCCTTATAAGGTGTTAGTGCGCTTAAAACAGGGCTCGCAAGTTTTTTTTTTCAAAATAAGGACAAACGAGGTTAAAACTAAGATTTTGACCCCAAAAATAAGATTTTTTGGAAAAATGGTTTTTTACTTGTAAAAACAAGCATTATTAAGTATTTTTCCCATCCGCCAATTTTCTCCAACATTTCGAAATTCATCATTGGGGTAAAAAGTCAGCACTTTGGAAAATTTTATTCAAAATTTTAAAAATTAATAAAAATGTTTTTCTTTGCGGCGCGCTTTTTCCAAAAAACCTTGAGAACCGGGGGAGGGTCCGGTGGCGCCGATAGGCGCCGCCGGGAAAATTTTTTTCAAATTTCAATACAATTTGTTAACAGATTTTCACCAAAAATGACCAATTTTTGAGATTATGAGACAATTATTTATGAAAGAAATAAGTATTGGAGGCCCGACGATGCTGATAGGCGCCGCCGGAGAAAAATTAGAGATTTTGACCATTTTAAACAGATTTTCACTGAAATTTTAAGGGCATTTTTTTACACTCAAGAAAATAAAATAAAAATATAATTTATTTGAAAATCGAATTAATTAAAAATATTCGCTTCAATAAAAAATAAGTAAAGTTATTCAATTTTGTAGATTTTTATTTTCAAACCCAAAATAAGAACGAAATATGCACGTCGAGCCAAAAATAAGAAAAATCTTAGAAATAAGGACATTTTTATTTTCTAAGATCCGGCCCCTCCAAATAAGGACAAATCTTAGAAATAAGGACACTTGCGAGCCCTGGCTTAAAATGATGTCGACAATTGCAGTTTGTAGCAAAATTCGCTTGTACAATTTTATTTCCTTGGGCGACCGTTTCAACACCAACAAAATTAAAATTGCATTTAAACAGAATGCCAAAAGTAGTGCAATTGAAGCGCTCCAATTGTTTAGTTGCAATTTCATCCTTTTTGAAAAAAAATAAAACAATTTTTAAATTCTTTTTTCTATAAATATGAATTATATAAAAGTGTAGAACATAAAGGTAACTCGCCCGCCGGTAGGATTCGAACCCACGACCCCAGCAATCCATGCCGTGCCGTGCTCAAACCGACTGAGCTACGGGCCTCCTTGGAGCAAAAATAAAAACAATTTTTTAATTTTTTTTTCTAGACAGATGAATTATATAAAAGTCGAATTTTTCCTGTTTTTAGCCAGCCAAGAAAATGCCACAGAAATTCCCGAGTTGATTTTTTATATTAATTATTATTATTATTGGGAAAATTAAAATTTTACGGATTAACAATACTTTTAGCAAAGAATAAGCACTATGATTTTTTATACAAATCAAATAATGGCAAATGGACCAAAAAATTTTAATTATTATTTTGTGGTATAAAAAAATGAGAAAGACATGTCGCGTGCCAACGAAAAGCCAAATAAAATGAAAAAAAAACTCATTAAAAATCACGCAATTTTTCGGAATTTTCCACTTCAATTGGCAACAAAAAGACACCACAAAAACTTCACATATTAATTAGTCAATAATTGACTGCTTGTACCATAAAGTGTAAAATATGATTAATGAAAAAAATAATAATTAATTAACAGCCGAAAACAAGACATTTGCACCGAGAGAAAGAGAGAGAAAGAGAGAATGAGAGAGAGAGAGAGAGAGAAAGAGAGAGAGAGAGAGAGTTTTGCGTTTTGAGAGCATATTTCGGTCTTTTTTGGCAAATTTTCATAAGAAAAATGCGAGAAATAGTTCAGTGTCGGAATTTCTCTGTGTCAAAAATGTAGTGTCGAAATTACTTAGTGTCGAAAATACTCAGTGTCGAATTTACCCAGTGTCGAAATTACCAGCCACGGTTCTTCTTTCAGTTTGAAAATGAATAAAAATTACAATTGAATAATATAAAGTTGACAAAGTTTCAAAAATTGATCAATGATCACTGATTAATTCAGATTCTTTTTTTTCACTGTTGTGGGGCAACCGTAGAAGAAGAACTCACGCAAATTAATTTCAACAAAAATGCAAATTGTTTTTGAAATGCCGTGCGATATTCCAAACTAAAAATTAAATAAATAATAATTTAAAAATTCGAATTTTGCCTTGTCAAATACAAAATTGGGCCACATGAAGCGGCACTGAAATGCAACAAAATGCCCATAAATTGATTAAAATCCCATAAAAATATGGCATTTATAGGGCAGTTAATTGATTTAAGTACGATCATAATAAATGTTGCAATAACATAACCACCAATATTGAAAAAAACAATGATAGACAGTGAACGGAAAATCCTTTTGTTGAATTGTGCCGCGTTAGAATTTGACGGTGATAAAAATGGCAAAATGGGTAAATAATTATGATAAAAGTTTTTATTGGTTCTATGAATATTTTATGATCTTTAATTAATATTTGAAACCATATAACTTTGTGGAAATTTTTTTTAATTTTTACCGCATTTTCTGGCCAATATTAAATAATTTATAAAATGAAAATATTAAAAAATATCTTTTCAAAGTTTATTTTATGCAAAAAACCTTTCCGACAATGAATTATTATGGCGATTAATGCATAAATAATTACTGTAGATACCACAAACACTGCGCTCTCGAAAATAACAGTTAAGCAGAGCTTCTAAAATAATTTTGAAATACACAAGCAAACTTTGACTTACAAGGGAACATTCCGAACTGTATGTGTTCAAATCACTTTAAACTCACTTTTATCGTGTAGAGTATAGTCGATTTACTATTTCCAATTTTCGGCTTTTTTTGCTCCGGCGCCAAAAATGAACAGAAAAAATTGATCAAATGAAAATCCCAGCAAAAATTTGTTAATTTGATTAATTTTTTTCTCTTCATCATTTGTCATGGGTTCGGATCCGCTGGACAGATGATGAATTATTTTGAATTTTTTTCAAAATATTCTTCCACCTAACATATTTTTATTCAATATTTAAATTTGTTTTATGATGCCATTTGATTGAGAAATATTTGCTGATCATTTTAAAAAATTTAATTATTTTATCTTTGTTTTTAAATTTTTTATGAATTTTTAAAAATTTTGTGGAACTTTGATCAATTTTTTCTGTTCATTTTTGGCGCCGGAGCCAAAAAAGCCGAAAATTGGCAATAGTAAATCGATTATGCTCTACACGATAGAAGTGGTTTAAAAGTGATTTGAACACATACAGTTCGGAATGTTCCCTTGTTAACAGAAACTGACTGAGTCAAAAAGGAGGCTGTTTATTTCGTAAAAATTTCCAATAACATTAATCGCATACATTTTACTATCATAATAATTCAAAAAAATAAATGCCGGCACAATAATTTGGATTACAGTAACCGTCAGCACAACAGTAAGAAAAAATGACGAATTGAATTTCCTTATTTATTTAAAAATAATTAATTATTCAAAAAAATTTCAAATAAATTTTTATACTTTAGCGGAAAAAGCACAACAAAAAGGCGTTCAATGCCAATGAAAAGCATTATAAGGAGGGCACAGCCGATGCTTGTTAAAGGAACCACAGCAAAATAAAGACCAATTTTAAATGGCATAAAATATTGGCCTGAAAATGCCGTAAAAATAGACAAAAAATTGCCACAAAAATTGAAAATTTCAAATATTGAATAAATTGCCAACAATATATTCATGGAGCCACGAAATGACCTGAAGACTTAATTGTAAATTGCTTGATTAATTAAAAAAATTTTAAACTTTGTCCGAATTGTGATGAAAATCACTGAAAAATTGAAAAAAATTCCATTGATTGTCAAAATGAGCAAAAATATGCCATAACAAATCATTGGCCAGCAAGGAGTTTGATCAGAACACACCTTTATTAAAAATGGTTTAGATTATCAAAAATATTTAATAAATACCTGTAAAATGATCAATTCTTCAATCTCTTTGATTTTTGTCTGATTCATTGTAATTTACGGAATTCTTTTTCAATTTTTGTTGAATATTTTGGAATTTAAAGATTATAATGAAAATTTACGGTGAAATGGCTTTACTTAAATTAATTAATGAATTTTAAATTTTCTAAGATTTGCTCCTATTTATGACACGCAGAGCAGAAATTTGTTACTCTTTTGTTAGGCAAAATTTTAATTATTTTAAAAAGGTCACGCACAGAAAAGGTGGAGGAGCTGAAATGAGTAGGAATTCATCAAGAAATTGAGACAAATTTAAAAAAAAAATGGGAAAATTTACGAATAAATGGCGTACAAGTTTTTAATGAAATTCCTTATAAGGTGTTAGTGCGCTTAAAACAGGGCTCGCAAGTTTTTTTTTTCAAAATAAGGACAAACGAGGTTAAAACTAAGATTTTGACCCCAAAAATAAGATTTTTTGGAAAAATGGTTTTTTACTTGTAAAAACAAGCATTATTAAGTATTTTTCCCATCCGCCAATTTTCTCCAACATTTCGAAATTCATCATTGGGGTAAAAAGTCAGCACTTTGGAAAATTTTATTCAAAATTTTAAAAATTAATAAAAATGTTTTTCTTTGCGGCGCGCTTTTTCCAAAAAACCTTGAGAACCGGGGGAGGGTCCGGTGGCGCCGATAGGCGCCGCCGGGAAAATTTTTTTCAAATTTCAATACAATTTGTTAACAGATTTTCACCAAAAATGACCAATTTTTGAGATTATGAGACAATTATTTATGAAAGAAATAAGTATTGGAGGCCCGACGATGCTGATAGGCGCCGCCGGAGAAAAATTAGAGATTTTGACCATTTTAAACAGATTTTCACTGAAATTTTAAGGGCATTTTTTTACACTCAAGAAAATAAAATAAAAATATAATTTATTTGAAAATCGAATTAATTAAAAATATTCGCTTCAATAAAAAATAAGTAAAGTTATTCAATTTTGTAGATTTTTATTTTCAAACCCAAAATAAGAACGAAATATGCACGTCGAGCCAAAAATAAGAAAAATCTTAGAAATAAGGACATTTTTATTTTCTAAGATCCGGCCCCTCCAAATAAGGACAAATCTT
The DNA here is from genome assembly GCA_023374025.1 of Heterodera schachtii. Classification (NCBI taxonomy): domain Eukaryota; kingdom Metazoa; phylum Nematoda; class Chromadorea; order Rhabditida; family Heteroderidae; genus Heterodera; species Heterodera schachtii. The sequence goes on along the minus strand of SIJG01000009.1, from coordinate 716,328 downwards.
AGAAATAAGGACACTTGCGAGCCCTGGCTTAAAATGATGTCGACAATTGCAGTTTGTAGCAAAATTCGCTTGTACAATTTTATTTCCTTGGGCGACCGTTTCAACACCAACAAAATTAAAATTGCATTTAAACAGAATGCCAAAAGTAGTGCAATTGAAGCGCTCCAATTGTTTAGTTGCAATTTCATCCTTTTTGAAAAAAAATAAAACAATTTTTAAATTCTTTTTTCTATAAATATGAATTATATAAAAGTGTAGAACATAAAGGTAACTCGCCCGCCGGTAGGATTCGAACCCACGACCCCAGCAATCCATGCCGTGCCGTGCTCAAACCGACTGAGCTACGGGCCTCCTTGGAGCAAAAATAAAAACAATTTTTTAATTTTTTTTTCTAGACAGATGAATTATATAAAAGTCGAATTTTTCCTGTTTTTAGCCAGCCAAGAAAATGCCACAGAAATTCCCGAGTTGATTTTTTATATTAATTATTATTATTATTGGGAAAATTAAAATTTTACGGATTAACAATACTTTTAGCAAAGAATAAGCACTATGATTTTTTATACAAATCAAATAATGGCAAATGGACCAAAAAATTTTAATTATTATTTTGTGGTATAAAAAAATGAGAAAGACATGTCGCGTGCCAACGAAAAGCCAAATAAAATGAAAAAAAAACTCATTAAAAATCACGCAATTTTTCGGAATTTTCCACTTCAATTGGCAACAAAAAGACACCACAAAAACTTCACATATTAATTAGTCAATAATTGACTGCTTGTACCATAAAGTGTAAAATATGATTAATGAAAAAAATAATAATTAATTAACAGCCGAAAACAAGACATTTGCACCGAGAGAAAGAGAGAGAAAGAGAGAATGAGAGAGAGAGAGAGAGAAAGAGAGAGAGAGAGAGAGTTTTGCGTTTTGAGAGCATATTTCGGTCTTTTTTGGCAAATTTTCATAAGAAAAATGCGAAAAAAGCGAAAAATACACCCCTAATGATCGACTTTTTAGAATTTTTAAAAAAATACACACAAAAATCGAAAAAATTTTCAATTTTTGTTAGAATTTTTGGAAAATATTTATTTATATAAAATTTAAAAATTCGGAAATTCAATATTTTTGCAATTGTCTATGCTCCTTAGCCCTTATTTTGGTGTTTTAAAAGTCAATTCTTAATTTATACACAATTTTTGGCATTTTTTGAGTGCTAAAAGCCATTTTTGGCAGTTTTTTAAGACATATTTTAGTGCATATTTGGGCATTTTTCGGGTTTTTAGGGCATATTTTATGCGCATATTTGGCATTTTTTAGTGCGTACAACTTATAACCCTAATGATCATTAATTAAATATTGCCCATGTATAATATTTTGATTAAGTCATAATTTTCATATAACGCAGAATTTTTATATATATTTTTTAATGCTTCGTCATTTCATTAATAAAAAAGAAACTAAAAATGCAAAAACAATTTATTATTATTATTATTTTAAAAAATGAAAATTTATAATTTCTATTTGGTAATATTTTTAATAACAAGTTCCTTTGACGAAATTTTATCTGTTGATAAAATTCGACCAACTTTTGCTGAAATATTTTTTCAGATTGAATAATTTCATTTGTTTGAAATATTCAAATGGTTTGCTAACAATTTGACCGTTTCCACAATGGCATTTTTCAAATTTGTAATTTGGCATTTTGTACTAAAAAATAAAATAAATAAATCAAAGGGACCCACGCGTTTGGGCGCTGGCGTTTGGGCGCCAGCGCGAGTTTTTTAATTATAACTTTTTTTGTTGTAGGTCAAACAATCTTGGTATCATTCGAAAGCCCTTCACGTGCTCTATTAGCCTTACAAAAAGCGAAAAGATTTTCTAGCCTGTAAAAATTGTATTAAGAAAAAACTTCCAAAATTTTGTTTTTTTTTTGTAATTTCATGTTATGACTTTTTTGTAATTGTCTAATCGCGAAACAATACCTTAGAAATAGCTTCTAAACAAGTTAAGCTTTCGAATGATTCAAGGAATGTTAAATTTGGTTAACAATAAAAAAAAAGTTATAGTCCGAAAACTTGGGCTGGTGCCAAAACGTCGGCGCCAAAACGACCCCGACCCTTTAAAAATGCGCCAAAATTTGTTTCTACTAAATATTTCAAATTTTAAGAGAAACGCCCTATATTATTTTGTTTAATATTAAAAATGGATGAAGCACATAAATTACTGCAAAAATATTTGAGTGAAGAGGCGACCAATTTGAGGGGTCCAGACCAAGCTGAGCTTGTGTACAAGGACGAATGCCTTTATTGCTTTGACACGCCTTATTCCACCGGTGAAAGCGCAAAATTTTCATTTTTTTTTTCATTAGGCCCAAAAGTTTTTTCGTTTTCAAAATAAATCGCTTTGGGTCACATTCATTCATTTGTCGTTACAATTTTGCTTTTTGTCCGTTTTTACGACCACAGAATTCGTTTGATGAAGAAGTTACACATGGTTGAACTTTTGGCGATTTAATTTTGTTACAAAAATCTAATTCTCAACTTTTAGATTCTTGGCTTTTCACTTTATTGAAACCTAAACAAAAATTTTATATCAATTTTTACACTGAAAAATGGTACAAAAAATCGGATTTTTTAAATTTGTTTGCGCTTTTGAACCAAGATTCACATGTAAAATTATAAAATTTTTTTTAATTTTTCTTACTTAAAAAAATGCGTTAAAACTTTCATCCATTAAGGAGGCCTTTTTGTTTCGCTTCACACCTTTTTTGGTGTTTGTGGTCGGCACATTGAATTGTTTGTTGCGAAGAGTTCATCAAGGATTTTCCTAAACATCCACAAATCCGTCGAACTGTCGGCGGATGAACCGAGTGACAAAGTACAAAATTTTTTTTTAAATCATTTTTGGGGATGCTTTTTCGAAAAAATTAAAATTTTAAAAAGATTAAAAGCCTTTCCTAGAGCTTTCAGAGTCACTGATCATGAAGTTTTCAAAAGTCATGAAAACATGTTTCTAAGCCTTTTCAGGGTCGTCGCTGATCGCGAATCCGGTATCCATTTCGGCCAATTCCAAATCCCGGACCCGAACTCGAACAAAAAGTCAAATTTTCGAATTTCATATTTAAACAAATACATGAAAACGAAGTGAAAGTCATTAGTGATTCAATAAAAGGTCATTTAAACCATTTTTATACTAAAAATGGAAAATCGAAAATTTTGGATTTTTCAACTTTTTGTTCGAATTAGGGTCTGGAATTGGGATTTGGTAGAAATGGATGCTGGATTCGTGATCAGCGACCCCGAAAACCATTGGGAACATGTTTTAATAACTTTTGAAAACATAAAAAAAATTTTCGAAAAAAGGGGGAGGACCAGCCTTACTATTACCCAAAATGCTTCCAATTCCGAACCCAGAACCCCAAATTCCCACAAATAAACGTGTATTTGAATCAATTTTGAGCAATGAATGTGCTTTTTTGGAAATCGAAATTTCACCTTTTTGTTCAAATTCGTGTTCCGTGTTCGGAATTTGAAAATAGGTATCGTACTCTTGGTCTGCGACCCCGAAAGACTTTGCAAAAGATTTTTAACAATTTTCAAAATTAAATTTTTCGAAAAAAATTTGGAGAGGGTGAGTGATAAACTCAATTATATAGTATTACAAATCTTTCTTTCTTTCTGTCGAATTTAAAAGTAAAAATTGCCCATTTTTCGATTTTCAAAAAAATTTAAAATTTAAAAAATTTCCATTTTTTCCGATTTTTTGCACAAATTTTTAAAGATACAGCAGCAGCAACAAATAAAAACGGACTATTCTCTCCGCGTTTTCCCGCCGCTTTCCGTCCCATTGCCAATCACCGACGAATGCGGCGCCGATGCCATTCCGCAAATTTGTGCCGAAATTATTGCGCATGCCGGTGCCGAAGTGCAGCAACAAATTGACAGTGGCATAGGCGTACAGCCATGGGACGACGGAGAACAGCGAAGGGTTGCAAAAGCGGCAAAAAACCTTGTCCAGGTGTGTTGTTTTGATTAGAAAATTTATGGAAAAAAAATTTGCAAACTTTTTCTTACGATTTTTAAAAAAATTTTTGATCAATTTTTAAGTTTTTTCCAAAAAAAACATGTTGATTTTTGTCATTTGTGTTTTTTTATTTTTACAATTTTCCAATAAAAGTAAAAAAATAAAAATTTTTCAAAAAGTAAAAAAATTTAGAGAAAATAACGAATTTTTAAACATTTTTTTTTGTCGCCGGCGCATTAGGGAAGAAATATATTGCTCCCCCTTCTTGGAAAATAGGAATTTATAACAATTTTTTATCATTAATTTCACCGAAAATTCCAAAATTTAACTTAAATTTAAAAATTTTACTGGATTTCTTGTGGGCAGGCAATGAATTTTCGAATTTTTTAAATTTTGAAAATTTTATTAGTTTTGGGTGGCAGTCAATAAATTTCTGTTATTTTTAATTTTATTAAAATAAATTTGTTATAATTTTACAATTTTGTCATGCCTTTAGCTCACCTATGCCGGCCCACCAATTGGCTACTCGGACTGGGAATGTGCCCGGTGTGGCCTGAAGGAGAACCTTTGGCTGAACCTCAGCGACGGGGTGATCGCGTGCGGTCTGTACGCGCCAATTGCCGGCATCAAAGGGGTGGGCCATGCCAAGGCACACTTTGAAGCCACCGGCTTCCCGCTGGTCGTCAAGCTGGGCACCATTCAACATGACGATGGCGACCTGTACAGTTTCAACGAGGACAGCGGCTTGGTAATGTAATTGTGTGGGCACGGTCCTTTTCAAGGGAAAAAATTTAATAATTTAAAGGCAAAAAATTAAAAATAAAATTTTTTTGTCGGCGCGCGGGAAAACTTGTGTACCCCAACAAATCTCCTAAAAATGGTTCAAAATCGCAAAATGCGTCTTTTTTTGGACAAAATTCGTTAACAAATCGCATTAAAAATGCAAAAATTTTCCCGGCGACGCCTATCGGCACCGACGGGGACCCCATGTTCCCCAAAAGTCTTTTGGAAAAACCGCCGCAAAAAAAAAAAAGGTCGTCGCCCGCCGGGGAGAGGTACCACCCACCCCAAGCCGAAATCCTGGGACCGTCCCCGACCAGTTGCACCATTTTTTGGGGTCTAGAACTCCTTGCATACTTGTTCCAATTCAAACTAATTTTGTATCATTCATCAGCCCTATGGGTTCTGTATCAGTTTAAAAATGTTATGGCTAGGAAATCTAAAAAAAAAATTTTTTTTTTTTCCTTTCCGCAAAAATTTTTTGGCATTAATTTTTTGAATTTAACGAAATTTTTGCCTTTAGATGCCGGTCCGCGACCCGTGGCTTGACGACCACTTGGCCCATTTTGGCCTGGACATCAACAGATTTAGCAAGACCGAAAAGACGAGTCTGGAAATTGAGCTGGAGACATATTCAAAGTAGGGGCAGATTTAAGTACATTTTCCTCCCTTTTAATTTTCAATCTAGGAATTTTTCATAAAATAATCAGAGAAATTTAAAAAAAAAATTACATGAAAATAACTTGGCTCTTATATGGTTTGTACCCATAAATTTTTTGAAAAAATTACAATTTTTAAAGAGTCGAGTAGAACACCTTTTCTTATTCTTTCGTGGTCGCTGATCACAAATCCGGCATCCATTTCGACACATTTGGAACCCCGAATTCGAACAAAAAAAAAATTTAATTTTCAACAAATTTCACGTTTAAGGTTTTTGACTTTTTGTTCGAGTTTGGGGTTAAAAACGGATGCCGGATTCCTGGTCAGCGACCCCGAAAACCTAAGGAAACCTGTTCTACACGACTCTTTATAAATAATAATTTTTTCAAAAAAATTATGGGGGACAAACCATATAAGAGCCAAAACCTTTTCGATATAAATTTTCTAAGCTTTTAAGAAAAGTTTAAATTTAAGAAAGAATAATCGTTTCGAGGGTTCGAAACAAGCTGGTCTCGAACAGTTTGTTTTGAGTGATAGATGGCCAATTATTATTTTTTTAATTTTTTTTTTTTTTTTGCAATTTTTCGTCACTTTTACACAATTTTCCGTTTTTTCTGTTTTAGGTACGAATTCTCGGCAATTCAGGAGGAGGGCCTTGGCTTGGTCAGTGCCGGTGGGCCTGGCCTCACTGGGCTCGCCAACCTTGGCTCATCTTGTTACATCAATTCAGTGCGTGGTATTTAAAAAAAAATGGAAACTTTGTAATGTTTGTGGTTATTTTTTAGCATTTTGTTTAACCGAAAGATTTGGTACAAATTTGTAGCAAGTTTTGAAATTTGAATTTTTTTTTGAAAAAATGCCCTTAAAAATCATTATAAAAAGGGACATTAAAAACACTTAAGAAATGCTAATCTTCGCCTTGGTGGGTCTTTTTGTGGCATTTTATGGCCTTTTTACGCTTTTTTAATAAATTATTGTCTATTTTTTTTTTACACATTTTCGGCAGTTTTTTTGTAAAAAAAATTTTTTTGCGATTTTCTTACACCAATTCAAATTTCAATATTTATTGTATAATTGAATTTGGGGAATACTTTAATTGTGTTGCCCATTTTACAAATAGTTTTACTATTTTTCATTATTTTTCTTTGAGGCCCTCCAAGTTTTGTGCGTTGTGCCGGACTTTGTCCGTGTGTTTGCGGACGAATTGTTGCGCCAAAAGCATCCGTCCGAAATCAGCGAGGATTTCGGCGCACAATTGGCAAAAATTTTTGTCGCCATGAAATCCGGGCACTATTCGCGCGAACAAAGCGGTGGCACAGCGGCAAATGGTGACGGCGCCGGTGCCATTCGACCGGCACAATTCCGACGAGTCATGGGCCGGAACCATCACGAATTTTCCACCGGAAGACAGCAGGATGTAGAGGTGAGGACGGAGCGAGCAAGCAGTTCGACCTCCCCCTCTCGCTGATAAATTAAAATTTCTTTAGAAATTTTTTCCTAAACCTCGAAACTTTTTTTCAGTTTTCTAAAAATTATTATTTTTTTCTTTTAAAAACGAAAACAAATATTTTTTGGTTTTCAGTCAGCAGCCTTAAAGTTCAGCAATTCGTCAGTAAAATTAACAAAAAAAGGCATTAAATTTCTGAAAAGGCAAAAATATTCCGAAAATTTTTACATAATCTTAAGGCGTTCAAACTTAATTTCTCGACGTTTTTTTCAGAAAACAGGAATTTATCGTAAAATATTCTTAAAAAGTTGCTTTTTTCTAATTTTTTTTCTTGAAATTCTTTTAGGAAAAAATGTTTTATGGTTGTCCATTTTATGAGGGTTTTACGCAAAATCGCTTTCCCCTCCCCCGCAGGAATATGTTCGGTTTCTGTTCGACAAGGTCGACAACGCGTTCGGCAGCTGCAGCAGTTCTGCCGACGCTGGCGCTGCCCAAAATCCCGTCGATGCGTTTCGCTTTCGGCTGGTCACGCGTTTCCGGGACGAACTTTCGCAATGCGTTCGCTACACCCCGCGCACTGACACCATTTTGTCGCTGCCAATTCCCATGCATTTGTGCACCGAGGTGGGGCCTATAACACGAACAAAAAAACGGACGGATCGGAAATCCGAAAAAATTTCTTCGCAAAAAATTTTAAAAATTGGAAAATTTAAAAAAGATTCAGAGGGGGCGGGGGATAACGACCTGCACTTACTGCGTGAACTGTAAATCTTAAAATGATCCGCTTTCCGGCTTAAAGTTCGGGTGGTTTTTCATTTTTTTTCAAAATTAGCGCCACCGCCAGGGATTAAACTTTTTTTGTTTACTTTAGCTAATATTATAGGCCCAATTTTGAGTAGTGGCACTTTTTGGTCAAATTTTGAAAAAACCTAAGCGTTTTGGCACCTCCCACGGTGCCGTGCCGGTGAAAAATTATTTTGAGGAACTTTGCACATCTAAAGTTTTCAAAAAAAAAAAAAATTTCCAACTAAATTTACATAAAATTAATGAATTTTTGTCATTTTTCAATTAGTCCGACACTGTGGTGAATGGGCTGACTGTGAGCCGAAAGTGTGTGCCGTTGGAGCAGTGTTTGGCCACCGCATTTGGCGAAGAAATCATCGACGATTATTTGTCGCCCGTTTTGAAGCGCAAAGGCCGCGCCACGGAGCAGCAACGGATGGGCACTTTCCCCGACTTTTTGCTGTTACAGCTTCGGGTGAATAAATGTCAAAGCGATTCGCGAAGGCAAAAAATAATTTAGATAGAATTTTTTGTAGCGATTTTTGAAAAATAAATGAATTATCAAGTTTTTTCACAAAATTCCCAAAAAAAAAAAAAAAAAAATTTTGAGTTTTCAAAGAAAGACGCAAACCTGCAAAATTTTTATTTATAATGAAAATGACTTTTTTCATTTTGAAAAAAAAAATTTTTTTTTTGCCCCTGCCAATTAATGTTTAATTGCTTTAATCTCTGCTGCAGAGGTTTACCTTTGACGGCGTTCGCGGCACACACAAATTGGACGTGGACGTGAACATTCCGGACGAGTTGGACATGTGCGCCTTCTTCTCAACCGGCGAATTGCAGCCGGGCGAAAAGGTTAGGACCGAATTAGGTAACAAGAAATGAACACGTTTTTGTTGGGCATCCAATGGGGGCCGAACCCACGCCTCCACCCAGTCCAAGTGCAGAGTTCTACCACTTAGCTACTGAGGCATGAAAAAATTTTTTTTCTTATTAGTACTTGGCGACGCATGTCATTACCACCGAACTGCAAATCCAATCTATTTTTATTTAAAATTTAAATTAAAAATGCTCAAAAAACGGTATTTTGGCCCTGCTCTGCCAATAATAAATATGGGCCACTTTTTGTGAGGCCCCGGGTGAGTGGGCTGAACCAACCCAAGTTTGTTTCTCCGTACGGAATTAAAAAAAATGTTAAATTTGGGAATTTTTTTTTTGTACAAAACAACACCACAAACAGAGTTTGCCGGCTGGTGACGACCACACAAAGCATTCTCCGTCAACCACCGCGAAGAACCAACAGCGCCGACTTGGTTTTCCGGACGAACCAAACGAAGCCATTGTGGGCGAGGTGCTTTGTTTACCATTTTGTACTGTTGTGTGACAGGGATGGCACGGAATTCCGATTTTCCGAAAAATTTTTGGGCCTCGGAATGCCATCCCTGCTGTGTGTTATTTCAGGGATGTCAATACCCAACCCGATTCCCCGGTTTCCAATTTGTTCCTAAAAACCAGCTAAACCTCGCTCCAATCAATCTTTAATAACCACTTTTCGCAAATTTTTGGAAAAAATTCGGGAGAGGGGTGGTGGAAAAGGGGAGCAGTTCGTTTCCCCCCACGTGGTTTCCTTTTCAGCAATTTTTTGAAAAATTTTTGAAAAAATTTAGTAGTTCATCACAAAATTTCAAAAAAAAATCGCTGAAAAATTTTCAAAAAATTTTTTTAAATTTTCTTACTAAGATTTTTTTTTTATAAAAAATTTCTAGGTTTGAAAATTAAAAAAAAATTTCTTTGGGGGGGGGAAATGAAGTGCACCTGTGGAAAAGTGCCTTTTTGATTTTTGTTTTCAATTTTTTCAATATTTTTGCATTTATGTTCATCATTTTGTCAGCTGCTGTCGATGGGCTTCACTGAGAACGCGGCGAAAAAGGCGGCGATTTTCACGAAAAACGAATCGTTGGAATTGGCAATAAATTGGCTTCTTCAGGTGTCACTTTGAAAAAAAAAATTAAATTTAACTAAAAAAAAGCAACGAAATATGTGAGAAATTTTCTTTAGCATGTGGACGACACCGATCTGAACGATGCTGCTCCTTCTGCGCCCGGTTCAGCCCAGCAGCAGCAGCAACCGCAGAACGGAGCTGGTCATTCCTCCCCCCCCCCCCCCCCCTCCCGGAAGAAAATTTAAAAAAAATGCAATAATTTTTCAGAAAAAAAAGACCTTAAATATTAAAAAAAAATTTTTATTAATTATAAGTAGAAATAAATAAATTAAAAAAAAAGAAAGTTGAGAAATTTATCATTTTTTGGGTTTTAAAAAGAAATATTTTAAATTATTTTTTAAAGGATTTTTTTTTTTAAAAAAAAGAAAATTATAAAATTACAACAAACTTTTTTTTTTTACAAAATATTTTGAATTAAAAAAATTTTACTATTTTCCTCAAAATTATTTTAATCGGCCATAATGACATGAAGCAATTTTTTTTCCGACCACCAAATGGCAAAGGACGACTCTTTAGGAGGAGAACAGAAGAATGTCGGCACGACGGGTCCGCAACAAATTCGGCACGGCCATGGCCATTACCAATTGCGGGCATTCATTTCGCACATTGGGCCGTCGCCCCATTCGGGCCATTATGTGGCACATGTGAAGGCGGACAATGGCCAGTGGTGAGCAGTTGTTCTTGGCCCACACATATTAATACAAATTGTGTATGGAAAAAATCACAAAAATTTTGGCACAATTTTATTAAAAAAAATTTCGTCAATTTTGTGCCAAAATTCACCCCGCGTGGGATTGATTCATTGTGCCCCTTACAATTACAATTATTGAAATTAGTAATTTTCAAAATTTTATTTATATTTGAATTCTGAAGAATTTTGTATTAATTACTCATAATTATTTTCGGGGCAACTGGCTCATGGAAAAATAGAAAATGAAATTTTTTTTTTAAATTTAGTCGCTACGGCGCCAGTTGCAAGAACTTTAAAAACCTAACAAGGGGGGGGGGGGGTGAACCCTTTTGGTTTCATAAATAAATTTTGTAAGAAATTTCGTGTCGTAAAAATTTAGGTTGAGGGGTGGGGTGGGGGGGGGCTAATACACCCGGGGGTCATTAACCATTTTAAACAGATTTTGTCTAAAAATTCACTCATTTTTTCCCATTGGAATCAGTCCAACAAATATTTTAATATTTAATTATTGCAGGCACATTTTTAATGATGAGAAGGTGGCCAAATCGCAACATCCTCCGAAGTCGCTTGGCTATCTGTACCTGTTCCAAAGAGCCACCCGCTAATGAGAGCATTCGAATGCCAAGATTTTGACATATATTTATTTGGTTATTGTAATGAAAAATGATTCTTCCAAATAAATGGATAGTGATTTTGAATCAAAATATTAGAGCCACAATTCTGCACCATTGCTCAAATTCCAGTTCAAATAAAAAGAAAACCAAATAACTTGACAATTTTCGGCATTTTAAATTTTTTGGGTTTTTAAACACGCGCCCAAAAAGCATTTTATAAAGGGCGCCAAAAGAGTTGCCACCATCTCCAATGACCTCTAATCATGATAAAAAAATTCCCAAAAAGTCTATCCTTAGGGGTGTATTTTTCGCATTTTTCTTATGAAAATTTGCCAAAAATGACTGAAATATGCTCTAAAAACCCAAAAATGGCAAAATATGCATTTATTCTCAAAAACACCCAAAATATGCTTTTATATGCACTAAAAACCTTCACCAAATCAAAAAATTTTAATGCATAAATGCTATTTTTGAGCCCCTTTCTTCATAGCATATGCGCAGAAAAAATATGCAAAATCATACAATTTATAACCCTACTAATCATCATAAAAAATATTTCTGAGGCGCGGAAAACCAAAAGCCGGTTTTTGAACCGGTTTAAATCACGAAAAATTGCGCCAAAAATCAGTCAAAACCGTTTTTAATTTTAAAAAAGTAGTCCAAGTGTTCAAATTGCGCCGGTTAGATTCATCCCCCGGTTTTAATCATCGCTTGTCAATGGCTTTCGAATGATACCAATTTGTTCAAAATTTTTATTAAAAATGGTTTTTGTTGATTTTTGGTGCAATTTTTCCTGATTTAAACCGGTTCAAATACCGGTTTTTAATGTAAAAATGCTATTAAAAAATCCCAAATTTTTAAATTTATGGCGATATGTTTGGTTTCTGTGTGTAATTTTTTATTCCTCAGAAATTTTATTTATGACTTCAAAGCAACAAATTTTCTAAACAAAATTCTCTTAAAATTTTAAAATTTTTTCAAAGTTAAGGATAGGAAAACAACATATGGTCAACAAAATTCACTAAAATCAAATGTTTAGGGATTTTTTTGTTTTTTCCATTTTGTTAGAGTGGTCGTTCCGATTTTCAAAAATCCAGCAATTTCTTTGTGACTCAATGAAGGATTTTCTTTCTTCATTTTATAATAAATATTCATTTTTTCAGTTTTTTCTTCATTCGAATGAAAGTCTAAAAATAATATAATAAAATTTTAAAATAAAATAAAATAATTTACTTTTTCTCATTTCAATGCCAAATTCCTTTTTCCATTTTCGAAATGTTGTGTTGTCAATGCCCAATTCTTTCACAAATTTATGCTGTTTCTGTTTTCCATTTTTGTACATTCTTTTAAATTCATCAATCCGTTCAATAAATTCTTGCTTTTTCTTTGCATAATAATTCTTTGGATTTATTTTTATTTTTCGGCTTAATCCAAATTCTTTTTTCCATTCGTAAATTTTTGTTCGACAAATTCCTAATTTTTTTGCAATTTTCAGTTCAATTTTAATCCAAACATTTTTCGAGAATTTCCCCCTTTTCTTAATTCCTTCTTTTGTTGATTGAAATTTATGAACAATTTCGCGTTTCTGTTGATCATCAAATTGATCGTTGTTGTTCTGATCAGTGCGAATGGAAATAGCAAAATTCAAATCATTTTGATTTATTTGCCAATTCGAATTTTGATCATTTTCATTTTCCCATTCTTGGCCAAATATTTCGGCAAAAGTTGGCTGAAGTTTTCCATTCTTTTCACATAATTTAGCTGATAAAATTTTGTCGGTTGAATTGATTATTATAAATAAAACAAAAACAAAAAAATAAATTCCCATTTTCCTAAAAAAATAAATATTTTTTAAATAATAATTTTTTCGGTTTCATTTTGGAAATAAAAATGAAAAAAGGGATAGGATTTTGAAAAGATAATTTGTCAAATAAACCATTGCCTTTTTAAAAGGAAATTAAATAAATCAATAGGCAATTATTTTGCTGGCTTCTCCATGACCTAAATAGTAGGAAAAACACTTTGTTTTCCATCTTTTTAATAATTATAAAAGTAGGAAACTATTTTCAATTAATGAGTTTTAGTTTTAATTTTTTCCATAGTTTTTCTATAAATAAAAACTTACAAGTGTATTAATACTATACTTAGGCTAAAAATATAAAATTAATTAGACTAAAATACTGTATTTGTAAAGGAAATTTCAACATAAATAACACTCTGTTGTAACAAATGTTCACCGTGACAAAAAGGCTGGAGATTATTGAAAATTGCATATATTTGGGATTCGAAAATAAAGCTGCACATTTCTTTAATCACTATGCTTGTTTAGGAATGGAAACTTTTAATTGTTTAATTTACCATCAATATTTAATTTTTAAACCGGATCAAATACCGGTTTTTAAATGTGAAAATACTACAAAAAACTCCCAAATTTTTAATTTATGGCAGCAATATGTTCGGTTTTCTGTGTGTAATTTTTTATTCCTTAGAAATTTTATTCAAATTTTCTGAACAGAATTCACTGAAAATTCCAAAAAAAAATTTTTCCCATCGGGCCCCCAAAACTCCATTAAAAAAATTTCAAAATTTGACCTTAAAACAATCATTTTCAGTAAAAATGGTACAAAAATCAAAATTTCCCCACGGCGGCGCCTATTGGCACCGCCGTAGCTCAAAAGCTTATATTTAAAAAAAAAACTCTCAAAATTGCAAAATTATTCATTTTAGTGAAAATCATAAATTATGTGGACATAAAATCAAACGAAATCCAATAATAAAAGCGGAAAAAGCAGTAAAATTGATGTTAATAATAGGAAAACAACATTTGGTCAACAAAATTCACTAAAATCAAATGTTTAGGGATTTTTTTTTTGTTTTTTCCATTTGCTTAGGGTTGGTGGAGAGATTTCCAAAAATTCAGCAATTTCTTTGTGACTCAATGAAGGATTTTCTTTCTTTATTTTATAATACATATTCATTTTGGCGGTTTTTTCTTCATTTGAATGAAATTCTAAAAATAATATTTAATTAAAATTTTAAATTAAATTTTTTTTTAATTACTTTTTCTCGTTTCAATGCCAAATTCCTTTTTCCATTTTCGAAATGTTGTGTTATCAATGCCCAATTCTTTCACAAATTTATGCTGTTTTTGTTTTCCATTTTTGGACATTCTTTTAAATTCATCAATTCGTTCAATAAATTCTTGCTTTTTCTTTTCATAATAATTCTTTTTATTTATTTTTATTTTTCGGCTTAACCCAAATTCTTTTTTCCATTTATAAATTTTCCATCTTGAAATTCCTAATTTTTTTGCAATTTTTAGTTCAATTTTAATCCAAACATTTTTCGAGAATTTCCCCCTTTTCTTAATTCCTTCTTTTGTTGATTGAAATTTATGAACAATTTCGCGTTTCTGTTGGTCATTCAATTGGTCGTTGTTGTTCTGATCAGTGCGAATGGAAATAGCAAAATTCAAATCATTTTGATTTATTTGCCAATTCGAATTTTGGTCATTTTCATTTCCATTTCCTTTTCCCATTTTTGGCCAAATATTTCGGCAAAAGTTGGCTGAAGTTTTCCATTCTTTTCACATAATTTAGCTGATAAAATTTTGTCGGTTGAATTGATTATTATAAATAAAACAAAAACAAAAAAATAAATTCCCATTTTCCTAAAAAAATAAATATTTTTAAATAATAATTTTTTAGGTTTCATTTTGGAAATAAAAATGAAAAAAGGGATAGGATTTTGAAAAGATAATTTGTCAAATAAACCATTGCCTTTTTAAAAGGAAATTAAATAAATCAATAGGCAATTATTTTGCTGGCTTCTCCATGACCTAAATAGTAGGAAAAACACTTTGTTTTCCATCTTTTTAATAATTATAAAAGTAGGAAACTATTTTCAATTAATGAGTTTTAGTTTTAATTTTTTCCATAGTTTTTCTATAAATAAAAACTTACAAGTGTATTAATACTATACTTAGGCTAAAAATATAAAATTAATTAGACTAAAATACTGTATTTGTAAAGGAAATTTCAACATAAATAACACTCTGTTGTAACAAATGTTCACCGTGACAAAAAGGCTGGAGATTATTGAAAACGTGCTGGCGCGTTTCCTAAAAGTGCCAGCGCGTTTCCTAAATGTGCCAAATGGGTTTCTAGCGCACCCACCACCATGCGCGTTTCCTAAAAGTGCCAGCGCGTTTCCTAAATGTGCCAAATGGGTTTCTAGCGCACCCACCACCATGCGCGTTTCCTAAAAGTGCCAGCGCGTTTCCTAAATGTGCCAAATGGGTTTCTAGCGCACCCACCACCATGCGCGTTTCCTAAAAGTGCCAGCGCGTTTCCTAAATGTGCCAAATGGGTTTCTAGCGCACCCACCACCATGCGCGTTTCCTAAAAGTGCCAGCGCGTTTCCTAAATGTGCCAAATGGGTTTCTAGCGCACCCACCACCATGCGCGTTTCCTAAAAGTGCCAGCGCGTTTCCTAAATGTGCCAAATGGGTTTCTAGCGCACCCACCACCATGCGCGTTTCCTAAAAGTGCCAGCGCGTTTCCTAAATGTGCCATTTTAATATAATATAAATATTATTATACAAACTATTCAATTGAATATATTATTTGTTATTCGTGAAAATAAGTGTCTGTCTAGACTATCTCAGTTGTTTGCCAACATTATAAGTGAATATAAGCTTAATAAAATTTTTATATTTATCCATTTCTATAAATTTTTTATATTGCTTTAAGTCTTTAAATAAATGAAAAAAATATAGACAATGAAAGATTCATCACTTATTTTATCATTTCATGATCTAATGAAAATTTTTAATAAATAATTAAATTGTTTTGCATTATTTATAAGTATTTTATTAAAATGGCTCATTTAGGAAACGCACTAGCACCATTGAAAATTGCATATATTTGGGATTCGAAAAATAAAGCTGCACATTTCTTTAATCACAATGCTTGTTTAGGAATGGAAACTTTTAATTGTTTAATTTACCACCAATATTTAATTTCAAAAGGCAAAAATAGTGTTTTTCAAAAATTTTATACTTTTAGTCTCATAAAAATAAAAAATCTATAAGGCCTAATAACTCGAAAAACAGCTTAGTTACCATCAAAAACAACACAATAACAACAACAACTTGTTTTTCGTTTGTTTCAGGCCAATGGGAGCTCAGAAAAAAATAGGCAAAAGCCTAAAAATAAAAGCCCAAGAATGAGGGAAGAGGTGTTGGGCCTAGAGGATGCGCGGATGGGGGGAATTGAGGGAAGGGTTTGGGGAAGGGAGAGGGATCTGCTGGGGCCAATCTCAATTAGGAACGACAAACGACAAAACGGACGACAAACGACAAATTTGGCATTTGTCTCCGAATTTGTCATTACGACAAAAATTATGTCGTTTGCCGTTTGTCTCTGTCGTGTGAATTGTCATCCAATCACAATTGACAAAATCTACCGTAAATTTGTCGTCACTTATTTTAAGGATTAATCAAAATTTCTCAGGAAAATGTAAAAAAAAAAAATTTTTTTTTTTAAATCATAGATAAAAGTATAGAAATGAAAATCTGAGATCGGATTCATGATCAGCGAACTCATTTACCTTTAGAAACATGTTTTAATACTAAATAAAAATTTTTGGGTCAAAATAATTTGGTGAATTTTTGGGACACTTCTCAAACGACAAATTTGAGGGGCGGTGTTGAGCGCCCCCCAAATATTTGGCGTTTGTCGTTGGTTTCAATCACAATTACAAACGCCAAACGACAAACGCCAAATTTCAGACCACAAACGACAAATTCCGGGAGACAAACGACGTATATTACGACAGATTTGTCGTTTATCTTTTGTCGTTCGTAATTGTGATTGGCCCCTGAAGATCAAATGCCGAGGTAAGGTGGTCACTACCGCTCGGTTGATGAGTTCGGAAACCTATGTCCCACCCCCCAAAAACCAATTCCTGACTCCGAACTTTATTTCCTTCGATGTGGATAAAGGTATAAAATGGAATAAAAATGGAGAAAGGATAAATGAGTGGAATGCATAATAAATGTGTAAATGTTGATCGTTAAATATCCGTGATTGGATTAGGCGGAGCCAATTGAGAGAGAGAGAAATATAATTGAGTCGATAAATGGAGAAAATAGAGAAAGGAAATAATTGCGATTTAAATATAAATGATAAATGGATAATTGAAGTAAATTGATATGCCTTACACAAGTTATGAAGACTCTAAAAAGGACAAACAAATTTTTTCGCAATATAAAAATGAAGGCATTTTCATAAAAAACGAGCATATACAATTTAGCAGATGAAAAATTGCATTATATCGGAGCAGAAATTCTTCTATTTTCGCTGTTTATGATTTTTCGAATGAGCTTAAAAAAGAAATTTTAATTAATTTAAAATTTAATTAATCATTATTTGAGCAATTGGTATTTTTTGGTAAGTAGAAATAAAATTATAAACAAAAATTTTATTATTTTTTCTTTCAAAACGTGCGATTTCCTTATTTTATTCTTTTTTTTCAGTACAGTTATGTTTTTCTGTCATTTTTTAATCAGGAAAAATTCATTTTTATTCATTTATATGCGCCAAAAAAATATATTACGATTTATTTTTAAAAAAGTCGAAAAAACTCATTTTGAGACGACAAAAATGAAATTATTCGCGCTATTATTTTTAATTAGAAACCGTTTTTAATTTAAAAAAGTAGTCCAAGTGCTCAGATTGCGCCGGTTCGATTCATCCCCCGATTTTAATCATCGCTTGTCAAGGGCTTTCGAATGATATCAATTTAAATGCCGAGGGAAGGTGGCCACTACCGCTCGGTTGATGAGTTCGGAAACCTTTCAAGAAAACATAAAAATAAATAATTTTATTATTAGGAATGCATTTTCTACATTTTATTTTTCTGTTCTTATTCATTATCAATTCAACTGACCAATCTTTAGCAGTTAAATTATGTGAAAAGAATGGAAAAAAAGTGAGGCCAACTTTTGAAGAAATATTTGCCCAAAAATGGGACAATGAACATATGGAAGAAAATGAAAAGGAAACTGATCAAAATGAAAATCATCGCCAAAGTGATCAAACTGAATTAAATTTGGCGGATTCAATTAGCAATGATCAGAATGAGCAATTTGATGATCAGCAAAAAAGTGAAATTGTTTATAAATTCCATGCAATAAAAGATGGAATTAAGAAAAAAGGAAAATATTCGACAAAAATTTGGACGAAAATTGAAAGAAAAATTGCCAAAAAATTGGGAATTAACCGAACAAAAATTTACGAATGGAAAAAAGAATTTAATTTAAAGAAAAATAAAATTTTTGACAAGAATTATTATGAAAAGAAAAAGCAGGAATTTATTGAAAGAATTGATGAGATTAAAAGAATGTCCAAAAATGGAAAACAGAAGCAATTTGTGAAAGAGTTGGGCATTGATGAAAAAACATTCTCTAAATGGAAAAAGGAAATTGGCATTGAAATTGGCAAAAGTAATTAAATTAAAATTTGAATTTTATTTTGAATTTTCTTTATTTTTAATATTAATATTTTATTATTATTTTTAGATGGAAATCGCTATTCCAATGAAGAGAAAATGGAAAAAATGAATGATTATTATAAAATGAAGAAGGCAAATCCGTTTTTGAGTGACAGAGAAATTGTTGGCATTTTGAAAATTTCAATTGCAACCCTAAAGAGATGGAAAATATAAAAAAATTCGTAAATTTGGATAATTCTTTTTTCTGTCTGTTGGTTTTTCCTTTTATTTTTCTTGAAAAAATATTAGAATTTAAAAATTTCAAAAATTCTTTTTTTTTATAATGAATGCATTCTTGAAAAATATAAATAAATATCAGTTTTTTAAGCGATACATATTATCAGGGAATTTTTTTTATGAAATACCCCCAAAAATATCCAAAATTTCGCATTTTTTTCAAAAATTTTGAGAATTTATAGAAATTTTTTGCGAAAAGCAAAAATTTTTTTTGAAAATGTGCCCCAAAAAATAGTTTTTTTTTTTCAAAAATGGGATATCAAAAATTAATTTTTAAATTACTAAAAGATAATTTTAAGCCTATTTAGGTCATTTTTATGGCAATTTGTGCCTATTTCACCCTTTAGAAAGAATTTTTTTCCAAAAAATCACCATTTAAAAAATTTTATTTACATATTTTCATACATATTTGGGGATTTTTGTACATTTTTCATACATATTTTAGCATTTTTTATACATATTTTATTTACATATTTCGCGATTTTTCTTACATAAAAAAAGAATCCCTGCATATTATTCATATTACATATTTTCATATCCATAAATAATTCAACCATTTAATTTAAAATTCAAAATATAATGCACAATATTATTATTTGTATAAAATTCAATGAATCAGTCCGCAATTATGTAAAAAGAAAGCGTATAAAAAAATTAGGTTAAAATGTTAAAAATTAATTTAAATTAGAGCTCGGCCTGAACGTGGATCCAGGCCTGGGTTTTCCTGGATCCCAGATCTAGGCCATTTACGGTAACTCGGTCGGTTTTTTTCGTGGACCTGGATTTTCCTTGATATTTGTCCATGGTATAAAGGTCAAATATGAAAAAAATCCAAGTCCAGGTTCCATTTTTGGCACGAAAAACCAGGATTTTCGGGCGAATATTTTCAAAATTGTTATTCGAGTTCCCATATTTTACCAGGTTATCAAAAAAGTGATAAATATTGTATTTCAATTAGATACTTTAGGATTTCCTAAGCAGTTAATTGCTTTTTTGAAACATTTTTTTTTTTGCTTTTCAAACAAATTTCGAAAAAGTATTCCTAATAGTCTATGTCAATTATAATGGAAATGAATTTTGAAAGCCATCAATTATTAAACTTCAACAATTTCGAAACAAATTAGATCATCTATAAACTGATAAAAATTAGGAAAGTTTACGGATTTATTTGTTTTTCCCAATCTTCTTCGAGTTGGTTATTCCAATTTCCAAAAAGCCAGCAATTTTTATTAACTGAAAAAAGAATGAACAAAATTTCAGGTAATTTTCCGTTATGGTACACCCCCGAAACTTTTTTTAAAATATTTTTTTCTAAACTATTTTAGGCGCTGAAAATGAATCCGGCATTGTTTTTTTTTAATTAAATTCATTTACAATAAATACGTGAAATTTTACGTGAAAATGAAAAAAAAAAATTTTTTTTGGCGGCATAAACAATTGCATGGCTCGCCGAATGAACATTTAAAACGATAAAATAATTAATTATTATTCAAATTAACTTACATTTTACTTTTGCTCAATTTTATGCCAAATTCCTTTTTCCACCGTTTGGGGCCGTAGAAAAGGTCCTAGAAAATTGGTAGAACAAATAAAAATAATTATATTTATGGATTAATTTTTTTTTTTTTGTAAAATTTTTTATTACTATTTAAGATATTTCGACATTTAGAAGGCTTCTGTTTTCCATTTTTGTACATTCTTTTAATGTCATATATTCGTTCAAAAAATCCTCGCTTTTTCTATTTCGGAAAAAAACGCCAAAAAAGGCACCAAAACGGCAAAATGCCAAAAAGGCATTAAACGCATCCCCAACCAAAAAGGTTTGGCTAAACCAACCCCGAGGTTATTTCAAATAAAGTTGGTTGAATATAATATTTATTCCCTTATAAATGCAAACAATTTAAATAAAGAAGAACCCAATGCTTTATTCTGCTTCTGCTAAAACTAGTGCGCAGAATAAAAAGGCATATGCCCAGGGTTCCCAGATCTGAGGCTTTAGCCTCATTTTGTGGTTTTTTGATAGGCCAATGAGGCTACATTTTCAAAATGAGGCTTTGAGGCTTTTTGTGGTTTTTTGAGAAATTTTGAGGCTTTTTGAGGTTTTTGAGGAAAATTCGTCAGATTTTTTAAATTTATTAATTTTGATAAGTTGGCATAATGTTTTTGGCCATTTTTGTGGACAAATCCGTTAATAAATTGCATTAATAATTACAAAATTATTTCACAAAATGCTTATTTCGAACAAAAAATTGCTCAAATTGATCATGGACAATCAAAAATATATCATTTGAAAATTTTAAGCGTGTTTTGAATAAACTTTATAAAAAGGAGGCTTTTTTGCCTGCCAAATGAGGCTTTTGAAAATTTTGATCTGGGAACCCTGCATATGCCTCAAAAGTTGGTCTCTATTGATAACGTTTTGCAGACATTGAAGAATTAAAATGTTAGCTATATCACAAAAAAAAAAAAAATTAAAAATTGTATTAATTGTTAATACATTAACAATGTGAAAATCATTAAACCCACTTTGAAACTTGGAAGAGTTTAATTTTTTGATTTTTGAAACCTCGAAACATTTTAATTTGTTGATGATTGGAAAAAAAATTATTATTATTTCTTTGAAATTAAACAGGATTTACTTATTGTATTCGTTAAATCAGTACAATTATGATTAATGTCAGTTTTTAATCTTCATTTTTATTCATTTATATGCCCCAAAAAATATATTATTTTTTGAATAATTAGTTGGGATTCACTAAAATTATAAGCCTTAAAATACAGGGTTAGGATTTCGTCCTTGAATGGCAAGGACGTCCTGGAAATCTTGCCTTTTCACTTTAAAAGTTGAAAATATCCTTGAATTCAAGATGTCCTTGAAAATGAGCATTCGAAAGAAAAAATTCCATAGTTTAAAATTTTTTGAAGTTTTATACCAAATTTTTATTAACTTAAGGCATTATTGATGCAAAATCTGTTATAAATGGTTCAAAAACACACCCAAAAAGCGTTAAAAATTGATCAATTTTAGACAAAATATGTTAACAAATTCTTCAAATTTTATAATTTTGAAACTTAATCATTTTTCATCGTTTATGATAAAATTTTTAAATGTCCTTGAATTTAATGGAATTTTCCCCTTATGTCATTGAAAAAGGTGTACCCGTCCTTGGAAAGGGAGTTTGTCTTATCCGAACCATGTAAAATACCTAATTCTGTACTTAAAAATTCATAAAAAAGTAAAATACAGAATTACGGGAGCCATCGGTGCTATGACGTTACTCAAAAAACCATCAAAATAAAAAAAATTTTTGCTATAACTTTGCTCAAAAACAACCAAATTTTAAATTCTTCATATCATTCGATAGCCTTAAGTGTTTTCGATTTTAAAACCAAAAAGTAACAAATTTTCAAATCAAGAATCTTCCAACTTTTTTTTTTCCAGTGGAATTTGTACAAAATGGTCAATTTGAATATTTGGAGAAAATTTTGAAAATTTAGTCGCATCTATTAACAGAATTTGTCCAAAAAAGACATGGTAAAAGTTCAGAATACTGCCAACTTTGATTTTGCATACGAATTATATATCAATCGATTCCTCTCAGTGAGGGAAGTCGAATGGTACCATTTTTAGGGCGCGGTCACGCATAAAAATGCAATAAAATATTGATCAGTCGATTCCTCTTGGTTTATAATTGCCAGGAATCCCTTTCTGAGGGCGCGCAGCGCCCGCCTTGGCGAGCATGCGAAGACGGAGCAAGTAGTGGGGCGAGACGGAGGGCGGAGGAAGCAGTCTGACGAGCGCCACAGGCGGTTGACTGCGGGGGCCCGAAGGGCCCCCGCCAATCAGTCAACCGCCTGCGGATCACGCGCGGACTTCTTCCGTAGCCCGTAGTCTCGCCCCACCTACTGGCCGCCGTAGTCGAGTGTGCGGTGTTATGGCCAAAACACACTCACCAATTCACTTTTAATTTGTGCACTTCAGTCCCGGGTCTGTAACTCTGTTCAGAAATCCGACCGCGCCCTAAAAATGGTACCATTCGACTTCCCTCACTGAGAGGAATCGATTGATATATAATTTGTATGCAAAATCAAAGTTGGCAGTATTCTGAACTTTTTCCAAAGACATTTTGTAGAAATTTGAAAATACATTTAACAGATTTGAATTGAAAAATGGTAAAATGTAGACTTTAGTCCTTCCATAAAGAAAAAATATTAGGGGTCAAGCAAAAGGTGCTAGATCACTTCACAAAAAGTGCAAAAATCAAAAATCTGATTTTCCTATGGTTTTTAAATCAATTTTTGTAATTTAAATATGTTAAAATTTAAAAATTGATGCTTAATACACATTATTCTGAATTTTTTTGCATATCGATTAAAAATAATTAAAATAAATCATTAACTAGATCTTTAGTTCATTTCTTAATTAATCCATTTCTAATTGAACATTAAAATATTAAAAAAAAATTCATAGTAACCTTGCTAATGATTTTATTTAAAATTAGGTAAATTTTAATATTCTTTTTTAAATATATAACAAAACTTTTAAAACAATGGCTATTTAGGCATCAATATATAAAATTTATAAAATTGTAAAAAAAAAATTCAGATTTTTGATTTTTGCACTTTTTTGTGAAGCGCCCAAAAAGTTTATTTAAAAAAACCCTTAATGTGTGCCAAAACTTTACTTGTAAGACGGCACCGCATTAAAAAGAGCCGCCGATTTGAAATTTTCCCAACATAACAGAAACGTTTTGCCATAATTTATGAACAAATATAAAAATTCAAATGAAAAATATTTATGATAAATGGGAGAAGGATCTGGAATAAATTTTGTGTCTTTTGTTTTCCGGCATTTTCATCAACATTTTCAACAGGGCAAAGTGCAATATCGTAAAAAATAAAATTTTTAAGTTAAAAAAATGTTTTTTTGAATTTTACCTGAAAAACGGACCCTTGCAAACCAACGGGTCCTTCGCGACGCATTCGCGTGCCTCAAATCCGATCACTTTGCCCTCTCTGCACGGCTGAGTGCTTGCAAAATGCTGTTCAAATGGGAAGAGAAAAATTGGGCACGGACAAATTGTCAACGGAACAAAATGCCGACGGACAAAGTAACAACTCTCAAAATTTGAGAAATATTTAATTTATCTATCAAAGCTTTAAAAGTTTTTCTTTCTCTTCTACTTGTTTTTTGATTTTTAAAGTTCGGGTTGAGTTCTCAAAGAAATTTCAAATTTTTGACGATGACAATTTTTTTTTTTTTGATATTCTTTTTTCAAAAATGAGTCGGTCGGGGAAAAATGTTTCCTCCGGGAAATTTTAAGTCAAGAACAAAATGCATTAAAATTCGCAAAAAATTTTCACGGCCGGCGCCTAGATAAAAGCACCACCGGACCCCATTTTACTATATTTTTGAAAAATGAAGACCAAAATGGCAAAAAATAGTAATTTTTGGCGAAAAACGGCTAAAAACTTTGTAAATACACCCCCCCCCCCTAAGTCGGGATTTCAAAAAACGAAAAATACATCCCTAAAAAGCGCATTTTTGACTTCAAACCCCCCTGAAGCTAATGGTCTGGCTACTACGCCCTTGATGATGTGTTTATTTACTTGGCATGTGCCATTCCATGGCGACCAAATGGAGTCAATTACAACAACAGCAGCAGGTTGCTGCTGCTGTTGTTCCTCCCTTTGTTCGGTGGGACGGGTCGCCGGAGCGCCGACCGGGACTGACTCGGCAGGTTGCTAAAAAAAATCGGCATTCATTAATATCTTATTGCGTTCCAATATCCCCCACTGTTTTTTGTAGCTGCTGTTGCTCTTTTGGCGCCGTTGCCTCCGGCTGAACAGCGGGCGGTTGCGCGACTGCAACTGAGTCCCGTATGTCTCCGCCCGTGTCCAACACAGTGCCGGTGCCAATGTCAATGGACACCGGCCTTCGCTTCGGCACTTCCTGCTGCTGGTGCTGAACCGGACCGGTATGCGTGAGAGCGGGCGGCGGTGGGAGCAGTGTTTGGCGTTGTGCAACCGGAACTTTTTGGAAATTTTTCAAAAATACTTAGTACAAATTTTTTTTGTACCCTGGATGGGCTGGTGGTGACGTGTCAGTATGGGCGCCTGTTGGACCTCGGCGCTCAGCTGGGGCTCGTCTTCAACGGCCGGAATATCACGAGGACAATAATCCACCTACGATGTTGTGTGCCCGTAATTGGGCAAAAATGTTATACGGTACTGTGAGAAAAAAAGGGGGAGGAACACCGAATGGATTTGGGATAAATCAGCACGAAAAGTGGTGGACAATTCAGCGCAAGGATAATTGGGTACAGAAAATTTTTTTTTGTCCCAAGTGAAAATTTTGATTCTCATGAATTTTCCAGCGCCTATTCGGATTTCGGACCTTTACTAATTATGTATAATTTTGAATGGCTAAGTATTTCTTTATTTAGCCACAGGCTTTGCTGCTGTTATGTCTCGGCGCTGAATTTCTAGCGCTCAAATGGTTTGACCAATTAATTAATTATTTTCTTTCAAGGTTGGAATTTTTGGCGTCCCGTATTTGGCAGGGACCTGCATCAGTGAGCCCTTGCAACGGCGCAAGTCCAGGCATTTTCGGCGCCGAACGCGCCGCTCGCCGGGCATTGTGCACGGCGTCCACGGGCCCCACAAGCTGAAGTAGCCTTCGGACTGGAAAATTTTCAGCGAAATTTTTCATTTCAAAGTGGTTAGGCCCCCTGTAAAAATTTTTGGACCCCTTCAAAGCGTTCTTCTGGCGATCCGTCATCCAACGCCACAATTTCATGCTGTGTTGAGTAGCCGCCGTTACTGTAGTCGTTGGCTGCGGAGGCGGCGACAGTGTCGAGACGGAAGAGGCGGAGCCAAAGGCGGGTACGGTATGCAACGACACCGTTTCCGATGGGAATATTTCGGTGGAGAAAGGCTGTGAAAAACATTCAAAAATTTTACTTTGTGAAAATTTTCTATGAAATTTCTGTGTTTATGATGACATTTTGTCTGTGTCTGGATGTCTGCGCATTTAGTGTTTAGTGATAACTGGTAATGGAAAAATCGATATCGCTCAATTAAAAAATTAATAGTTGGCTCTGCTAATTGTAAGAATGAAGTGCCAAAAGGCGTCGGCGCCCAAATTTAGGCATAAAAATCAATAAATTTTGCAAAAAATTAAATCAAGCGTCAAATCCTGACTTAATTTTACAATTTTTTTTTCAGAGCAATGCCATTGATAACATAAAAATTTCATTTTGTGATTGTTTTTAGGCCTGGTTTCAGTGAATTCCAGAAAACCCTCAAATTGTAGTCGTAAACGCCTCCCCATCCTCGGTTCGATGTTTATTTACCTTTATTTTTGGCACAAATTTTTGGCATTTTGACTAACCCTTGGCCTCTGCTGTCGCTCTTTGATCAGTTTCAAGTGCAAACGCTTCGTCGACTCGGGCCCCTTCCGACTGATCAGACGGATGCCGGCGGTGCTGATATTATTATTATTGTTGTTGTTGGCTGAAAAAAGGGAAGGCGTATTTAATTTTGCCAAAAAATAAGGAAAATTAAAAATTCAGAAAAATCAAAAAATTTTCCAATTAAAATGTTATGTTTTTGAATATTTTAGTAAAAAATCTTTATTTATAAATTCAAGTTTTAGGGAAGCGTTGGGAGAATTGGGGGCTTATACTTCTTGGGGGGGGGGGGGGGAGGAGAGTCGGTCGGAGTCATTTCGTCGCCAACCGCGTTAACACTCTTATTTATCCACATAAAATTTTGTAGAATTGATACCGTAGCAAATAGCTTAATAAGATCTATTAACCTCCAAAATAATAATAACAAATTTTTTGTCGGGGTATAAAAGTTATTGGCAAAAATACGCGAAAAAAATTAGTTAAGTCACATGTTTTCATACTTTTTTGATCTAACTTTTCATACCCAGACGAAAATTTTTTTAATTTTGCAGGCTAAGTGAGCTCGTCAAGCCGACTTTTTGAAAACAAATTTATACGTTGTAGTCATAGAAAAACTTTTTTAACAAAAAAAAAAAAGCAAATAATTTTAAATATTTTACCATTTGTTGACAAATTTTCGGATGAAATTGATGAGGCCGTGTGTGGCGGCACTTCCTTTTCTTGAAAGGAACCATCTGATGCTCTTTCCTGTAAACAATTTAATCTCAGAAATTTAAATTCTAAAAAATTTTCGAGTTTATAATTTTCCTAAATAATCTTTTATTTTATTTCAAATTATTTTATTAAATTATAAATTTTAATTTTCACATTTAAAATTCAATTCTAAAAAAGAAAAAGTTGGAATATCAATTCATTATTATTATTATTTTATTTTAAAAATAATAAAATTATTTGATTAAATTTTTTCATATTTTAACAAATATTTAAAAATTAGACAATTGTTTTGGCGCCGTATTGACGTGTCGCCTCTTCATTCAGCTGTTTTGGGTGAAGCCGAGCTGGCCCAATGCCAATTGGACCTTTTTTGATAAAAATATATTTATTTTAAATAATTTTAATTTTATTTTTTACTTATATTTCCAAGTTGACTTTGTGCTTCTTCAAATGCTTTTAGTTCAGCTGCAATTTGTCCGCTATTTTCTTCTAATTTTAGACCCTAAAAATTTAACGATTATTTTATGAAATAATTCAAAAAGAGCAGATTAATATTAATGTAGAATTTAAAATTGATTTCATAAAATATAACAAAGATTAAAAAAAATAATTTTAGTTAAAAAAAGAAAAATTAAGAAAATAAATTATTTAAAATTAAATGTTAAAATGATAAATTTAAAAAAATATTATAATTGATTCTTAAAAATTTCTATATTATTTAAATTTAAAAAAGAACCATTTAATAATATTTTATTCAGTTTAATAAATGAAAATTAGAAACTTAGCCAAAAAATGTATTAATTTTAAATTAATAAAATTTTGTGATGAAAATTTTATTTAATTTATTTGTCAAATAATTTAAATAATTTCTCACTTTATCCTCCCCATGTTTAATGTTGACGTTTTCTTCTTTGTTCATCAATGTCATGAATGATATTGCGGGCGATTGTGTTGTTTGTGGTGGTGGTGGTGATGCTGAACTGCTTGAACTTGTTGGCACAATTGTTGAGGCGTCGGTCTGAAAATTAAGCCAAAATTGAATTGGCTTTTTTCCTATTTCTCGGCATTCTGTCGGGTTTTTTTCAAAAAAAAAAATTACAAATTAAATTAAAAAAAATTTTACCACCAAAATTGATTGAGCAGCAGCAACTGAAGAAGAAGCAGTTGTTTGTTGTTCAGAAATTGTTGGGGTTATTGCTGTTTTTGTCGTCGTTTCTGCGGTTGCTTCGTCATTATCTTTTTGCTCTGAATTTCCAAAAAATTAAAAAAAGATTTTAATATTGAAATCGAAATGACTCATAGCCAAATCTGCGTCACCGTAAAAGCCGACATTATATTTTATGCATTTTGCAAAATTTTCAAAATTCCATTTGCGTTTTAAAGTATTAAAAAAATTAATTAGTGACATTTTTACAAAATATTTGACGAAAATTATTGATTTTTGACAAAAAAAAAATATTCGGAAAATAAATATTTCATAAAACATTTTTTTGCTAAATGAAATAATAATTTTGAATTTCAATTTTGGCATTTTTGTAGAAAAATGGCATGCTTTACATTTTTTTTTATCTAATTCCCAGTTTTAAATATTTTATGAGTTTTTGCACATATAAATCCCAGTCGTGAAAATAATTCATTTAATTAAATTATAATTGTATTTAATGTTTTAATTTTAGTGCCTTCAATTGCAAATGATGGCGACACATTCTGCGCGGCATTGCCTTCTTGCTTCATGCATCCGTTTTCGATTAACACCACTTTGTCGTCATCTTCGGGCCTCTTAATTTTATTGTTATTATTTTTTTTGCAACAATAAAATTTAATTAAAAAAAATTCGGCACAACATGAATGGCAACAATTTTCAATTGTCAAAAAATTGGGATCATTCAAATTTATTCGAACTTTTCGGACCGGCTCAGTTCGGCCCCGCGCGGTTCGGCCCCCGGCCCAGTTTTTGATCTATAACTTTTTTTCTTTGTCAACCAAATCCAACAATCTTTGTATCATTCGAAAGCTCTTTACATACTCTATTTGTCTTACAAAAAGCAAAAATTTTTCAACCCTGGAAAAATTGATGAAGAAAAAACTTAAAAAATATTGATTTTTTTAAGTTTTAATGTTATAACTTTTTTGGTATTTGTCTAATTGCCAAGCAATAACTTAAAAAAGCTTTTAAACACATAAGCTTTCGAATGATACCAAGATTGTTGGATTTATTTTATGAAATTTTTCAAATTTTCTTAAAATCAATGCTAAAAATATTTCATGTAGAAAATCCAATTTTTTTAGGGATACGGAAATTAAATTTTAATTAAACTATTTCAGAAATTAAAAAATATAAAAAAATAATTAAAAATCAAGAAATGCCTGAAAATCGCTTGGCGCCGGTTGTTGCCGATTCCACGTTTGTGATGCATTCGCCCTCCTCATAAAAGTACATGGCTGACTGTAATTTGATAATGAATTTTTTAATTGGATAATTTTTCATAAGCCCATGCTTTGCATTCAAATTCGCGCTCATGCATACAGTACGCCATACACTCGGCCAGTGTTGGTACGGTGGAAGTCGATTGGGCATATCTGATTGGTGGTGGAAGCGGGGAATTAAACATTTACCGGATAAACAAATAAAAATGAATTAATAGAAAATATGCAAATTATAAAAATGGTGTAAAAAGTGAAATTTTAAAGGAAAATCGGGCAAATTTTTAAAAAAGCAAAATGAAATAATTGAAATTTATACAGTTTCTTAACGAATTTGTGTGCTTTACTGGTGGAACTATAAATAAATATTGAACCGAATTTCCAAAAAAATGAAACAAATATAAAATATTTTTTAGATTACAAAACTAAAAATTGAAAAAAAACCAAAAAAAAAAAGTGCTCGGATTCTCTACCTACCGGTCCCAACTACAAAAATCCCCCCTCAAATTAGTCAGCATTCAAAGGATCCCAGCTTAGGTAAAAAAATTTTTTTAATTTTTAAATCTCCCGACAACCTCCGACAGTTTACTCCCATCCCATTTTTACCCCTTCAAAATGTGGTCATCCACACGGGCAAAATGTGTGAATGCGCAATCCATTGGCACGTCATCTTCGAAGAAATTATTTAAATTTTTAAAAATTTTTTGGTTACCGGGCAAACAAAATTTTTCATAATATCGCCGTCCATTCTCTGCAAAGCGTTTCAATTCGCCATCAGGTGCACTTAAATTTAAATAATTTGAAAAATTGCGAGAAATTTTTTTGAAATAATTGCCTGGCTTTACGGTACAATTTGCACTGGCGTGTGTCACTTTCGTAAAGTGCGGAACCACCTGAAAATATTTTTAAAAATTTATATTTATTTTTTCTATTAAATTTTTAATATTGTAATTATAAAATAGCGAAGATTTAAAATCTTAGCAATTAAATTACTTAATCTATGAACTATGATACATAAATTATTTTAATTAAAAAATAAATTTTTAAAATAAAAATTAAATAAATTATCCATAAAAATTAATTTTAAAAATAAAAATACAAAATAATAGAATTATTGAAATATTCAGAACTTACACAATAATGTTCTGCCTCGATTGTCCCTGTTGTCGGCACAATATTTGGCACATTGTTGTTCACTGCTTCCGCTAATTGTTGCCGATGCATTCGCCCCTCTTACGCTGACATTTGCTTTAATTTGAGGAATTAAAACTAATTTTAATAATTAATTAAATTAATAATAATGCATTACCGCTTACAAAAAATGCACTGATTGACCCTTCGCAAAAGGCTAAAATTTTAAAAATTTAGCGATTTTAAAATTAAATACATAATTAATTTAAGCTTTTAAATATAAAAATGATTATAATATTTTTTAATTTTAGAATAATTTTATATAAATTTATTTCTCTATTCATGGTAATTAAATTATTAAAATCATGGGTAAAAACATAATTTAAGGTGAATTTTCTATTAAGTAAACTAAAAAAATTGTGTTATTTTTGGATTTTCAAAGCAATACCGCTTAACTGAAAATTTAAAAATAATTTTTTTTTTTTTACTTTTTTAAATTCATTTAAAAATTTCTTTACAATTGTTTTGTCCCGCCTCACCAATGTCCGGCCTGTTCACCACCATTTGCTTCTGTTCCTGCTTCACCATGTTTTCTTCTTCAGCATTTATCAGTGATGAACACAAAAACAGACAGCAGCAGATGAGAAATTGTGAAGAAAATTGGCCAATTATTAATTTTTGCATTTTCCCTAAAAAATCATAAATATAAATGAAAAGATTTTTATTTTTCAACAAAAAAATAACAAGGCCTAACATTTAGCCCTCTTATTGGTAAATAAAGGTTGAGTAAAATGGTAAGACCTCTGGGGAGGGAATCGAACCCTGGACCTCCGATGCCAACTTTTTCTTAGTAAATTCATTGTAAAAAAATTTCGGGCGAAAGCAAAAAAAAAAAAAAAATTGGATTTCCCGTTTTTTTTCCCTCATTATATAGGACTGAATAATTTTCAAAAGAGGGGGCATAGAGACTAGTGCTGCTGTTGAAAAAATCGTTCTTATCCCCTAAAGTTCTCAAAATTCCATGCTAATACCAGTTAGATTCACCATAACCCAAAAACAATGAAAATTTCAAAAATTTCTCCATCCCATCCCTCAAACCAAACAGAATTTTACTGCCTTCGCCGGCCCAAAATTTCAAAACAATTAGCATTAATTAATAGGCTGCTTAAAGGTTGGTTTGTTGTATGTAGCTAGCTCTAAGCTTCATATGTAGAGCAACAAACGGAACGCCAAGAAAGCCCAAGAAATCGAATCACCTGCTGCTCAGAGCAGCAGATGGGGAAGGAATTTCAGTTTGCGGATATAGCGGAGGCACGGGGGCGGCGGGGGACGGATGAAAGTGAATTCCCCAAAAAGTCCTTTCACTCGCCCATTATTTCCCTCCCCCCTAGGGGGTCAAAAACGCTGACAAAAGAAAGGCATGGCGAAAACAAAACAAAAAAATGCATATATTCCCGCGCGGCGGCGATGCCCCGGGGCGATATGTGACTTTCACCGCTGCGCGGCGGCAGCGTCGCTTTTTTTGTTTGTTGTTTGCTGTGGTGGGTGAAATCCGCGTTTGGTTTGGTGCGCCGGATTTTGACGCCGCCGCCAAATAATCCATCCACACACACAATGTGATGGATTTGGGGTTGGATTTGTTGGGTTTGGAGCAGAGCAGCAGCAGCAGCAGCAGCAGCTAAATGACGACGTTGGCGGCGGCGGACGGGCGCAGAGGCACTTTTACTTTCCCGTTTTGGTTGGGTGTACCTCTCCACCCGTAAAAAAAATTTTTTTTTTTCCTGAAATTCGTGAGAAATTAATGAGGCATTTATTGAAGGCAGAAAATGAGCGAGAAATTTTGCATATAATAGGGATAGAAAATTGTAAAAAAAAGACTAAAAAAAGTTAGGAGAAGCGGAAGATAGAAAAATTAAAATTTCTATTGAAAAGATAATCCGCCAGCATAATTTGTATTTAAAATGCCACTAAAAATATGAAATATTTTAATGAATTTTACTAAATAGCACTGGAAATTTTCTTAAAAAATTTGTAGTAATAAAATAATATTGGAATAATAACAAATTTTTTCGCTAAAATTTTGTTTATTTGCTTGAAAAATAAATTTATTGACGGATTGTCCACGTAACCGATTGTCCAGTGACGTATTATGGATCCAGACACCAAAAACAAGGCTGGAGCTATTCTTGAAAAAAACCCGTAAATCCGAAGGTGTGGACATCAACTTTAACATAATAAAAACAGATATAATTTAAAATTGGATTACATTTGGGTCTGTTGCGGGTTCGGAATGTTTCGGCACTATCATTCCGGCAAAGAAGCAGATTTTTAAAATTTAATCACCAAATAAAAATGAACTTTTCTGGTCCCGATGACTGGTCCAATGGAGGGTCAGGCAAATATTTTACAAATTTTCAAAGCAATAAATCAATTGGAAGGTCCAGTAAAATTAGGTAGTTAGTTTTTTTTTTATCATGCTTAAACAATGTTTTACGCCTCAATTTTTCATTGATTTAAATTGATAAAATGTTTTATATTTTTCATTTAGAATTATTAATTGTTAAATAATTAAAAAATGAAAACAAAAATTTTTTGATGATTTTGTGTGAAAGTGATGTGTGTCGAAAAATGATGAGGCGATTGGGGCGAATATATCCGGAACAATATGGTGGCGGGGGAGAAGAAAATTTCTCAACCAATAAATTTGTTTCCGAAAATTAATCCACAAATTTTGATTGGATTTTGGCATCACTTTTTGATTGGAATGACCCAAATAAATTTATTATTGAAATTCGATTTCAAAAAAGTTATGTTATTTATCGTCTAAAAAATTAGTTTAAATTAATGAAGTATTTAAATTAAAAAGATAATAATTTTAATAAGATTTAATAAAATAAAGCAAAAATACAATAAATTAAAAATACTTAATTTTAATTGTTTTGATAAATAGGCATATGATTTTTAAACCCAATAATTTTATATAAAATCAGATAAAATCAGATTTTACTCAAATTATTACCAAAAATCATTAAAAAATTGATAATCAAAATTTTAAACCGCAAAAAATTTAATTTTCCAATTTAAAATGTCCAAAAAATTTTTGCAAAATATTATAAAATTCATTTCCATGATTTAGCATAAAATATAAATCCAAGCATTTTCTCTTTTTCCATAATCAATAATCTTTACGCGAGGGAAAAAATAATTAGTTAATTACTCTTCGGTTCCCCAAAAAGGCATTGTCATAAAAATTAAGCCGGACCTTCATGCGCGGACCGCTCACTGTTCTCACTTGATCATGCGCAAATGCAAAATTTTTAGTTGCTTAATTAGATGGCTAATTATGTAATTTTGTTGTAATTAATTATATCATAAAAAAATTATTGACTATTTTAAAAAGGCATTTTTAATTTTTTTTTTTTTTTTCTTTTACATTCAAAAAAAATCATTAATACTTGATAGAACATATTTTGATGATTTTCCGAAAATTATAAAGAATATTTTAGCACCTTTTCAAAAAACACTAAAATTAATTTAATTCGTCCGAATTTGTTTGCGAAATGTTCAGTCGGCGAAATGTCAAACTTTAGGCGAGTTGGCGAAACGTCCGAATTTGGCTTTAACAACCGCACACTTTTGCAAAATTCAACTCGGAATTTTCCAAATTCATTTGAAAATTAGAAAACTCCGACGAATGCTTCTTCTTTTTGTCATTTTCCATTTTTTAAATATATAATTTTTCAAAATAGAAAATTTTAATCTTCTGGAAGAAAATGATAAATAAAAATATTGGTGTCGTGATGCGGACGGACTCGAACCTGCACCAGTTTTACCTTTAGTATCTTACAAAATCCACTTACCTACACATGTTATTTTCTGTTGGTACGGCTTCTCATTTTCCGAACGCTGTATAGAGACAAAAATTCAATTTAATTGCTTTTAAAAATCTAAATTTTGTGTCGTATTTTCTTAGTGTCGCATTCTCTTGAAATGAAAAACTTTCACTCGGTGTCGCATTTTCAGGGAGCCGTCCCGGCAGATAGTAGACGACTAGGAACTGAACGAATTGGGCTTTGTCGATGCGGTTGCACTTCAGTGTTCGGTGCTAGGTCGTTCCACAAAAAACTCAGTATCGATAAAATTAAATAAATAAATTAAATAATTCAATTCACAAAATCACGGCGCCGTCCGGTTAACCCTAATGTACGGCGGGACGTAAGTCATTTTCAAATTTTTTAAATTTTTCAATTTTTCACATCACTTTTCGCCAACTTTCTCCATTTGTAGTAGACATAGCCTGACGCCATTGAAACCGTTTTGTAGAGCTCATCGAGCTGTACAAAAAAGCCGCTGGTACCGGCAAGCTTAGCTTGGGTTAGCCATCGACAGGATCGGGGGCGAGGCTGAGAGTCCTCCGGCAGATGTGCCCGACCCATGACGGGCTCCAAGTGAATGGATCAAGAACCAGACCCGGCCTTAGAGATAGCCCTTGAAAAACTGAACAAAAAATTGTTCTTAACCGGGCAGATCCGGGTTCCGGATCAGGCACTTTTGGTGCCCCGAAAAGGGTACGATCGGCTTCCGGAAAATGACCAATCAATCACTGAGTTTTTTTGTGGATCGACTCAGCACGTTTCTTTGTCACTCAAAGAAGGATTTCCTTTCTTCATTTTATAATAAATATTCATTTTGCTCATTTTTTTCTTCATTCGAATACGCATTTCCATCTAAAAATAATATAATTCAAATTAATAATTTAATTGACTTTTGCGGTGCTAGGTCGTTCCACAAAAAAGCTCAGTGTGGGCGTTCCACAAAAAGCTCAGTGATTGATTGGTCATTTTCCGGAAGCCTATCGCACCACTTTCGGGACACCAAAAATGCCTGATCCGCAACCCGGACCGGCCCGGTTAAGAACAATTTTTTGTTCAGTTTTTCAAGGGCTATCTCACAGGCCGGGTCCGGTTCTTGATCCATTCACTTGGAGCCCGTCATGGATCGGGCACATCTGCCGGAGGACTCTCAGCCTCGCCCCCGACCCTGTCGATGGCTAACCCAAGCTAAGCTTGCCGGTACCAGCGGCTTTTTTGTACAGCTCGATGAGCTCTACAAAACGGTATCAATGGCGTCAGGCTATGTCTACTACAAATGGAGAAAATTGGCGAGAAGTGATGTGAAAAATTGAAAAAAAAAATTTGAAAATGACTTGCGTCCCGCCGTACATTAGTGTTAACCGCACCGTGTTTTGTGAATTGAATAATTAAATTTTTTTATTTAATTTTATCGACCACTGAGCTTTTTGTGGAACGCCCACACTGAGCTTTTTTTGTGGAACGCCCACACTGAGCTTTTTGTGGAACGACTCACCACGGACTTTTGCTCATTTCAATGCCACATTCATTTTTCCATCGATAGAATGTTTTTTCGCTAATGCCCAACTCTTTCACAAATTGCTTCTGTTTTCCTTTTTCGGACATTCTTTTAATCTCATCAATCCGTTCAACAAATTCTTTCTTTTTGTTAACATAATAATTATTTTGATTTGTTTTTCTTTTTCGGCTTAGCCCTAATTGTTTTTGCCATTCGTAAATTTTTCTTCGAGAAATTCTCAATTTTTTGGCAATTTTTCTTTCAATATTATTCCGATTTTTTTCCGAATATTTCCCTTTTTTCTTAATTCCCTCTTTTATCGCATGAAATTTATGTATAATTTCGCATTTCTGTTGATTATCCATTTGATCGTTGTTCTGATCACTGCCAATGGCATTTTGCAAATTCCAATTTTGATCATTTTCCCCTTCCATTTTTTCATTTTCCCATCTTTGGTCAAATATTTCCGCAAATGTTGGCCGAATTTTTCCATTCTTTGCACTTAAAATATAATCAACTGATAAAGATTCGTCGAATGAATTGACTATTAAAAACATTATCAAATTTAAGTAATAAATTTTCATTTGTCTGAAAAATAAAAAAATAATAATAAATTTGCTTTTTTTATTAATAAAATGTCGACATTCAAGAATAAATTGCACAATTATATGAAAAATGATTTAATAAAATATTATGTGAAAGATATTATTATATGAATATAATTATATAATTTTGGTAAAATATAGATTTAAAAGTTATGTAATATGGATAACGATAAAAATAATTATCCCTAAAAAACAGGTTATTAAATATGTTATGCGAAATTGAAATTTTTCGCCGCCCAATGCCAAATAATTCTTTATTTCTCAATGAAACAATAAATGAAAAGAAATATTAACGAAATAAAAAACATTTAAATTTTTCAACAAATTTTACGAATAGTGAAACCCGCAAATCACTTTTACCAAATTAAATAAATATTATAACCATACAATATTTATTTACTTTCATAAAAAAAATTTATAATTTATTTTGGTATTGTTTTTGATAGAATAATTATTATTAGGGACTAAATTTTTAGGCACAAAAAATCACGAAATAGGCACCTAAAAAGACAGAAAAAATCGCAAACTAGGCACTAAATAGGCACAAAAATCCTCAAATAGGCAAAAATAGGCAAATAAAATTTTTTTATTTACGCTTTTTAGGTAGCAAAACACATAAAAATTAAATAAAAAATTATTAAATATTTTAAAGTTTTTCGCAAAGAACAAATTTCAAACCAAAAATTTTTACTATAAAATAAATTTTTATGGATCAATTTTTGGGAAAAATTTTCAATTCTTAGGGGTGTATTTTCTGAAACTTTTTTCGGGTCGTTTCTTAGGGGTATATTTTCGTTTTTATTGCATTTTTGTTAAGGATTTTTTCAAAAACCTAAAATAGGCCCATTAGGCACAAAAACCCCGAAATAGGCAAAAATAGGCATTATAAAAGTCAGCGTAGGCACCAGGGGTGGGACAACTCTCGCCTCTCGCAACTCTCGCCATTTTTGGGACTCTCGCCTCTCGTCTTTTGGGACGAGAGGCGAGAGGTGAAAATATACCCCTAAAGAATGAACTTTTGAGCAGTCAGAAAAATATTTAAATTTACGGGAAAAACATCATAAATCTCTTGCTCTGCTTCCTTAATGTCTTACAGGTAACATTATATTTGTCAGATCAAATTCAAATGTGGTCTGGTGGCTAAACATTCGGCCTTTCATTATTTTTCGCTTGGGTTCAATTCCCCAACGGAATAGAAATTTTTAATATTTTCATTACATTATTTCAATTGAAATTTAATTAAAAAAATATTTCAATTTAAAAATTATTTTTTTTTCTTTTTTAAACAGTCTAAAATCGCAAATTTAACCAAAACTTTGATCATTTTTTGGCAAATTCTGTTAATAAATCTCACTCAAAATTTCAAAATTTTTCCGGCGGCACCTATCGGCACCGCCGGACCTCCCCCCCCCCCCAATGTTAAAGTTTTTCAAAAAAACAACGCCACAAAAAGAGCGATTTAAAACAAAAAATTTAAGAGATTTCAATTTATTAAAACAATAGAAAAATTCTCAAAGAAATTTATATTTTTTGTCCATTAAATAAAAAAATACTCAATCATTTACATAAAACTATTTTAAAGTGTTTAAATTATCATTAATCTATGCATTTTGATGAAAATTAAGGAATTTTTCAAAATTTTTTCAAAAGAAAAACTCTCGTCCTCTCGCCAACTCTCGTCATTTTTGGGACTCTCGCCAAACTCTCGCT
Source organism: Heterodera schachtii (assembly GCA_023374025.1). Taxonomy (NCBI): domain Eukaryota; kingdom Metazoa; phylum Nematoda; class Chromadorea; order Rhabditida; family Heteroderidae; genus Heterodera; species Heterodera schachtii. Next base: position 678,171 of record SIJG01000009.1, on the reverse strand, counting down.
CTCGTTTTTGGGGACTCTCGCCTCTCGCCAAACTCTCGCTCTCGTCTTTTCTGAGACAAGTCACACCTCTGGTAGACACCCCAAACCAAGCGGAAAATGCGTTTTTCGTGCTTATCGGTGCGTATTAAGTGCGCAGAAATTTTCGGCATTGCAGCCCTAAATATAACAGTGAAGCAATTTATGAAAGAGTTGGGCATTGACAACGACACATTCATTAAATGGAAAAAGGAATCTGGCATAGAAATGATCAAAAGTAAATTTAAATTAATCATTTATTTATTTATTATGATATTTAATATCATATTTAGCAATTTTTGAAAATTTATTTTATATTAAGAGAATTTGAAGAATTTTGACAATTATACCTTCAAATTGGAAAATTTATGTCCATATTTCGCGCTTTAGGTCCATATTTTACCAAGCCCTAAGAAAAATGTTGATTTGTCTTTTTCTAGTTGGAAGAGAAGGACATTGTCACACATTCATCATACTTTTGTCACTCTATCAACCCATAATTCTTAATTCATAGGACTAATTGTTACGAACTATCAATCATTTAGGACATGAGCAGTCGTGATGAGCTTCCAAGCCTTTATTATTATGTATTTTAAAATCGTTAATAATAAATAATTGAACTGGAATATGGTGTTTGTCCGGGGCGTGAAAACATGGGCTTTCACACCATGCCGGTGTTTGCCCGGGGTGCGAAAACAAGTGTTTTCGCGCATTGCCGGTGTTTGTCCGTGGTCGGGTTGGTGCGTTAAAATTTTTTTTAAATTTTTGTTCGGACATTTATTTGTTCCTTGCGCTAAACCCATTCACTTTTTTTCTTTGCTGTGCACTAGAGGGTGGGGGAGTGGGAAGAGATGAAGGAGTGGACGGAACCCGTCAGTTGGGCCCTCACGATTGGGCCCCCACGTTTGGGCCCTCACGTTTGGGCCCCACACGTTTGGGCCCCAGCATGCTTTTCCATGATAGCTTTTTTCTTTGGCATCCAAATTCAACATTGTTGGTATCATTCGAAAGCTCTTCACATACTCTATTAGTCTTACAAAAAGCGGATAGATTTTAAAGCCTGGAAAAATTTTTAATATGAAAAAACTTCAAAATTTCGAGTTTTTCGCAATTTTCATGTGTAACTTTTTCGGTAATTGTCTAATCGCGAAGCAATAGCTTAGTAAAAGCTTTTAAACATGTTAAGCTTTCGAATGATACCAAGAATTGGATTTGGATGACAAATAAAAAAGTTATAGAAAGTTATAGCGGAAAAATATGCTGGGGCCCAAACGTGGGGGCCCAAACGTGGGGGCCCAAACGTGGGGGCCCAAACGTGAGGGCCCAACTGACGTAGACCGGGAGTGGAGTATATCAAGCAATCTCTCTCCTTCTCTCTTTCTCTTCTCACGCTGTGTCTCGAAAAATGTGTTGGTCTTACCAATCTCCATTTTCTGCACTGTCTCTTATTCACTGGAAAAATGCAAAACAGAATCAGCAACATAGCTGATAATTATTAAGAGGTTGGAAGGGGGAAGTGGGGATGGGCGGGGAGGGAAGTGGACAACGGTCAAAACTTGTGGACAAAGCATGAAAAGGCTGGCAATTTGATCGGAGGACAATCGAATGGACGAGGCTCGGACACAAATCAATTGTGCTGCAGATGTCCAATGTAAATGAATGGCCGGTAGAATGGAGTAAAAGGCCTTAGGCTATAGCCATGTCATTTCAAATCATTCTATCACCAAGTTTTGGGGCCAAATTTCGTAGCTTTTTTCCATTTTTCTTTTTCTTACTATTATTTGTGTTTCAAAACTTTTCCTCCTGATCTGCATCAAAAATGCCTTCTGTCCCGACCAACATAACCTGGATTGAGGTCGACGGGTGTGTATGTCCTCAGGCGAGCGCAATTTGCGTCCGTCCTGAGGACTAAAACAAACCAGTCGAATGCTTGAACAAGGCACACCTCAACACATTTGCTCAGCATTTGGTTGCCGAGCCATGCGACAACGCCACCGCACTGATTGAGAAGCTAAGCAGCAGCTTGGCCTCGGGCTACCCTGCTGTGACCATTTTGTTGGTCTTCGTGCTCATAATACAGCCAAAAAATAATTTTTTTTAATGTTTAAGTAATTAATGATTAAAATTTTCCAAATTTTAATTTTCCTTTTTCCAAGGTGTCAATTTTCTGGCTAATTTTCGTGAAAATGATTCTTTAAAAAATTTTTGGATATTTTTCCAGCGATTAAATTCCGTTTTTTGTTAATAAATTTAAATAAAAAAATCATTCAGAAATTTTTCTATAATCACGGATCACGGCTCACGGAAATAAAGGGATTTTGGGGTGCCGTGACTACGGTTCACGGGTCACGGATTTTTTTAGAAGTCCCGTGATCATGGATCACGGATTTTCCGATATAAACTTGGCTTTTTGTTCGAATTCGGACCCAAGATGCGAAATTAGTCAAAATGAATGTCAGCGTGATGGCCAGCCAGAAAACCCTCTTATAAAACATATTTTCACAGTTTTTAAAAGAAATTTCTTCCAAAAGGGTGGGGCATCGACAGAATTACCCAAAAATTGTTGCTTTTTGTTTGATCTTGAATTTTTCAGTTAAATTTATAATAAAATTTATTATCAGTATTTGCAATTTAATTATACAAAATTTGTATTTATTAAATTAATTTTTTTATAAAATTATTTCAAGAACCCTTGCCCGTGTTATTGTTGAAAACGGGGTTTCACGGGCACACGGGTTTTACGGTTTTTTTGTTGCTCGTCAGCCCGTAATCCATGTTCGTGCCAAGCCCGTAGCCAGTGCCCGAATATGTGGAAAATGCCTATCTCTAATCTACATTAATAATATTGCACTCCAAAAGGATCAAAATTATGCTATTTTAAATCCCATTAACCACGAAAGCTTTATCGAATTACTCATTACTATTTCTCGAAACAATTAAATACATTTTAATTAATGAAGTGAAAATTAATGCCATGCCAACCCTATGTTAGCTGGATTTAGCGCTAAACAGAGACGAGAACCAAACGAAGGGGAAAAAACCTTTTTTAATTTAACTTTAATCCTCAAATAAAAACCGAGGCATTCATTCACATTAATCAGTTTAATAAATCATTTTGTTTTCCTCTTTTTTTTCTCATCTCCATTTTTGCTTCAAAATTTACTTTTTTCAACTCCAATAATTATTTTCACATTTTCTGTCACATTTTTCTCATTTTTGAAATAATGAACCTTAAATGACTATTGATATTTTTCACATTCGTTGTACAGGAGTTTCAATTTCTTCCCATTTTTGGCTATTTAGCAGTTAATTCTATTGGAGGTAATTAAAATTTTAGGTAACAGCTAATAAAAGGTAAAAAAGTAATTAGAATTACAAATTGAAACAACATTAGGTCAGAACAACATTAAGTCATTGAGACTAAAATGAAAATTAAGAAATTTACGATAATTTTTGTTTTTTCCATTTGCTTAGGGTGGGTGGAGAGATTTCCAAAAATTCAGCAATTTCTTTGTCACTCAATGAAGGATTTCCTTTCTTCATTTTATAATAAATATTCATTTTTTCTTCATTCGAATGCGCATTTCCACCTAAAATAATAAAAAAAAATAAAAAAAAAATAAAATTATTTACTTTTGTTCATTTCAATGCCAAATTCTGTTTTCCATTTTCGGAATGTTGTTTTGCCAATGTCCAATTCTTTCATGAATTGCTTCTGTTTTCCATTTTTGTACGTTCTTTTAAATTCATTAATTCTTTCAATAAATTCCTGCTTTTTATTTTCATAATAATTCTTTTGATTTATTTTTATTTTTCGGCTTAATCCAAATTTATTTTTCCATTCGTAAATTTTTCTTCGATTAATTCCTAATTTTTTTGCGATTTTTTGGTCAATTTTAATCCAAATTTTTGGCGAATTTTTTCCTTTTTTCTTAATTCCTTCCTTTATTGCATGAAATTTATGAACAATTTCGCTTTTGTGCTGGTTATCCATTTGATAGTTGTTCTGATCACTGTCAATGGCATTTTGCGAATTCGAATCGTTTTTTTTCATTTTCCCATCTTTGGCCAAATATTTCGGTAAAAGTTGGCCGGGTTTTTCCATTTTTTTCACACAAATTATTCTCAACTGATAAAGATCCGTCGAATGAATTGACTATTAAAAACAATATCAAATTTAAATATAAATTTTCATTTTCTGAAAAATAAAATAATAATAATTATAATAAATTGCTTTAGCTTTTTTTATTAATGAAATGGTTACCTTTAAAAATTAAATTCTAAATAATATTAAATATGAATTAATAAATATTATATGGTAAATATTATTATATGATTAGAATTATTTAGTTGGTAAATATTGATTAAAAAATTATGTAATATTGACAAATATAAAAAGGATCTTCCCTTAGAAAACATAGGAACCAAAAATTTTATGCGAAATTTATAAATTTTCCCCGCCCAATGCCAAATAATTATTTATTTTTCAAGAAAAAAGTAAACGAAAAATAAAATTTAAAAAGAGAAAAATAAACGAAATCAAAAAAAAAACAAAAAAGTTTTTAAACAAGTTTTACGAATAATGAAACGCGCAAATTTTCAAAATGATCGGGTGAAAGACTTTTCCGCATATTACTTAACTCGAGGTGCGGAAATGGTAAATAATTGGTTTTTGAACCGGGCCAAAATGTGGCAAAATGGGACACTCCTAATGTTTTGAAAGGGTCAAACCCGGACAATTTTGGTTTCATTCGAAAGTGCTTCATGAATCATGAGTTACGTTTAAAAACCAAAGAATAAAGTCAAATCGACTGGACCTGAACATCGGGACAACTGAGTCCCATTTAAAATAAACATTTCACTACCAATGAAAAGAATAGAAGACAAAGTTTAACCTTCGCAAAACGGAGCATGTGAAGAGGAGCAAATAGTGGAGCGCCCGAGCGAGCACCGCCCCACTTACTGGCCGCCGTAGTTTTGGTTTAAAAAAAGTTATGGACAAATTTCATTGAAACCTGATTGCTTGGTTATTTTTGGCCAGAATTTTTTGAAATTTTTGGAGGCTAATAGAGAACTCTTCGGGCTATCGAATGATATCAAGAAATAAAAATTTAGTTGCGTTTGAGCAAAGTAATTGGTCTTTTTTTGTTAAAAATCTTTTACAATTCAACAGTTTTTTTTTACAAGTCACACAATTTCAGAACGACCTCATCCAGAGTCGATTAAATTGTCCGAATCTGATAATTATGGCTTTGCAAAAGGAACGATGGCATTTCGCCTATTAAGCCAAATCGGACGTTTCGCCAAAATCGGACATTTCGCATACTGACATTTCGCCTACTGGACACCTCGCCTACTGGACATTTCACTTACGAAGGCAAAATCGGATATTTCGCCTAATAAGCCAAAATCGGACGTTTCGCCTACTGACTTTCGCCTACTGGAGAAGCAAAATCGGACGTTTCGCCTACTAAGCCAAAATCGGACATTTCGCCTAGTGACATTTCGCCTACTGGAAAAATGCAAAAGAGAAAAGAAAAAGAGAGTGATAGAGTAGAAAATGCTTGTTTTTCAATCAAACATATCATTCGGTCTACCTCAGTTGGGCCCCGGCTCGTTTGGGCCCCAGCATATTTTTGAACTATAGCTTTTTTCTTTGCCAACCAAATCTAACAATCTTGGTATCATTCGAGAGCCCTTCAGATGCTCTATTAGCCTGCTAGATTCCAAAAAAATATTTCAATTTTGAACAAATTTATGGTCAAAAAGGTTGGAAAATTTGGTTTTTTTGAGTGCTTCTGGCCATAACTTTTTTGAACCTTAACGAAATTTTTCGAAATTTAGCAGGCTAATAGAGGACACTTAGAGTTTTCGAATAATACCAAGAATGTTGGATTTGGCTGACAAAGAAAAAAGTTATAGCCAAAAACCCGCTGGGGCCCAAATGTGCCGGGGCCCAACTGAGCGGTTCCGATACCATTTGTTTTATATTTATGTCATTTATTCAGAACTTCATTTTTCATCACTAGGGTTTCCTTTTTTGGGACTTTTATTTCCATATTTTCGGATTTTTGTACATGTTACATATTTATATTTTTTATAAATATTTGGAATTTTTCGTACATTTTCGCAATTTTTCATACATATTTTCATTTTTTTTTTCGTATTTCGATGATTTTTGAGAATTTATAGAATTTTTTGTGAAAAACTAAAAAAAAAATTATTGAAAATATACCTTAAAAAATCGATTTTTAAAAAAATCTGAAATATTAAAATGATTCTAAGCCTATTTAGGTAATTTTTATGGCATTTTGTGCCTTTTTCACCCTTTACGAGGAATTTTTTTCCAAAAAAGAACCTTTTAAAAAAATTCATTTACATATTTGACATATGGACTTTTTTGAATTTTTTTTTTGTATATTTTTGCAATTTTTGAGATTTTTTAAGGAAAATTTTATTAAGTGCCTCCAAAAATCAAAAATTTCAAAAATTTTTTATGGAAATTTCCATTTTTAAACAATTTGTGCTTATTTCACCCTTTTTCCAAAAACAATCATTTTAAAAATTTTATTGACATATTTTAGTACATATTCAGGGATTTTTTTTTATAATATTTCATACGACTACTCATCACGAGTTTTTGAATGATATCAAGATTGTATAATTTCTAGGGCTGCTAATTTTATGTAAATACATTTTTTTTTCCTGTATTCTCCATAGCCTAATTAATAGGAAAAACACTTTATTTTTGTGTTTGCGAACAAACGTTGGGACTTTTATTTACATATTTTTACATATTTCGGGATTTTTCTACATATTACATATGTACATATTTTTATACATATTTTGGACTTTTTCCTAAATATTTTGCAACTTTTCGTACATATTTTCATTTTTTTAAACATATTTTGAGGATTTTGGAAAATTTATAGAAATTTTTTTTACATATTTTAGTACATATTTGGGGCTTTTTGTACATATTAAAAAATTTTAATCTTCTGGGAGAAAATAATAAATAAAAATGCTGGTGTCGTGATGCGGACGGACTCGAACCTGCACCAGTTTTACCTTTAGTATCTTACAAAATCCACTTACCTACACATGTTATTTTCTGTTGGCACGGCTTCTCATTTTCCGAACGCTGTATAGAGACAAAAATTCAATTTAATTGCTTTTAAAAATCTAAATTTTGTGTCGTATTTTCTTAGTGTCGCATTCTCTTGAAATGAAAAACTTTCACTCGGTGTCGCATTTTCAGGGAGCCGTCCCGGCAGATAGTAGACGACTAGGAACTGAACGAATTGGGCTTTGTCGATGCGGTTGCACTTCAGTGTTCCACACACCATAAGCATTTGGAAAACCCAAAAAATTTGTAAATTTATTAATTTTTTGACCCGATTCATTCAGTAGAACACTATTTTGACAAAAAGGATGGTGGCTTTATCATTTTGTATCACCCTGTAATGTTGTTTCATATTTGTAATTATTTTACTTTTCGACCCGATAATATGGCTTTTTCACTGAGTATGATTCATTAGTAGGGTGAGGATTCTTAGGTTTTTACTTATTTTTTCTGCGGCTTTAATACGACGAGAAATGCACGAAAAACACGTTTTTTGTTCGGAAATTCTTCGTTTTAACGCCCCTATCCGACCCTAGAAATCCATATTTTGAATGTTCGCCCCTAAAAATCCTTATTTTGAGTGTTCGCCCCTAAAATAAGTTTTTACCCCTATTTTGGCGTTTTCTCCAAAATTTATTAACAAAAATGCAATAAAAACGAAAAATACACCCCTAAGAATCGATCCAAAAAATTTCGAAAAAATATACCCCAAAGAATCGACCAAAAAATTTTCAGAAAAATATACCCCTAAGAATCGACACTAAATTTTTCAAAAATAGACCCATAAGAAATGAAAAAACTTTCCAAAATATATCTTATTTGTAACTGCAATCAGTGAATAAAATTGTTTACCTTAATTTGAAATTATTTTCATATAAAAAACTGCAATTTAAAAATTATATCCCAAAATTTGGAACTTTTTCGCCCCTATTTTCGTCCCTATTTCGCGAATTTTTTGCCCCTATTTAGGTCCCTATTTTGGACTTTTTCGCCCCTAAAAATCCTCACCCTATTCATTACGAATAGAGAAGAAAAATTATAAAAATGTTAAAATTTTAGATAATAATATTTTAGATGGGGACAATATTCTAGCACTAGATTGTTCAGTGTTTTGCTTTTCTTGTTAGCTTTTTACCTTTTTTTCGAGGGTTTCCTTCTGGCCAAGGCTAGGCACAGAGCCAATTTGAATGCTCTCTTTTATCAATTGGTCAATAATCTTTACTTGCTATTGTTATTGCCTATGCCGCAATAAATATGAACACCCTGAAACCTTATCCTTCACACGGAAAAAACAATGTCCCGGCAGATCGTCTATGACTTTGAGCGGAACGAATTGGGCTTTATCGATGCTTATAGTACACCAAAGTGTAACCAACCCCCTCTTTGGTCACCATTAGAGCCCGGAAATTTCAAATTTGCGGATCCCGCTGCGGGATTGGTACTGAAAAATTTTGCGGGACGGGATCCCGCATGTATAAATCCCGCAAAATCCCGCATTTAAAATTTGCGGGATCCCGCGCGGGATTGCGGGATTTTGGAAATTTCGAAAAATTTTCAATTAAATTTCAAAAAATTTTCCAAAAAACAAAAAATACCTGTCATTTTGAAAAAGAAAATTTTTAGGGGCTGGCGCGATGCATTAAAAGGGGCGACTAAGATTTTTCGAATGGGTCAGACGGTAAAAAGAGATCGGGAATCAAATCTGTTAATGGTCCATAAATTTGACTTTTTTTTTGCTTTTCGAAAACGTTTTTTTCGGCGCAATTTTTTCAAAAAACTAGAACAAAAGGGTCGGCGGTGCCGATAGACGCCGCCGGAAATTTTTTTTTGAAAATTATGTCAATTTCTTAACTGATTTTGTCCAAAAAATGACCAATATCGCACTTTTGGAGTCATTTGGGAAATTTTTTGCAAAACCTAGATGAAAATTGAGAGAAAAATTGCTTTAATTTGATTGAATTTGTTAAAAATTTATTCAAAAATATTTGGCATTTTGCCCTTATAAATTTTCAAAAAAATCAATAAAATCACGCAGAATCCCGCACAAAAAATCAAATTTGCGGATCCCGCTGCGGGATTTGAACTCAAAATTTTGCGGGACGGGATCCCGCATGTATAATCCCGCAAAATCCCGCAATCCCGCAAATCCCGCATTTCCCAAAAAATGCGGGATTGCGGATTGGGATCCCGCAAAATCCAGCGCGGGATCCCGTCCCGCGCCGGGCTCTAGTCACCATTACACTGCGACCGCCACACTCATCAAATGGCTGGCAATAAGCGCGGGGTGGTGAGGCGCGGCCTAATGAGAGTTATCCCCTATTTGTGGCTATTGTGATGTCAGACTGCCCGAAAATTTTATTGATTAGCTTTTTTGTCGCACATCTTAATAGAAATTAGGGTTAAGCCCCGACCCTCGGGGAGCAAAATGTCGGGGAACGGGGAGGAAATTCCCCGAAAGAATTTGTCGGGGATGGCTGGAGAAATTTAAAAAATGTCGGGGAGCAACACCTTCGTCGGGGAGGAAATTTTCATAAAAAGTCTAAAAAAACACAAAAAGAAAAAGTCCAGAACAAAAAATTCTTAAAAACTCATTTAAAGATACTTCCATCTTATTTCAAGTGCAATTTACGACTTTTGTAATTCCCCGAAACATGTCGGGGCTTAACCCTAATAGAAATTATAGCAATAAAGGCAGAAATAAATGATTGGCCAAAGAAAATTTCAATTTATACATATCTGGCACTCAAATCAGAACCCGCTACAAAAGACATTGTCCCAATTATGAAATGACTGATTGGAGGAGAGGCCAAGGATAGACACTCAAAAGTTCCGTTTGATAATTAAAATCTGTTAAACATTTGGAAGTAAGCGATGTGGACACTCAAACAATCAACCAATTAGTCAGTTAGCATAACATAATGAATTCATCCATTTTAATTGGCTTTATTTTTAAATGCCATAACCAAAATTGCATAATTCAGCCGTCAAATTCATACCCTTCCGACAATGGCCCGCTTGTTTTTATTTCGCTTCATTCTCTTTTCACTTCTGCTGATCAATGCCATGTGATCAGCCCACGATCAGTCAGTTTGGCAATCACAGGCAAGGCCGTGGGACAAATGTTTAATCAAAAGATGGCTGAATTTTAAGAGCATTTTCGACAATTGAACAGACAAATATTTGTTTATTGAATCGTTTATGATAATAACACAAAAATGAAAATATAAAATTTTCATTTATTTAAAAAGTCTAATTTTCTAATTTTTTTTTCAATCAAAATCTTTTTATGTTTTTATGAAAGAAGTGAGAAAATAATTATTTTTTAAATCAACTCGCTTATATTTTAATAAATATTTTTAATATAAAATAATGTATACGTAAATATGCAAAGGAAATGCCAATAATTTGGCATTTTCACTGATCTCACCAACATTCGCCCACTCTCTCTCTCTCACTCTCTTTCTCTCTCTCTCTCTTTGTTTCTCTCTCGATTTTTAGGGTCCGGCGGTGCCGATAGGCGCCGCCGGGAAATTTTTGAAAATTTCAGTGCAATTTATTAACAAAAATTGTAAAAAATTGTTAATTTTTTGAAAAAAAAATCAAAAAAAATTTCCGAAAATTTCCGACTTTTTATCAAAAATTTCGGAAATCGGGAGTCGGAAATCGGAATTCCGACCCCAAAAATGTCGGAAATCGGAATTCCGTGCCATCCCTGGTTTGTACCAGTACCGATCCATTCGGTGCCGAGCTGTTCCATGCCGCTCATGTCGTGCTTAATTCCGTGCCGCTCGTACCGTGCCGTCACCTAGGACTGGTTCCCTCCGGATTTTACATTAAGGCGAAAAATTATAAATTCCGCACAAATTTTTTAGTTTCGCTGTTTTCTACAGGAATAATCATGTTTATTATTATCCACATTCATTATTTTTAAATCAATATTTTACCAATATTAATAATTATATGCATATAACAAGCATTTCCACGTATTATTTTGATTAAATAATATTTCAATATTATATTTTTTAAATGTCAGCATTTCATTAATAAAAGAAGCAAAATCAATTATTATTATTATTTTATTTTTCAGAAAATGAAAATTTATTATTTAAATTTGATAATCTTTTTAATATTCAATTCATTTGACAAAACTTTATCAGTTGATAATAATTTATGCAAAAACAATGGCAAAATTAGGCCAACTTTTGCCGAAATATTTGGCCAAAGATGGGAAAATGAAAATTTGGAAAGAAACGAAAACAATCGAAGTGACCAAAATTCAAATTGGCAAAATGAATTAAATTCTGCTTTTTACATTGGCATTGATCAGAAGAACAACCAATTGAATGATCAAAAGAAATACGAAATTATACATAAATTTCATGCGATAAAAGAAGGAATTAAGAAAAAGGGGAAATATTCGCAAAAAATTTGGAATAAAATTGAAAGAAAAATTGCAAAAAAATTAGGAATTAATCGAAGAAAAATTTACAAATGGAAAAAAGAATTTGGATTAAGCCGAAAAATAAAAATAAATCAAAAGAATTATTATGAAAAGAAAAAGCAAGAATTTGCTGAAAGAATTGATGAGATTAAAAGAATGTGTAAAAATGGAAAACAGCAAAAATTTGCAGAAGAGTTGGGCATTGGCAAAGAAACATTTAGAAAATGGAAAAAGGAATTTGGCATTGTAATGAAAAAAAGTAAATTTAAATCAATTAAATGATTTATTTATTTTTAATTTGTAATATTTTAGGTGGAAATCACTTTTCTAAAGAAGAAAAAATGACAAAAATGAAAATTTATTATAAAATGAAGAAAGCAAATCCTTTATTGAGTGACAAAGAAATTGTTGAATTTTTGAAAGTCTCTCCAACCACCCTAAGAAAATGGAAAAAACAAATTACAAAATCGTAAATTTTCTTTGTTTTCCTTTTAGTTCACAATGACCTAATGTTGTTTCGGCTTGTAGATATTACTTTAATTAGTTTCCGCTTTTTATCTGTTGGTTCTTACAAAAACATTTTTGAAAATTTGTTAAAATATCTAAGTTTAATCTCTTTGACTTCTCTCGGTATGTAATGTGCGAATCCGAAGTTTTTTTTTGGCAGTTTTTAAGGCTATTTTAGTGAATATTTTAGCTCTAATGCATACAATTTCGGACCCTATTTATTACTAGAGCTAGGATTTAATGTTTCTACCTATTTTTTAGGCAAAAGCACATTTTCTCCGAACAATTTTTAATTTCAAGCGACTTTTGAGCACCTAAAACACCTAAACGAGGGTTAGCACAATTTTGGCATTTTCCAATTATAGCGCCTATTTTAGACTTTTTCAAGAAATTTTATAGCAAAAATGCAATAAAAAGGATAATTTATCCCGAAGAATTGACCCAATATTTTTTAATACAATCAAAGTAAAGTTGTACGGGACCGGGAATTTTGGGCAAAACCGGGACCGGGACCTGAGAGGCCGGGACCTCGATTTTTGTCCGGGACCGGGACCAACCGGGAAATTTTAAAAATTCAAAAAATAAAAAAAATTCAAATTTTTTAGTTTATAAGTGAAAATATTAAATAATTAATTTTAGAAAACCCAAAAATTAACGCAAAATTAATTTATAATCCATATTTAATCAATATTTAAAATCAAATTAATTTCAATTATTTCAAACAATTAAGTTTTAGGACTAAACGATCGAATATTATTAGAAATTCAGAGTTGCTTTTCCCATCACTTTTTTTGGTGTGGTTTTTCAAAAAACTTTTGGGAAATAAAGGGGGTCCGGCGGTGCCGAGAGGCGCCGCCGGGGAAAATTTTGAAAATTTGAGTGTGATTTGTTAACAGATTTTCAACAAAAAAGGCTGGTTTTTGGGATTAATAGACTCAATTTTACGGATTTTCTTTATGTGTCAATTAAAAAAATATGTATGGGGAATCATATTTTGTCGATTGGAAACCCATGAGTATACAAAAAAAAAAAATTCAAAATATTTTAATTTCTGTAGAGGAATTGAACCATGGGAAAGATCAAGGAGATTAACCACTAAACCATTTGCACAAGGGCATTGTTACTTTTAAAAGAATATATTAATTATTATTTTTTAATTTATCCTTTAACTCCAATTTTTTTGATTAATTTTTCACTCAGACCCCCATTCTTACCAGTGCTTGTTTTTCCCGGTTCCCGTTTGCCCTACCGGGACCGGGAAATAGATTTTCTAAATCCAGAACCAGGACCGGGACCTCGGAGGACCGGGAATTCCCGCCCGGTCCCGGTCCCGTACAACCCTAAATAAACGGAATGAAAAAATCATCTCCAAATTTGTTATTTATTCGAAGTTGCAATTGTGCGGGCAAAATTGATAAAAAAAATTAGTCACTTTTAGAGTTTATGTGCATAAAGACATTGGATTTTACAATTAAAATATTAAGACCTTATATGTTTTGCTACCTAAAAAGCGTTAATAAAAATTTTATTTGCCAATTTTTGTGCTAATTCAATGCCTATTTTGCGATTTTTTATGCCCTTTTTTGCCTGTTTCGCAAATTTTTGTGCCTAAAAAAGTAAGCCCTATTTATTAAAATGATTTAAGAAAATATTTGGCATTCCCTCCTTTGAAATTTCAAAATGGAACAAAAAAAAAAGTTAAACCAACAATAAAAAACTTCTAATTACTTTATAAAACAAAATAAAATCATAAATAAATTTTATCCAGTGTAACAACATAATCCCACTTTCTCACACTCCGCTTCCTTTTGGCATCACAAACATAAAACGCAAATTAAGCTTTGAATTAGAAAATTAATGAAATAAATGGCGCAAAATAAGAAGTACAAAAAATATTCATAACATAAAGCGTTTTTTTCCGTTATTTGGCTGCAAAATTTTTAAAAATTTAATGACGACGTAAAAATTTCAATATGAAATTTATCATCAAAGTAGACCAAGCCAGTTTTTGGTTTTCAGAATTCTAGTTTTTGTCCTTATTTCCATGTTTTTCAACCGTTTTGTATTTTGACAAGAAAATTTTAAGAAAACACTCAATAAAACAACAATTTTCAGCAATTATGCTCCTGAACATGGAAAAATTTGTAAAACATTCGAAAACTGTTTAAAAAATTTTCTTTCAAAATTCTTCTCAATTTACTTTTGCATATCATTGCCTATGGCTTAAATTAGAAATAAGGACAAATGCAATCTAAATTCAATGAATCAACAATTCACAAAATTTTTGTTTCACCGATCCCAAATTTGGAGGTAAACCAAAGTATTATTTTTAATTTTTATTCATTTTTAATAAATTACTGTTGGTAAAAAATATTCTTTATAAGAGCAACTAAATATTAAACAATTAATATGAGTACAGGCAATAAATTGCTTTTAATAATGAACATAATTTCAGCATTTATAAAAGTTAAGAAAAATTCACTAAATTTTTGTTTGCTTTTTCCATTTTATCAGAGTATTTACGCAGATTTCCAAAAACACAGCAATTTCCTTGTCACTTAAAGATGGATTTTCATTCTTCAATTTATCATAAATATTCATTTTTTTTAATTTTTTCTTCATTTGAATACGTGTTTCCATCTCTAAATAATATAATAAAAAATATTAAAAACAAAATAAAATTGTTTAATTTACTTTTTTTCATTTCAATGCCAAATTCCTTTTTCCATTTTCGAAATGTTTCTTCGCTAATGCCCAAATCTTTCGCAAATTGTTTCTGTTTTCCATTTTTGATGATCTTTTAAACTCATCAATTCATTCAATTAATTCCTTCTTTTTCATTTCATAATAATTCTTTTATTTTTAATTTAATCCAAATTCTTTTTTCCATTTATAAATTTTTATTCGATTAATTCCTAATTTTTAGGCAATTTTTTGGTCAATTTTATTCCAAATTTTTGGCGAATATTTCCCCTTTTTCTTAATTATTTCATTTTTGCGTGAAATTTATAAACAATTCTGCATTTCTGTTGATAATTCATATGTTCGTTGTTCTGGTCAGTGCCAATTGAAGCAGCAGAATTAATTCATTTTTATTTTGCCAATTCGAAATTTGAATATTTTCATTTTCTTCCATTTTTTCGTTTTGCCATTTTTTGGCCAAATATTTCGGCAAAATATTTTCCATTCTTTCGTTTTGCCATTTTTGGCCAAATATTTCGGCAAAAGTTGGCCGTAATTTCCATTCTTTGCATTCAAATTTTTAACATTTATTATAAATTTTATTAGCACAAAGATAAAAAGATTAAATTCCATTTCTTGAAAACAAAATATTCTTAATAATAAAATTTTTGGGATTTTATTCATAATAAAATGCAAAAAAAAACGGAGAATTTGCGTATTTAGCTGACTAATTAGAATAAGGTAAAAAATTACATAAAATTCCTACTTCTTATAAAAATTAAAAATTATTTTTTTATGATTAATTTTTACAAATTTTTCTTTAAATTGGCTAAATCTTTCATTAATTGATTTTTACTATTTCTCGAACAGTTGGATTTTTTACTAAATCAAAATTTTCTTTTTTTGGAAAGAAAAACAATAAATCTAAAAAATGAAATAAAAAACAATGATTTTATTTGATTCAAAAACAATTTTTTATATTATCTACCTTTTTATTTTCTCTCTATCATTATTTACAGAATGAATGTTTATGGGTTAGTAGGCGAAATGTCCAGTAGGCGAAATGTAGGCGTGCCGTGCCTTCAAAAATGGAAAATGACAAAAAGAAGAAGCATTCGTCGGCGTTATCTAATTTTCGAACGAATTTGAAAAAATTCTGAGTTCAATTTTGCAAAGGTGTGCGGTTGTTTAAGCCAAAATCGGACGTTTCGCCAACGCGCCTAAAGTATGACATTTCGCCTAATAAAACAAATTCGGACGTTTGGCAGCTAATATCCAAAAGCGAAATTTTAACAACGAATTTGCACCAAATACGTCTAAAATTTCTGGGTGCTTTATTGATAATTGTTGCAAATGCGCGCCGAACATAAATTTAAAAAAGTTATGGTCTGATAAGCTCAAAAAACCATGATTTTTCGAACATATTTGACCATAACTTGTTGAAACTTAGCGAAACTTTTTAAAATTTTTACAGGCTAATAGAAAACACTTACTGCTATCATGATCACAAGAGTTTCAAAAGACCAGAGATGAACCAATAAATAAAGAATGCAGAGAAAAAATGTCTCTCTTTTTGGCGTAATTTTTCTTTATCTCTGTTAACAGAGAAAATCAGAATATCCTTCTCTCTATATACCCATACAATTTACAGTAAATTTAGCTTCCGATAAACAAAAAAATACTAACAAAATAAGGGTTTTTAGGAGCAAAAAAGGGTTAGCTAAAAAGTTATTCAAAAAAAAAAAACAAATTTTGAACGCCTGTAACTTTTTATAATGCATTAAAAAGTTAAGAATTTGCTTAGAAAAAGCTTTTCTTCATCAAAAGCTGCCAAATGATATAAAGATTTTAAATTTTTGTTAATTTTCAAAAATTATCTTTTTTAAAATTTTGCTTCTCTGTAAAGAAATAGTACGTCAAAATGAGAGAAATGTTTTTTTCTCTGTACTCTCTATTTATGGTCATTTTTCATTTATTTGAAACGGTTTATACAATTATATAAATTTTGCTACCTTTCATTTGCATGCTTCCAATTGGTTGCAAGTATGTTCCGTGTACAAATTTAAAAAAATTTTAAAAAGAATTATTAAACTTTGTTCTGGAAAGCCAGAGACGCCGGTTCAAATCCGGCCCGACCCATATATTTTGTTTTTTTATTGAATTTTTATACAAAATGCCAAAGATTGTTAGTCAATTTGAATGATTTTTGGTTTGAATAAATGAAACCTCAGAAATTACTTACATCATAGAAGAGAGACGAATTTGAAAAATTAAGAAAATTTACGATTTTATTACTTTTTTCCATCTTTTTAGAGAATCGGATGAAATTTTCAAAAGGCTAGCAATTTCTTTATCAGCTAAAGACGGATTTTCATTCTTCATTTTATAATATTCATTCATTTTGCTCATCTTTTCTTCATTGGAGTAACGAATTCCTCCTATAATAATAAAATAAAAATATTAAAAATTAAATAAAATTATTTACTTTTGCCAATTTCAATGCCAAATTCCTTTTTCCATTTAATGAATGTTGTTTTGCCAATGCCCAATTCTTCTACAAATTGCTTCTGTTTTCCTTTTTTGGACATTCTTTTAAATTCATTGATTTGTTGAACAAATTCCTGCTTTTTCTGTTTATAACATTTATTTTCATAAATAAATCCAATTTCTTTTTTCCATTTGTAAATTTTGTTTCGAGTAATTCCTAATTTCACAGCAATTTTTTGTTCAATTTTATTCCAAACTTTTGCCGAAAATTTCCTACCTTTAATTCTTTCTTTTATCTTATGAAATTTGTGAATAAGGTCCAATTTTTGCTGATCATTTAATTGATCATTCTGTTGATCATTGTGAATTGAATCGACAGAATTTAATTCTTTTTGATCACTTTGGCGAAAATTTGCATTTTGATTAATTTCATTTGCATTTTCTTCCGTTTTTTCATTGTCCCATTTTTGGCCAAATATTTCAGCAAAATTTGGCCTTCTTTTTCCATTCTTTTCACACAAATTAGCTGACAAAATTTTGTCTGTTGAATTGTTAATGAATAAAAACAAAAAAACAATAAGAAGAAAATGCATCTGTTAAAAAAAATAATAATATATTTTTATTTATTTTTAAATTATTTTTAATTTCGTTAAATGGTAATGCTTTTAAATTGAATAAATACATTAGAAAATAATTTTTATATTATATTTCTAATGAAAGTAGAGAAAGCGATGCGAAAAAATTCAATCAATATGTGAAAGTGATCTTCATTAGAATTAAAAAATAATATTTTTAAATAAGAATTAAATAATTGAAAGCCATGGATTTCATCATAAGGTATGACAGGGACTACTTTCTTTCTGTGGGTAGACAAACAGCAAATATCATTTTATGCTGATTTTTGGGGAAATCCTCAAAAAAATGACCATTCATAGCATATCAGCACTGCCGGCTACCAAAATTCCCCTTAAATTTTAAAATTTGACCTACAAAATTGCTAATTTCGGTGAAAATCTGTTTGAAAATATTATACATGTGACATTATGATGAATGAAACCCATAGCTTTGAAAAATTGGACTTAGAATCCTCAAACCAAGTTAGAAAATGCGTTTTTCATGCTTATTATCACGCCCCAAATTAGCAAAAAATTTCAGCATATGCTGCAAAATGAGCATTCTAGTGATAATGATTTTTTATGTATATTAAGATTACTAGGGCGTAAAATTATATGGATATAAATGACGAAATATGGCATAAATATGGACAAACAAAGCGCAAAATATGGACATAAAATTGCAAAAATCTCAAAATATGGAGGACAAATATGGAAATATTGACATAAATCGTGAAATATAGAAAAATATGAATATAGAAACCCATCCTTGAAGCTTCAAACCTAGGTAAAAACATGTTTTTCGTGCGTATAGGCCTCCCACAGTCCAGGAAAAAAAAATATGGATTTCCATATAATTTTACACCCATTCATGACTTTTCAAAACAAAAAATATTTTTTCAAAAAATGGGAGGGGGGGCAAACCCTACTATTATCAATTTTTTCAGTGAATTTGTTTTTTCCCATTTCTTTGACTGAAGCTGTTTAAGCTTTTCCTCCCCCTTTTCAGGCTTTACAAACGCTTTCGCATTGTCTATTCGCGCGACTTTCTCATTCGCGGCGCGTCGTCTCCGTACGCTTTGCTTCCGCCGAAAGACATTCGCAAAAATGTCACTAAATGCGGGACATTGTCGCGCACTTTCCTCGCCGTCGTCCGTGCATCAGATATTAGACGAATTGGCACTGCTGGACGTAACTGATTTTCAATTACGGAAATCCGTAATCCGTAATTACGGTGATTTTTCAGTTAAGGCCATACGTAATCCGTAATTACGGAGGCCCAAAAAGGCCGTAATTTGGCGTAGTCCGTAATTTTCAAACATTTTTTTTTAATTTTAAAAATTATATTTAAAAAAATCCAATCTAAAAATTGGTTAAGAGTAATTTATGATCCAAATAAAGCTTTGCATGATTTTTTGAGGCGAAAAAATGGGCCGAAACCGGAGAAAAATAGCAAAAATAGGGGCAAAATGGCAGATTCAGAGCTTTGACCGAAAAATCTCAAAATTTTTCATTAATTTTCAATGATCTCACCCTTTTAGAAGCTTTTTTAAAATAAAATTAAAAAGATTGTCCTGGTTTCGCGGTGGCGAAAGGCAAATAAATTATAATTTGTGAAAAAAAAATTCATTCCTTCCAGGCTATGTAAATTGACGACCTTTTTTTTCGTCTCGAAAAATAATCAAAAAAAAGCCAGTTACGGATCAAAATTACGGAATAATCCCAAAAATCCGTAACGCGTAATCCGTAATTACGTCCAGCCCTGATAGGGATGGGAATTTAAGTCAAATGACTTTTTTTTTTTTGCTGACTCTAAATGACCTTAAAATGACTTCAAAAGTGTTCTACACTTTGTTTGAAGCTTCTAACATTAATTTTTTTTTTTTTGTGACTTTTTTACACTTTTTGGGATTTTTATGACTTTTTACTAGAGACCGGTAAAAAATAATTTCCGGGAGCGGGAGCGGGAGTTCAAAATTTTCCGGGAGCGGGAGCGGGAATCCCGTAAAACTCCCGCTCCCGTTAAACTCCCGTCCATTTTTAACGGGAGTCCCGGGCGGGAGCGGGAGTAATTCGAATATTTAATTAAAAACTCACAAAAATATTTTTAGTGCATAAATTTGAAGGACAATCCTTTTATTAAAGAAAAAATAGACAGAAAAATTTAGTAAGCAGAAATTTGAAATTAAAAATCATATTTTTGGGTCGAAAATCAGAAATTTTTTTCAAATTTCTTCAAATAATTTTTAATAATTTATTTGTTGACTCCCTTTATTAATTTTAACAATTTTTGCGGCTTATTTTTTGAAAAAACTTTTTGGTGGTGACCAGGGTGGAAGAGGGAGGCCGGCGGTGCCGATAGGCGCCGCAGGGAAAAAAAAAATTGAATATTTGAATACAATACATTGTCAGATTATGTCCAAAAATGACCAATTTTTGCAATTTTGCGCCAGTTTTTTTTTTAAAGAAATTTAAGGATTTTAAGGGGCCGGCGGTGCCGATAGGCGCCGTCGGGAAAATTTTTTGAAATTTTGGCTATATATTTAACAGATTTTCAATCAAAAATCATTAATTTTACCAAAAAACTCAATTCTTACCAGTGTATTTTTACTCCCGTTTTGGGGTAAAAATTTCCGGGAGCGGGAGCGGGAATCCCGTAAAACTCCCGCTCCCGTTAAAAATCCCGTTCACCAAAAAAAGCGGGAGTCGGGAGCGGGACTCCCGTAAACTCCCGCGGGACTCCCGCTCCCGCCGGTCTCTACTTTTTACACTTATTAAGGCAAAATTTGACTTTTTGATGAAAATTCCGAAAAATATTTCAATCTTCGAGACGGATCTGAAATTTCTTACTCCACATAAGGACTCAAATGATGGGACTGAAAAAGTAAAAAAAAATCTGGCGGTGTAACAACACTTTTGGTTTTATGTGATTTTTTGGCATTTTTATGACTTTTTCGTGACTTTTTAAGTCGACTTTTTTGAGATTTTTTTCTCTTTTCGTCTTTGACGCTTAATTAAAATGGACAATCGTGAAGAATGGGGGTCCCATATTCTCCTTTAAAATTTGAAAATTTAAATAGCGTTCAAAACAAGTTTCTAGAGGTTTTCGAGGTCGCTGATCACGATTCTGACATCCATTCCGTCCAATTCCGAATCCCGGACCCGAACTCGAACAAAAAGTCGAAAATTCAAATTTTTCAGATGAGGGGAAAACATAGTTTTTGCGTTTTTGAGGCCCATAACCTTTTAAATTCTTGTAAAGCTCACCTGCCAAATGCAATTATTGTCTAAATTTTGAAATTATATGAAATATGAGAAGATGTGGCACTTAAAAGTGGGAAAAAAAGAGGGAGACAAATACAGCGCAACATTAAATCATTCTCACTAGGGAT
Organism: Heterodera schachtii; assembly: GCA_023374025.1. Taxonomy (NCBI): domain Eukaryota; kingdom Metazoa; phylum Nematoda; class Chromadorea; order Rhabditida; family Heteroderidae; genus Heterodera; species Heterodera schachtii. Next base: position 656,910 of record SIJG01000009.1, on the reverse strand, counting down.
GGCATTCCGAGGCCCCGAAAATTTTCGAAAATCGGAAATCGGAATTCCGAGGCCCTAAATTTTTTCGGAAATCGAATTCCGAACCCAAAAACACCGGAAATCGGAAGCCCGAAATCGAAGATTTTTCAATAAAAAATTTTATAAATTTTAATAGGCTAAATTTTGAAATCTTAACCATTAATAAGTGATTTCAAAAATGTTTTTGGTAATTTGAATATTTTGCTTGAGAAATTATTCAATGATGGAGACAAATACAGCGCAACATTAAATCATTCTCACCAATAAAAATATCAAAATGCCCAACAAAACAGAAAAACATATTATTATTTTTTAACCAAATCACGTGCATTTCATTTGATTTTCGTTGTTAGCAAATGAAAAATAAGCTTTTTCCCTGCTTCCTTCCGCTTGTTTCGCTTTTTAAATGCTGCAATAAATTAATTATTAATGCAATTTTCCAATAAATTCATTCATTAAAAAATATATTTGTTATGTGTTTTATTGGTGAATTTAAATTAATGCCTTTTTGTCAATTGACAAGCGCAATTTTCGCCATATTCGTCCTTTTTTCATTTGATCATGCTAATTGCATTAGTTTTGGTTTGTTTAATTCCAATTTTTAAACAAAAATTCCTAAATTATTTTAGTTTTAACAATCAAAGAAATTGACGCACTTTATTCTCAGCTTTTGAATTTGCCAAATGAACAGAAAGCCTTAGAAAATGAGCTGCCGAAAAAGGAAATGAAATTAAAATTGGAATTGGCCCTTTTTTACGACGTTTCTCATCAAATATTTATTTCGATGAAAACCAAGAAATTAACAAATGTTCAACAAAAATTAATTGAAGAAAAAAGAGTGGAATTTTCTGAGTTAGCGGAACGAATTGAAAAAATGGACGAATGGACGGCGGAAATCGGAAAATGCAAATTATGGAAATTTTGGCTTCATTTGAAGATTTTTTTGGGTAAATTAACATTTAAAAATTTTATTGCCCTGAAAATTAGAAGTGTTCATTTCGGAACCCGTCAGTTGGGCCCCCACGTTTGGGCCCCAGTATGTTTTTCCACTATATCTTTTCTTTGGCATCCAAATACAACAATCTTGGTATCATTCGAAATCCCTTCTCATGCTCTATTAGCCTTACAAAAAGCGAAAAGATTTCATGTCTGAAAAAAATTTATTAAAAAAAAATTTCAAAAATTTGGATTTTTTGCAATATTCATGTATAATTTTTTTTTTGTTGTTGGTAATTGTTCTAATCGCGAAGCAATAGCTCAGAAAAAGCTTCTAAACATGTTAAGCTTTCGAATGCTACCAAGTTTATTGGATTTGGATGATAAAGAAAAAGTTATAGAAAGTTATAGTGAAAAAATATGTTGGGGCCCAAATTTGGGGCCCAACTGACGTGGACCGGTTCATTTTTATTTTAAAATTAAAACATATTTTTATTTTAGCGGAACAAAAATTATTATTAGGCGAAGAATTTGGACAAATGATTTTGGAGAGTGAAAATACGGCCCAAAAAATGATTGACTGTGAACAAATTGAGCAAATGTTGTCTAAAAATGATCAGAATGGAATTGTTAGTGACGAAATTGAAACAATAAAAAATTATTTGGAGGACACAAAAAGCGCAACGCATTTCAAAGCACTGATGGGACTAATGGAAGCCCAAAAAAAGGAGAGAATTGGCAACAAAATGAGGGGAAATGGCATTGGCAAGAACTTTTAAAATTTACAAATTATTATTGTTATTATTATTTCAATTAAAATAAAATATATTTAATATTTTTATAACATTTTGCTTAGGTATGACAAATTTTCAAATTTTTTTCAAAATAAGAAACTGAACTTTGAGTCAAATTTTGGATTTCAATTGCGCAAAATGCGCATTGAGAATAATGTAAAGGCAATTCTTGAATTGAAAAGTGCAGTTGAACAGCTGATTGGACCCGTTTTGCTGAGTCAAATTGAAAATCGGCATCCATTTTTAATGGCATTTGGTAATGGGAAATCCATTTGATTAAACGAGAGCGGACATAAGGCACTAAAAAATGCCAAAATGCATTTAAAATGAAAAAAAAGGAACAAAAACAGCAACTATTTTTTGTTTTTAAAAGATTATTTGAATAAAATTAAGAAAAAATGAATTTTGATTCAATGTAAACAAAATAAAAATCGAAATTTTTTGAGAGTAATTACGTGAAAAAATAAAAAATTATTCTTAAGAGTGAAATTTAATCAAAAAAAAAGTGACGAACAATATGAAAAAGCACAAAATATATAGGTGTGAAAACCACATTAAAAGTAAAACTTGGCATTTCCAAAAGCACCAAAAAGCATAAAAAACCAGAGAAATTTAAAATAAAATTTAAAAAGTTTTCGATCCATGCCAATCAAAGAGTTCGCAAAATTAATGAAACATTTTTAGAATAATCGCACAAAATTCAAAAAAATTAATAATAATATTATAATAGTTTTAATTTAAATTTAATATTTTACTTCTCAAGATTTGCTGACTGATGCTAAATGGGCGGCCGAATATTTGCTTATTTTATCAAAAGAAACCATTGATGCGCAAATTGGCGAATTTCGAATTTCTTCGCGCATTTATTTTTCTCGAATTTTTGAAATATTTCAAAAAGTTTTTTTACTGCAACAAAAATATTTACATAAAATGGATGCAAATATCAGCAACAGTCTTAAAGAAATTGAAGAGAAATGGGAGGAAAACATAAAAATGTTTTCTGTCATTTTCAAGGAGGACACCGTTAAAGACTTAAGCGCAATTTTTGATGCAATTGTTGAAATTTTTGACTTTTGGCAACAATTGGCACTTTTGTACAACAAAATGCCAATGTTGGAGGCGCACGAAAAAATCCCACGGGTGGAGGAAAACGCGAAAGTTTGGCACAACGAAAGCCATTTCAACATTCTTTTTGCACGAATGGAACTGGTCGATGAACATGTCCAAAATGTGCTCAGATTGTACGCGGATTTTTTGGCGCAGCGTTTGCAAAATTCGCTTTTTGAAGGCACCGGCGCTTTGTACAGACTCAAAAAATTTCTGTGCCCAAAACAAATGGAAAAATTCTTTTCATTTGGACAACTGACGCAAAAGTACCCGCAGCTGAAAGAGATACTCAGACGAAGTGAGTAATTGGGAAAAAACAGTGATCGTTTAAGACAATGTCTTACTGTGACAGTAACCAATGGACCAATCAGTGGCTTAGGTCACCAGCATACTGTACTCCTTTAATGACCCCTTTGGGTTTCTTTGTTTTTATTTTTTAAAATTGCATTTTAGGGCTTAACACTGTTGAAATAATGCAACTTCAAATGGTAAATTACATCTCAATGTTCGACTTCGATACAGCTGCTCCCCAATGGAAACAATCACAGTTTTTGCTGGACAATCTCGCCTATTACATATGGTAATACAAGTGGAGGATACTGTATTTATTAATTATTTATTTTCCCAAAAAAGGTTCAAAGAACATTCAAAAAATCTGACAGAAAGCGAACAGAAAGACATGGAAGAAAATTATGCGAAAATGGAAATTTGTATGGATTCGGCCAACACATTTACAAATTTGGAAATTTTAGAAGAAATCCGTCTGGAATTTTTGCAACAAATGCAAGAAATTTGGCGAATTAATTTTGTAAATTTTGTAGGCGAAAAAACGTTGTTTTTTGGTGATTACGGTGGTTCGTCCATATATGGCCAAAAGAGCATTTTGAAAAGCGTTTTTTCAATGCATGAACAAAGTCTGAAGCCATTGCTATTAGTCAACATATTCCGACAAAAATTGAAAGGTTTTGTTTTTGTTTTTTTGCTAATAACAAAAAACATGAAGGATCATGCGCAGGTCGAGAGTCTCGGCCATTAAATATTTATTTTTTTTATTTGAAATAATACAAATTTATTTTATCCTTTAAGAAATTTACATTGACACGGAGAGAATAGGTGGAGAATTGCATGAAAATTCAGCAGTGTTTTCAAATATCAAAGAACTTTGCCTTGGTGTACTGTATTCCGACGGTAAGGGAACCGTTTGAAAATTTCATCAATTCTTTAAAAACACTATTTTTAAAATAAATAAAATTTTAAAGTAAAATTTTTCCAAAAGTGCAAAGTTTTTGCGTTCAAATGATTTGTTCCCAAAAATTTACAAATTTTTATATCTTTTTTTCTCAATATAAAATACACAATTTCATGGATTTATGAAAGCCAAGTTGTGGCGAAATTTAAGAAATTCCCCTGCACAAATTTAAATCAATTTTTTAAAATTACATTTAAATAATTAAGCATTTCATCGAAAAATTTTTGGTTGCTCAATTTTAGCCACCCTCAAAAGGGACTTATTTTAGAGAATAATTTTCTTTTTAGTGGAAAAGAAAATGTACAAATTGTTGAAAAAGTATTTTCTGCTGTTGATTCGAACTTTGGACGAGCCAATTACAGAGGAGGAAAAGCAAAAATTCAACATCGAAACGTTTAAAGCAAACAACGAAATTGTGGTGGCCGATCTGTTCAAATTTGTGTCGAATTTAAATGCCGAAAATGAAGCGCAATTAATTTGGATTGTAAGCGAAGCGGCGACTGAATTGGCCAATTTGGGATTATTAGTAGAATTGGGCGAGGAAAGTATTGGGGAAAAACTGAGGAAACTTTGCTACCTCGAAAGCTTTTCATTTTGGCTGACAAACAATGGGACGATGTTAAAAAATGAAAAATGGAGAAAATATATCCTCAAACAGAATTATATTTCAAAGGTTACTCTTTTTTATATTTAAAAAATTAAAAATATGCAAAGAAAATTAATGCGATTAAAAAACGGAACGATTAAAATTCACAAATATGAACGTAGGATTCCTTATATTTAGGGCGAGGATTTTTAGTTTTTTTAACTATTTTTTCTGCGGCTTTATTTCGACGAGAAATGCACGAAAAACACAATTTTAGCTCGGAAATTCTTCGTTTTAACGCCTCTATTCATCACTAGGAATCATTATTTTGGAGCTTTGCCACTAAAAAAAAAAAAAATTATTTTTGAAGTTGGCCACTAAAATAATTTTTTGCCACTATTTTGGCGTTTCGTCATTATTTTTGCCACTATTTTGGCATTTTTTGGAAAATTTCCCAAAAAAATGCAATAAAAAACGAAAAATACACCCCAAGAATCGACCTAAAAAATTCAAAAATTCACCCCTAAGAATCTACCTAAAAATTTTGAAAAATACACCCCTAAGAATTGGAAAATTTTCACAAAAATTCTTCCCCCAAATTTTTTTTTCTTGTTCAATATTTGCTAAGAAAATATTTTGTAACTGCAAGTGAAAAAGTTGTTTGCCTTAATTTTAAATTATTTTCAAATTAAAAAACAGCTATTTAAAAAATTACACCCCTAAATTTGGAACTTTTTCGCCACTATTTTTGCCACTATTTTGCCATTTTTTGTCACTATTTAGTTAATTATTTTGGGGTTTTTTGCCACTAAAAATCCTCGCCCTACTTATATTATGGTCCTTTTAATTGAGTAGCAGTGTTAATTAGTTTTGTTTGTCAATTGATGGAGATGACCCAAGTCCCCGGGAGGTGCTAAAATCTTATTCACCCAAACAGATCACCACGAAAAAGTTGTCTGATCACTTTGATGCTTTAACTCTGTGATCACATATAAAATGTCAGCTCAACTGGGTTTGGTCCATGAGCACTATGAAATATTAGTGATTTATAATTCAGATTGGCATTTTGAAGAGATATACTATAAGCCATAATTTAAAATGTGGCAATTTTTTTTTGAAGGATTAGCCTTGTTTTAGTGGAAAGAAATAAATTTCATCCAAATTTTTTTCTGTTGAAAACACGGATTTAGCCTATTCAAGTTTTTGTTCCTCCTATTTTGTGATTTTATCATATGTATTTAATTATAATTTATTAATTAGTTTTTTCTTATTTTTAGGAGCAAATTACGCAATTAAAACCATCAGCAGAAAAGGATTTGAAATGGTCCGAAAAGAACTGTGAAAATGAATTGGTCCACCAAAAAATGGTGCATGATTTTACAGAGTCAAGTTGCGATTTTCACTTTTCGCTGATCATAAGTTTGTCTGAGAAGTTTCCCGAATTAACCAAATTCTTCGCCACAAATGCTTGGTCCTTGCCAAAATTACGTAATTTAGGTAATTTATTTTTTAATTATATTTTTAATATTTACCTTTTTAAATATCCCATTAAGCGACACTCAATGCGGACGAACAAATTGAGCTGTACACTTTGATTTTTGATTCTGACGAAAAAACGTCGCGCGAAGCGGAGACAAAATTGGCAATGAAACAGTTAATTGAAATAGCAAAAGAAAAGGAGGAGAATCTGTTGAAAAACCCAAAAATTGCGGAAGAAATTCGAAATGCCAAAGCGCAGACTTTTACGATGATGGCACTTTCTGAAACTTTTTGTCCGTCCAAAGAATGGCCCGTGGGTCGGATGCTTTGTCCACTTGGACATTACGTCCAATTTTTGAGTGAAAAGGCCAAAAATCGGCCCAAAGTCAAATGGAACGCGCCGACTTTGTGCTTTTACTGTGACATCGATGAGATTATTTTATGGCAAAGAAGCATTTTTAAGGACGAAAGGGTTGCATTTTTCAAAAAGCATCTGAAAACAGCGACCAACGGAAATGACGACGGAATCGTCCGAATTTTGCGCGAAAAACCAGGCGCATTTACCAAATTGCAGGATTTAATTGACCTAAAGCCAATTAAAGATTTATGGAACGACATGGAAATTCGAGAAAAGCTGCGGAATGAGCACTGTAAGTGAAATTCAATTGGCCATTAAGCACAATATTAGCTTCACCGGTTAACAAAAAATGGCATGGGCATTCATTCCCTTTGTTTCCAAAATTTGGGCCAATTTTTTGACTGTTCGGCATTTTTCAATTTGGCACTTTTACAAATACAAAATAATATCTTTTCGCAGATTTCTCAAACAAATCGCGTATTTTGCACAATTATCGCCGTGCAATGGCCAAAAGTTCGTCGGACATTGAGCGCCTCAGCGGCCGATTAGCCGCTGACATTACGGCGATGGCCAACCATTTGTCGGACCAATTCCCTAATGAGCATCGCTTTTGTGCCGCGTCCTCCGCCGCCGGCGGTGCCAATGCTTCGCCCGTGCCCCCGTTTGCTTCTGTTCCCAATGCGACTTTGTCCTCACTTTCCCAATTGGTCGACTTCGTTTGGGTTGATCTTCGCATTTTGTACGACCTCTGCGACTCTTTCGTCCCGTTGGATTTCATATTCAATTACAAACGGTTGAGCCTTTATCAGAGCAAATATTTTTCGGGTAAGTGCCACCATTTTTTGCGCTTTCATTGAGAAAAAGTGCCACGATGGGTGAAAGCCAGGGTAGCAAACTCTACTGACAAATTGAGTTATTTATCTTATTTCAACGGGTCAATGATGGTTTTTCTTTTTGAAAGATGATTTTCAAAGCGCAAAATTGACCTAAAAGTTGCCAATTATCAGTGAAAATCTGTTTAAAAATGGTCAAAATTTCCAATTTGTCCCCAGGTGGTGTCTATCGGCACCATCTGCAGCAGGCCCCCAAATATTATTTTTTCATAAAAAAAATTGCAAAAATAAATCATTTTTGGAGAAATTTAACAAATGCACTCAATTTTTAAAAATTTCCAGGGCCCCCTGTCCAAATATAAGTTTATTTTAGAAAAAGCGCGCCCCAAAAAAACATTTTTATTGATTAAGAAATTTTGGACAAAAACCAAAACATTCTCTTTAAAAATGCCAGAATGTGACTTTGACCTAAAAGTACGGAGTTAAATTTTAGAGCTTCACAAATTCATTCAAAATGAAATCAAAAAGCGGTCAAAAAATGCCGTGAAAAAATGGAATCAATGCCAGAATTTTGTGCAGACAATTTCTGAATTGGATTGGGTGGAGGAGGAGGGCGAAACAATTGCGCAACCGTTGGAATTGGTGCAGCAAATGCATTTTGAGACGGTGAAAAAGCATTTGTACGACGAAGAGATCGGCAGAGAAATGAGAGAAATATTTTTGGGTAAAAAAAAATTCAAATTTAAATGAGAAATAATTTTAAAAAGATTTCTAGGTTGTCCAAATTTGCTCCAAATTGGAAGTATTTTTCTGCAAATGTCGGCAAAAGCAGGCAATGAAATATGTGATGAAAGAAATTGTAGGCCAATGGAAATAAATATTTAAAAATTAATATTAAATATTCAATTAGGTAATTTAAATATATTTTTAAATTTAAGATGAGAAAAAATATAATCGAAAAGATTTACTGCAATTTTTGAAAATGGAAGACATCAAAAAATTATTTGAAATGAATGGAGTCACATTTAATGAAAATGAATTTGTGGTGAATAAAACTGAAGGAAAAGAAAAGAGTGTGGGACGAAATGAAACAAACGGAAAAAAGAACAAAAAAAGAAAAATGCAAAAAAAGAAGAAAAAAGAGGAGGACAAAAAGGAGCAGACAGAGGAAGAAAAGGAAAAGGAGGACAAAAATGAAGAGGAAAAAGAAGACAAAACGGAGCAGACAGGGGAGGAAAAAGAAGAGGAAAACGAAGGCAAAAAGGAACAGACAGTGGAGGAAAAAGAAGAGAAAAACGAAGGCAAAAAGGAACAGACAGTGGAGGTAAAGGAAGACAAAAAGGAGCAGAAGGATGAGGAAAAGGAAGAGGAAAAGGAGGACAAAAAGGAACAGACAGTGGAGGACAAGGAAGACAAAAAGGAGCAGAAGGATGAGGAAAAGGAAGAGGAAAACGAAGGCAAAAAGGAACAGACAGGGGAGGAAAAAGAAGAGGAAAACGAAGGCAAAAAGGAACAGACAGTGGAGGTAAAGGAAGACAAAAAGGAGCAGAAGGATGAGGAAAAGGAAGAGGAAAACGAAGGCAAAAAGGAACAGACAGTGGAGGAAAAAGAAGAGAAAAACGAAGGCAAAAAGGAACAGACAGTGGAGGTAAAGGAAGACAAAAAGGAGCAGAAGGATGAGGAAAAGGAAGAGGAAAAGGAGGACAAAAAGGAACAGACAGTGGAGGACAAGGAAGACAAAAAGGAGCAGAAGGATGAGGAAAAGGAAGAGGAAAACGAAGGCAAAAAGGAACAGACAGGGGAGGAAAAAGAAGAGGAAAACGAAGGCAAAAAGGAACAGACAGTGGAGGAAAAAGAAGAGAAAAACGAAGGCAAAAAGGAACAGACAGGGGAGGAAAAAGAAGAGGAAAACGAAGGCAAAAAGGAACAGACAGTGGAGGTAAAGGAAGACAAAAAGGAGCAGAAGGATGAGGAAAAGGAAGAGGAAAAGGAGGACAAAAAGGAAGAGGAAAAGGAGGATAAAAAGGAAGAGGAAAAGGAGGACAAAAAGGAAGAGGAAAAGGAAAACAGCAATTTGATAAGTGATAAGAGAAGTGTCAAAGGGTCAAAAAATGAACAAAAAATGGAAGAAAATGCGCACGAAAAAGGCAACAGCAATTTAAATTATGTTTTGTTGGAGCAAAAAAACCGCATGGCATTTGTGGAAAGGGTGAATTTTATTTTTAAATTGTTTTAAATTAATCAGTGCCCTCGAGTGTAGTGAAAAACTCACAGATTTGAAAATTGACTCAAAAATCGCGAGAGAATTTTGTCATTTTTTGTACAAAAACTTAATAAATCTCACCTAAATTTCCCCGCCGCTAACAGAATGTTGACAAAGTGAATTTAAAAATTTAATGGCGTTTGTCCTGAATTAAAAATTAATAATTTGATTTAAAATTTTCTCCGTTTTTAGCACAGTAATTTTATTGTGATAAATTGCGTGGCGGAGCAGAAAAATGTTTATGACAAATTATGCAATTTTCTTGAAGGAAAAATTAGAACAAAATTAATGGACAAAATTGAAACGAAAAATATAAATGAAATTGAAATTGGTGTAATGGAAACGGAGGCGAACAGAGAAGAAACACTCAGAATTGTGGACGAATTGGTCAACCGGGAATTCAGGTGACCAATTAATTGTTCGGGGTTAATTAATTAATTAATGGGGGTGAATGATAAATGAAATAATATTGGAGAATTTGTGTCATCAATAAATAAAGAACCCTAAAATTACCCTCTTCCAATAAATTTTGAGCCTTTGCAGTGTGATTAATGCACAAACAAGCCACTAAAAATGTCGCTCGAAAAAAAATAAATTATTTAAATTAATTCTTTCAATTTTAAATTAAAAAAAATTAATTTGTTCAAATGTTAGCATTAATTTTGGCAAAGTTTGGCTTTTTGGCATTGAAATGCCAGCAAATGGCAACGAAATATTGAAGGAACACTTGAGAAGCTTCGATATTGAAATGAAAATGGAATATTTGCAGCAGTTGGGCCGTTTGTCGGCTGAAATGGACAAAATGGAAATAATTAACGAATTCCAAAAATTTGGTGCCAATGTTTTTTCGACGGTGGCGAAGAAATGGTTTTTGATGGAAATTTTTGAGGACTAATAATTGGGACAATGATGAAGCAACAAATCTATGAATGATTGGATTGATTCACCTTTATTTTTATGTGTTTTTTTTGTTATTTTTATTTGAAAATTTTGTGGTAATTTTCTAAATAAAATTTTTATACGGCAAAAGCAGTAAAAATTTGATTAACTTTTATTAATGTTTGACCCGGGGTTTATTTTGACGTGTACCTGTAAGCATAAAATTGCGTTATTCAACTATAAACAAGCTTCACCTATTTTTTCAATGAACTAATTTGTGAGCTATGAATTCGTAGCTTTTTGACATTTTGACACCTTTATTCTTTTTTTTATTTATAATAAAAATTCCAATTATTTTCATCATTTTCTTGACAAAAACCCAGTCATTTTTTGCTGCCTAATCATCATTCATTACGTTCACCCATTTCTTGTTCATCGTCCGTTTTTTATCTTTTGGTTTAGGCTACGTTAATTATGTTATTAAATTTTATTTTTACGTTTCATTACGAAATTTAATTTTCTATCCTTGTCTACTTCACATCTCAAATCTTCGTTTTATCAACGGTAAGAATATTTTTGCTTATTTAAAGTTTTTTTTAAAATGATAAAATAGTTTCTTTATAATTTTTGTATTTTAATTTTATTTAATCTCTGCTAATAAAATCCGTATGTTTTTATTTATAAAATTATATTAATAGAATAATTATATTTATTTAATTGAATCACAGATTAGAATTTTAATTATTTTAAACACCAATTCTTACAATGCAAAATTATTAAATTTTTTTCATTTACTCCACTTTTAACAATAAAATTAATTTTATTGATTATCCATTAATAAAGAAATTTTATTATTCTTCCTCAATAAGCAATTATGTTAATCTGCGGAAGTCTCCCACCCGATCATTTTGAAAACTTTAGTTTTTACATTACAATTTGCTGATTTGCGCATTTCAGTATTCATAAATTTTTTCATTAACTGTTTTCGTGAAAAATAAATAATAATTTGGCTTTAAATTAATATTTTACCAATATTAAATTATAAGCATAGAATATATTTTACCCATAATATTTTAAATAATTTATACTATTGTTATTTGATTTTTCATAAAATGAAAAGTTATTATTAAATTTAATGATGTTTTTAAAAGTCAATTCATTCGACGGGTCTTTATCAGTTGATTATAATTTGTGTGAAAAAATGGAAAAATTCGGCCAACTTTTGCTGAAATATTTGGCAAAAAATGGGAAAATGAAAAAATGGAAGAAAATGAAAAGGAAAATCATCAAAATTCGAATTGGCAAAATGAACAAAATGAATTAAATTCTGCTGTATCCATTGACAGTGATCTTAACAACAATCAATTGGATGATCATCAAAAAGCGAAATTATTTTGCAAAAAAATTGGGAGTTTTAAGGTGGAAAATTTATAAATGGAAAAAAGAATTAAAATTAAATAAAAAGAATTATTATGAAAAGAAAAAGAAGGAATTTATTGAACAAATTGACGAGATTAAAAGAATGCCAAAAATGGAAAACAGAATCAATTTGGGAAAGAATTGGGCATTGACAGAAAAACATTATACCGATGGGAAAAAGAATTTGGCATTGAAATGAGCAAAAGTCAATTAAATTCTTTAATTTTTAATATTTTTAATTTATATTATTTTAGATGGAAATGCGTATTCAAATGAAGAAAAAATGAGCAAAATGAATATTTATCAGGAAATGAAGAAAGGAAATTCTTCTTTAAGTGACAAAGAAATTGCTGAATTTTTGAAAATCTCTCCACTCACCCTAATCAAATGGAAAAAACAAAAAATTCGTAATCATCCTTAATTGTCCTTTAGTCTCAATGACCTAATGGTGTTTCATACTGGAAATTTTGAAGTGATCAAATATTTGTTGTTAATTATTATTAAATTTAAGTCGAATGACTCTTCTGCAACTGCTACTTTCATGTTGAGAAATCTGCTGAAAAATATTTAACGAAAGCAGCAAAAGAAATAAATCATTTTTAGTTTTTTAATATTTTTTCATTATAAAAAAAACAGTCGATTTTTCAAAAGGTTGTAATTTTTGAGTTGAGCTTGGGCTTAAGAATATTCCCTTTGTTATCGAAAAAATCATGAAATAAATCATGGAAAAAACCCTTTTTAATGCCATTTTCTGAACTTGAAAATTTAGACCACAACTTGGCATTCTAAATGGGAAAATGAAGCCCCGGTGCGTCGGCATCCAAATGTACGAAAACAGATTAAGAAGAGCAACGAGCTTAATCAATGGAATTCCATGAGATTTCGCGCCCAAGTTAAGAATAAGTGACACTTCTGTCCGATAAATTGGCAGAAATAACTGAGATCCTATCAATAATAAACTCTAAAAATGCATTATTTCTGGCACAATATGACGGATTGCCAACTGAAAAATTTAATTGATGACATTTTTGGCATTTTTATGTTATTTTGTCTGTTTCTGCTTTTTGTCTAATGAATAGGGTACAAATTTTTTATTATTTAACTGTTTTTTTCTACAGATGTACATCACATTTTACTCGGATAGTCTTCATTTTTGATTTAGGAATTTATTAATTTGAAATGTACTTCATACTACTTCATACTTTGGCATTTCGATCACTATTTCATAACTATTTTGATTTATTTTTTAATAAATTTCTTATCCAAAGTCCAGTGAAAATGTATACCTAGGTATTTGTTACTAAAAAACTTCAAATATGGTCCCAAAAAACTTGAAAATTTGAATTTTTTCGTTTCTTATGGCATAAAGTCTAGGATTTTTTTTGCTGTACTTATTTTTTTTTGGATTAAGGTTGAATTAGAAGTTTATTTACCAACAAAAAGGTGAACATCAGGCAAAAAACTGTTCAAACATGCATTCTTTGTTTGCGATTTCCACTGCTGTTTACGGTCTGTCTGTGCCTGAGCACGGCCAACTTTGTATTTCAATTCTCTGTATGCTTAAAAAAAATTTAATTTATTTTAATAAATAATTAATTATTTTAATCTTTTTACGGACTTAAAAGGCAGAATGTGGGTAAAAAATAGGGATTAAACACTTCGAAATATCAGAAACAAATAATGCCAGAGTGTGAATTATTAAACCCAAAAATGACTATATATAGGTTTATAGCAGGGATGTCATTCCGAGGCCCAATAATTTTCAAAAATCGAAATTCCGTTTGTCAAAAATTTTTCGGAAATTCTAATTTTTTAAAAATAATCCCTCATTTAAACCCAATTTTTAATTACTCAAAAACCCAAAAATGGACTTTGGTTATAAATTGTTATCAATTATGGCAAAACTTACCATTTACCCCACTGGCGCCTGTTGATGGCGCAGGCGCCTCTCTTTTCTCTTTTTTTTTGAATAGGCATTAGGAAATTTAATTTACAAAAAAGCTTGCAAATTTTTGTTTATAGATATTTTTTATATATTCTATCTCTCGTTTTACGCCCGCCCCCCGCCCGCTTTCCTACGAATAGGAAAATCGACACAAAATAGTGATAGATCAGCAGCACATTGACAAAATATGAAAGTGAATCCAAAAAAGTCATCCATCAGCAGCACATTTCTAATGTATAAAATATATTTAAAATTAAATATTATTGTTTTTTTAATTGTAAATTTTAAACTCATCAAAACAATACACAGGACAAAGCAATATATCATTTGAATAGGCATTACAAATTGAACAGTGATCAATAAGTTTAAGCAACACATTGTCAAAATAGGAAAATGACTACAAAAAAGTGATCGGTCAACAGGACATTGCAAAATAGAAAAATTAGGTTAAAAAAGTGATCGATCAGCAGCACATAGCCAAATTAAAAAATAAAAACAAAAAAGGACTGCTTTTATGTAAAATTTTTTCTTTACACAACTATTGTGCTTAAGACAAGCGATTTCGTTCGAATTCAGGTAATGTTCTGCCTACCAAAGCAAATTGAAGCCTACAAATTTATTTTTAGAGGCGTCTCCGATTCTTTAATTGAAGGTCGAAAATAATGAATTTATAAAAAGAAAAAAGGCGTTACTATAATTTATTAATTACCGAAAAAAGTTAGATTCGCGCCGCAATGTTAAATTGATTATCAATTTTTAAAATGATTAATGAATTCCCCAAATCCTTCCCCAGTCAGGTTCTTTCCAGCTCTGTCACTTCCGTCACTGCAATCCAGGCAAGAACAATGGCCAACTCCAGCACAGAGCACCAGAAAAGCAAATCGCCAGGGAAGCAGTAGTTTTTCTGGGCCCAACAACACTGACCAGAAGAGACGAAAGTAAATCCTATGTTGGCGGTGTGACGAACTTGGGCACGTTTCGAGTCAATGCCGCAATGCATTTTCTCCATCAAAAACGAACAGACGATGAAGTTTGGGACAAACTTGTGGAAGGGAACGTGTAAAGCATAATTCGATTATTTTCGAACCAATTTCTTTTTGCTATTGTTCACGCCTCTTTGCTCTTCCCTTCACATTTGTCTATTTAAACTAATGATTTTCTCCACTCAATGATCAGTTGGCCAATTCTTGCATTGTCCGTCGAACATTATATTTTAACGCTATTCCAATAAACACTGATCTTTCTCCGCAGATTTATGACTGGTCCGGACGCGGACGGATTTCGGCTTGGGACCGGGGAGGTTGGGAGTCCAGGGCCCGGATTTTCACCCACCAATTCTCGCTTCACTTTCCCTCTTCCATTCCTCTGCAATTCCTCCATGGTCCTTAAAGGGCATCTCTCTTAAGCTCTGGGTTGGATCCCCAGTCGTTTTACTGGTAGCACCGGATTCCAGCGACCCTGGCTTTCCGTTGGCAAGAGAATGGAGTGCGCAGAGATGAGGCGAGTAAAAATTGGAAATTGATGCGCAAAATTACTCCCTGGGGAGAACTGTCAAGAAAAAGAGAAAGATAAAACTATGCAAATTAACATTTAATACAAAAATAAAAATTAAATTTCATTTAAGCGCTATTTAAAAATAATTTTTAATTCATCTTTCACTTTAAACAAATTTTCTTACGACGCTCATTCACTTTGATAATTTTGAGCAAAGTTATATCAAAATTTTAATGGTTTTTGAGTAACGCCCATTTTGATGCTTTTTGAGTAACGTCATAGCACCCATGGTACTTCAGCAACAGCTCCACTACCTTGATCCGGTTCTTCTTGCACGCGATGTGAAGCGGGATGAAGCTGAACCGGAATTAAAGTCTCAAAAATAATGATATTTTTGGTTGATCCCAAATCATAATTTAATTTCTGTAAAATCTAATTGAATTATAAATTGTTTGAATAATTTTATTAATGATAATTTTGAGAGAAAAAATATTTTTTAAATAATAGAAAAAATTCGTTTAATAACTTAAAAATATTAAGCAAGCTGTAGGATGATAATTAATTAATTTTTGATTTAAATTATGAAAATGACAAAAATGCAAATTAATATTTTATTTAATGGTTTTGTTTAATGTTATTTTCTCTTAAACAAAAATTTTAAAATTAATACATTCACGTAAATTCTTCAATCCTTTCTCTACACCGGCCCTAAATTACTTTAAAAATTGGAAAGGAATAGAGTAGTACTACAACCAAAAGAGGAGTAAAATTCTTTATATATTTTTTAAATTAATCTTTTTCGGAAAAACGGAAAAATCCCTTAAGAAAATTCTGAAGAACTTATCACTAAGGATGCAATTTATAGTTGCTAAAAAGTGTCAAAATAGTTAGTTTTTAGTTTCTAAAAAACCCCAAAATAGTTGCAAAAAATAGGTAAATAGTTGCTAAAAACTTTAAAACTTAGGGGTATAAAATCGAAAATTTTCTTCAAAAAGTAAAAATATTATTTCAAACCATTAATGAGATACCTAATTTTCAAAATCAAAAATCTCGTCAATAAGATAATTAAATTAATTTTGGAGATGTTTTTTTGAAAAATTTTTCATTTCTTAGGGGTGCATTTTTGAAAATTTTCGGGTCGATTCTTAGGGGTATTTTTCCTTTTTATTGCATTTTTGTTAACAAATTTTGGGCAAAATGCCAAAATAGTTGAATAGTTTTTTTCAAAAATTTTATAGTTTTTAGTTGCTAAAAATAAAAAAAAAATTAGAAAATAGTTGCTAATAACTCGAAAAGTAGATTAACAACAGTCGAAAAAAACATGTTTTTCGTGCATTTCAGGCCACGGGGAGCTTAATAAAAAAAATAGTAAAAAAACTATAAATTGCATCCCTACTTATCACATATTTCAAGTGTATAAAAACGGCTCTGTGCTTCTTTTGGATTTTTTTTTTGGCTAAATTAATTTAAAAATTTAATTTCTCGATCAAATATGTTCAATCATCATTTTTCAAAACTCAAAAAATTTAGGCTGAATTTCTTAAACAATCATTTTTTTATCAGAAGATCAACAGAATATAGAGAAAGTGTATAGAAGCGACAGAGATAAAGAGAGAAATAGACATAAAATTTAATCAGAAAAATGATCAGAAAACAACAAACAAACAAATCAACAGCAATGCGTTTTGCTCGGAATGCATTCATAGAAATTTAATATCACTCCATGAATCTTATTATGATCTTATGGGAGCCATCATCCATTCCAGACTTTTGAATATTTGCCATGGCTGCGCTTTAAATAGGGGACAATTCGTAATAAAATTTTCGAAAATAACCCAATGAATCATGACAAAAAATAATAGATTTCGCCGACAAAAATGAACATATAGAAATCAATAATATGATAAGCGAATAAAAATGATGCATGTGTCATTGAATAAAACGAGTGTTTTTAAACCTTTCATTCGTCCAACATTTTTTGTCCAAATTTTATTATTTCTATTTCGTCATATTTTGCATTTGTATCAGTTTTTCAAATTTTTTATAATACAAAAGGCCAGCAGTGAATTTGTTAAGCCATTTTTAGACTTAAGTTTTAAAATAATTGTATAAAAAACCTTTTTTCCATTCTGTTTCTCCGCTTCCTTTGTCTAATTTAATATAATAAATTAGAAAGAATAAAAATAAATGCTTAGATAAATTCATTTGATCCATCAAAAAAATGAATTTAAAATTTTACAAAATATAGCTCCTTAAAAGATACTGTAATAAATTTACAGCAAAATTAATTGCCGTCATTACTGCGCTTCTTAAGGCTCTGAAAAATGATAAAAATTCACGATCCTTTTATTTAAACTGATAACTTGAAAATGGGGATTTGAGCCTTTTTGGAATTTTTCAGTTTCAATTTTTCACTGCATATTGTCAAAATTATGAATTACTATAAATATAATTCAAATTAATTAGCATTGGTGGCCATCTATTTTTTTTTTATTAATATAATCTAAACACGCAAAAATGGGGTAATAAAAAATGAGATTTCATTCAATTGATTTTCAAAATTTGTGTTCTCTCGATTTGATTTTAAAAATGTTAGATTTTTAAATTAAATATTATAAGTGTTTCGGTAATCTTTATAATTATTTAGAAACTTGGCGAAACCAAGAAAATACGAAATATATTTCATCAACGCAATTACTCAAGCTATTATGCATTCCATGAACACTGGCGGACAGCAGAACGGACAAAAATTTCTGATACAAAATGCCAAAATTTTTTGAAAATTTACCAAAAATAGCAATTTGGAATCGCTCAAAACCTTTCTTGGTCAAAGTGCTTATCTATTAATAGCAAAACCATAAAATTTTCATCACTTCATATGGGTTTTATGTTGTAAAAAACGATATGTCATTTTAAAACAATCAATTTCTTATTAGAGTCAAAAGAATATAGGAGAAAGTGTTATAGAAAGTGGCAGAGATAGAGACAGATACTTAAACGATAGAAAAGAATTTGACCAGAAAACTGATCAGAAAAACAAGGAAAAAAAACAAGAGCAATGAATTTTGCTTAGGATGCACTAAACAAAGATTTTCAAGAAAAAATTCTTAGAAATTTTTTTATATCGAAATTCCTAGGAAAAAATTTTGAAAAAATTTTTAAGCTATTTTTTGGAAAATTTTCGAAAAAACTTACTAATTTATCACAAATTTCAAAAAAAAATCGCTGAAAATTATTTTTTTAAATTTTCTTATAAAAAATTCTAAGATTTTTTCTTAAAAAATTGCTATTTAAACAAAATTTCGCCGCCGAAATTTCGCCTCAAAAGAATTAAAAATTTAATAGAAATTTTTAAGAAAAAATCTTAGAATTTTTTATAAGAAAATTAAAAAAAAAATTTTCAGCGATTTTTTTTGAAATTTGTGATAAATTAGTAGAGACCGGACAACTGGGGTCGGAGGGATCCCGAGTCGGGATCCCGACTAAATCCCGATCCCGATCAATCCCGAACATTTCGTAAAAACGACCGGGACGGATCCCGAGTCGGGATCCCGACCGAATCCCGATCCCGATCAATCCCGAAGATTTTTTTTCGGGATCCCGCGGGATTTGCAAAAACTCAATTTTTTTTACGTTTTGTGTCAAGTTTTGTTATAATGCTTATCTAATATTTATAATTGATCAATTCCATTGAGAAAAATAGGAATGGGAATTATATCAGGTTTTTAGAAAATTTTCAAAATTCGAATATCATGCCTAAAAAATCAGATTTTAGGACCAAAAATTAGAACATTTAACAACTATGCTTTAAATTGTTTTTTACAATTTAATTAATATAAATTTTTATTTTCGCCTCCTATGATCAGTTTTAACAATTTGAGGAAAATTAACAAATCGTTAAGTGCATCAGAGCCAAAAAATCAGATTTTTTATGATTCTTTTGGCTGATATTTTTTCAAAAACTTTAGGGAACAAGGTGGAGGCCGGCGGTGCCGATTAATTTTGGATGAGATTTGTTAACAGATTTTGTCCAAAAAAACAAATTTTTTTTAGCGATTTTGAGCAAAACTTTCAGGAAAATAAGGATTTTAGAGTCCGGCGCTGCAGATATGCACCGAAGGAAAAATACGTAGACAACAATTTCTAATCTAATTTTTTGTACAAAATTCTTAGAAATTGTTGTGTCATAATATTACCTAAAAATTTTAAAATAATATTTTAGGAATTAAAAAAATTTTTGATAATTCATTTTTGAAAAAAAAAAGTCACAAATGGCCAACTTTTACGTTAAACTTTGAAAATTTTATTTGAATTTTGGAGACCTGTGGAAATTTTTTGGGATTTTTACGGATTTTTTAAGAAAAATTAGCAAATGACAATATTTTTTAAATTAAAATTCAAGAAATTAATTAAAAAATGGAGATTTTTCGAAAAATTATCATGACT
The DNA here is from genome assembly GCA_023374025.1 of Heterodera schachtii. NCBI lineage: Eukaryota > Metazoa > Nematoda > Chromadorea > Rhabditida > Heteroderidae > Heterodera > Heterodera schachtii. Next base: position 637,104 of record SIJG01000009.1, on the reverse strand, counting down.
CCAATCCCGCGGGATCCCGCGGGATTGGTAAATGGTCGGGAGGGATCCCGGTTCGGGATCCCGATGAAATCCCGATCCCGATCAATCCCGATGAATTTAAAAAATCGTTCGGGACGGATCCCGAGGTCGGGATCCCGAATTTAATCCCGCGGGATCCCGAAGAAATCCCGCGGGATCCCGATCCCGTCCGGTCTCTATAAATTAGTAAGTTTTTTCGAAAATTTTCCAAAAATAGTTTTAAAATTTTTTCAAAATTTTTTCCTAGGAATTTCGATATAAAAAAATTTCTAAGAATTTTTTCTTGAAAATTTTTGTTTACTAATTTAATTAATTTTATAAAATTAATCGATAGAAGACATGAGAAAATCAATTGTCTGATTTGATGGTTTTTTTAAGACGCACAAATAAGCAAAAAAAAAAGAAGTGTTTTCAGCTTGGTTTGGAGCTTCTACGATTACTTTTATTAATGCCTATTTTTGTCTATTTCAGGATTTTTATTCATATTATGAGCCTTTGCTACCACTAATTGAACAGCAGTAGTGATTTTTATTTGATCATGGTTTTGGTGCTTTATTATCATTAGGGATGCAATTTATAGTTTTTTCACTATTTTTTTTCTCTGAGCTCCTCGTGGCCTGAAATGCACGAAAAACATGTTTTTTTTTCGGCTGTTGTTAAGCTACTTTTCGAGTTATTAGCAACTATTTTCTAGTTTTTTATTTTAGCAACTAAAAAACTATAAAATTTTTGAAAAAAACTATTTTCAACTATTTTGGCGTTTTGCCCAAAATTTGTTAACAAAAATGCAATAAAAAGGAAAAAACACCCCCTAAGAATCGACCCGAAAATTTTCAAAAATGCACCCCTAATAAATGAAAAATTTCTCAAAAAAATCATCCCCAAAATTAATATATTTATTTTATTGAAGATAATTTTTGATTTTGAAAATTATGTATCTCATTAATGCATAATATTTTTGCTTTTTGAAGAAAATTTTCGATTTTACACCCCCCCCCCTAAATTTGAAAGTTTTTAGCAACTATTTACCTATTTTTAGCAACTATTTTGGGGCTTTTTTAGAAACTAAAAACTAATTATTTTGGCACTTTTTAGCAACTATAAATTGCATCCCTAATTATCATAATGAATAATTTGAAACTCTATAAAAAATTAAACATCTTTTCATATTTAAAATCAGTGAATTATCAATTTTTACATTAATGCCAGCGAAATGAGAAAATTAGCAATATTTGATTATATTATAGAATATTTTTATACAAATATTTCCATTTGATCGATTTTAGAAAAATCTTAAGAAAAATACTTTTTCATAAAAGAAAATTAAAAAAATTTTTTTTTTAATGGATCAAATTCTTTCTGTTTGCCTTGGGCATATAATTTTTTAAATTCATCAAGTCTTTCAATGAATTTGCGCTTTTTTTGCTCATAAAAACAATTTTTCATTTGTTGTTTTTCTTTAAATTTTGCAATTTTTATCTCAATTTTTCTTTGGTCTTTCCTTTTATATTTTCCCTTTTCCCTCAACTTTTCATCTTCATCTTGACTTTAGAAGGAATCATTTGTATACTTTAATGTCTGATTAGAGCTAAAAATGCATAATACAAAATTTTTTATGCAGTCCTTGGATTTCACAAATTTTTCCCGTTATGTCCTTGGGAATCAGTATACCCACCCGTCCTTGGAAATCGAGTTGTTCCAATGGCAGCTCTGATCTCTGAATTTGCTTATAAATTTATAAGTCAATTGAATTTTTTGACCCAATAATTGATCATAATTTTCTCGGAAGCTTTAAATTAAATAAACTTAATAGCTGGCATGTAGGTTAGGTCGGAACCGGGAATTTTGGGCAAAACCGGGACCGGGAACTTTTCGAGTTGAAAACCGGGACTTGAATACCAAGATAGTGGAACTGACATTTAAATGGAGTTATTATTGTCAATAAATACGATAAATAATTACAATTGAATTTACTGGAATTTTAATATCATTGTGCGAAATTTGACTAAATTTTAGTGGGCGAATTGTTAAAATCCCAACAATAATTATGTTTTCAATTAAAAAATGTATGAGTTTTTTAGATTTTTCCATTGGTTTAAGGTTCGTGTACTGATTTTCAAAAATTTAGCAATTTCTTTGTCACTTATCGAAGGATTTACTTTCTTCTTTTTATAATAAAAATTCATCTTTGCTGTTTTCTCTTCATTAGAATGAAATTCTAAATATAATATATAATAATTTTAAATTATTAAAATAACTTTTTCTCGTTTCAATGCCAAGTTCTTTTTTCCATCGTCGAAATGTGTCTTCGCAAATGCCCAACTCTTTCGCAAATTGTTTCTGTTTTCCTTTTTTAGAAATTCTTTTAAACTCATCAATTCGTTCAACAAATTCTTGTTTTTTCTTTTCATAATAATTCTTTTCATAAATTCCAAATTCTTTTTTCCATTTGTAAATTTTCTTCAGACCAATTCCTAATTTTTTGGCAATTTTTTCGCATTCATCCAAATTTTTTCCGAATATTTCCCCTTTTTCTTAATTCCTTCTTTTATCGAATGAAATTTATGAATAATTTCGCATTTTTGCTGGTCATCGAATTGGTTGTTATTCTGACCACAACCAATGGAAAAAGCAGAATTTAATTCATTTTCATTTTGCCAATTTGAATTTTGGTCACTTTGATCATTTTCATTTTCCCATCTTTGGCCAAATATTTCAGCAAAAGTTGGCCGAAGTTTTCCATTCTTTTCACTCAAAAATTTATCTACTGATAAAGTTTTATCAATTAAATTTATTATGAATAATAGCCCAAGGATAAAAAAAAATAAATTCCATTTTCTTAAAATAAAATTATTATTATTAATTATATTATGAAATAATATTTTTAGGGTTTTTATTCGTAATCTGAAAAGACTCTTGCGGGACGGGACCTGTTTTTTTTTTCAAAAACCGGAACCTGGGAGAACCGGGAACTCATGAAGTTTTTTCTTGGCCCAAAAACTTTCCCTCATTAATATACATAGATGAAAGCCGGGAAAACGAATTAAAAGATAACAGCAATATTTACATTATTACATTTTAAAATGAAAACAGAAATTGATTTATATGAAATGTAATAAATTAATAAGAATTATATTATAAAATTAAATGTATAATTCATTTTTTAAGTTATTAATTTATTTATGAATTTATTATTATAGCAACTGATTTAAATTGATTAATTTTTGTTTATTCATAAGATATTAAAAATGTTGGTAAATTTTTGATTTCTATTGAAAGTGATCACTAAGTAGGGAATAATTAATTTTTTTTGATTATTTCGAATGCAGAAAATATCCAAATCGAATGGTTGATTCGTCATTGGAGTTAGAAGTTCCCTACTTTAACTTTCAATTTACAATACAATTTTATCCGAAAAAGACCGTTATCCCAAAATGTTTGAATAGACCAATTTTTTATATAAAATTACAAAATTATGTGAAAATATGCCTTGAATAAAAAATACGTGGAAAATATTTATTAAATAATTATTTTTTTTATCTTCGTTAATTAAAATAAAATAAAATAGGGAAAAGGTGATAACAAAAAATTTACAATTTACCATTGAAAATATTAAATCATAATAACAGATCACCGATGAAATGTAATTTGTTGGATGCTTTCTTAACGGTTTTTATAGTAAAAATTTACAATTTTTAATTGAAAATAATTACAGAATATGGTAAAAACAATGAATATGAAGTGAATTTCCCTCGAGAGGCGGATGGCTACTCTGAGTGAGTAGATCAATTAAAATAACACCCTAAAAGCAATTAAATGGAATTTTCTTTGAATTGGCGTATGATTAAAAAAGTCATAATTATCTACAATTTATTAGAGAGATTTCTCTGTCTTTTCTCCCATTATTAATTAAAAGAGCTGTTTTCCAATAGACAATTATTTTGGTAAATATTTTTTAAAATTCTCTAAACTTTCTATTTTTGACTTTTCTAATAAAAGCACTTTCATGTGATAGTGAAGTGAATGTTAAGAAGATAAGAAATTTTTAAAATGTTCAGCCAAAACAAATAAGGAAAACACTTTTGAAAATAAACACCTAAAAAATGCACAAAACTTTTTAGGAATAAATTGCTTTTTGGGTGTTATTTTAATTGATTTACGCACTCAGAGGGGCCATCCGTCTCTCGCGGAAAATATTCGACAATTATTTTTTAATCCTTCTCCCTTCCGGCACTAATTAAAAAGCACATCTCAGAATTATCTATGTATAATTAGGAGTTAAAATATAAGAAAACAATTAAATTTTGCTCCGAATTTTTACGATCTATTATCATAAATAATATTTTTACTTCATTTTTTGTTTGTTTTTTTTTGATGGCGACATTCGCAAAAAGAATTTCTGAAAATTATCTCCACGGATTTCTTTTCATAAAAAAATGTAAAAAAGAGAATTATTCCAGGAAAATATTGATCATATGGCCCAGAGCCGAAAATGGTCAAAATATATACCAATCGATAGCTCTCGGTCTGTAGTGTATGAATCCGAAAGAATTTTTTTGCGGAAACCAATCCCTGATGAGTTACAGACCCGGGACTGAAATAGCCAAATGGCTTTGGGACTGAACCGTCCAAATCATTAAACGCATGGAAATGCGACAAAATATATACCAATTGATTCCTTTAGGTATGTAACCCACGAATCCGAAAGAATTTTTGGGTGAAAAACAAATTTACCAAAGTTATGGTCCTCAAAACCGGTTCAGTCAAAAAATAACAAAAATTCGTCAAATTTGAAAACTTAAGTTTTGGTTATTGCGCTAAAAAACCGCCGCACACTCGACTACGGCGGCCAGTAGGTGGGGCGAGACTACGGGCTACGGAAGAAGTCCGCGCGTGATCCGCAGGCGGTTGACTGATTGGCGGGGGCCCTTCGGGCCCCCGCAGTCAACCGCCTGTGGCGCTCGTCAGACTGCTTCCTCCGCCCTCCGTCTCGCCCCACTACTTGCTCCGTCTTCGCATGCTCCCTTTTGCGAAGTTCAAAAAGCTGAAATGTTTAACGTTTTTGGCTCACCTAAATTAATTTTTTAATCAGTCATTTTTTGAGATTTTTGAGGACCATAACTTTGGTAAATTTGTTTTTCACCCAAAAATTCTTTCGGATTCGTGGGTTACATACCTAAAGGAATCAATTGGTATATATTTTGTCGCATTTCCATGCGTTTAATGATTTGGACGGTTCAGTCCCAAAGCCATTTGGCTATTTCAGTCCCGGGTCTGTAACTCATCAGGGATTGGTTTCCGCAAAAAAATTCTTTCGGATTCATACACTACAGACCGAGAGCTATCGATTGGTATATATTTTGACCATTTTCGGCTCTGGGCCATATGATCAATATTTTCCTGGAATAATTCTCTTTTTTACATTTTTTTATGAAAAGAAATCCGTGGAGATAATTTTCAGAAATTCTTTTTGCGAATGTCGCCATCAAAAAAAAACAAACAAAAAATGAAGTAAAAATATTATTTATGATAATAGATCGTAAAAATTCGGAGCAAAATTTAATTGTTTTCTTATATTTTAACTCCTAATTATACATAGATAATTCTGAGATGTGCTTTTTAATTAGTGCCGGAAGGGAGAAGGATTAAAAAATAATTGTCGAATATTTTCCGCGAGAGACGGATGGCCCCTCTGAGTGCGTAAATCAATTAAAATAACACCCAAAAAGCAATTTATTCCTAAAAAGTTTTGTGCATTTTTTAGGTTTTTATTTTCAAGAGTGTTTTCCTTATTTGTTTCGGCTGAACATTTTAAAAATTTCTTATCTTCTTAACATTCATTTAATCTCGTTAATCCAAGGTTTTTTTTACAGTTTTTATTGGCTTTATGGCATTTTTACTGTTACTAAATCATCGTGTGACAAAATGAAGTTAACTAGTTTGAATGTCAAGGTCCAAACCTGTATGCTATTGTAACAGAACTTGAAATTACCGAACCTCTGTAATGCATGAGAGCCTGTGCTTATCGACTTTTTCTAAATTGCACGAGACTTATACCATATAGAATAATTTTTGTAAAATATAATTTATTGTAGAAATCAAACGCTGACGACATTTCGGCGCCAGGGTCGTTTCGGCGCCAAATAACGAAGGGCCAGCCAGGGATGGCAATTCCGACTCCCGAAAAATTTTGGGCCTCCGAATTCTGATTTCCGTAAAAAATTTGACCCTCTTAATTCCGATTTCCGAAAATTTTTGGAGCCTCGGAATACCATCCCTGGTACTTAACATTCAAGTACGAATCCCATCACTGAAAAGCGCCGTTTTCACAAATCGGAAAGCATTACTATCTCGAAATCAATTAAAAGCAATAAAAAATTAAATGGCATTGAAAGCCAGGAAGATGAACCTATTCTTGGTCGGTAATTCTGTGCTTTGCCCCCCCCCCCCTTTTTTGTTCTAAAAGTTGTGAAAGCATGTTTATAGGGGTTTTCAGGAGCCTGATCATGAATCGAACATTTCTTTTGACCTTTTTCGATTCTCGGGCCTGAATTCGAACAAAAAAGCGAAAATTCAAAATTTCAAATTTCAATTTTATGTCCTTACAGAAGGACTGTCAAATTTGTGATCGGCGCCCCTGAAAACCCCTAGAAACATGTTTTCACGATTGTAGAACAAAAAAAAAAGAATTTCCAAAAAAAATGGGGAGGGGGGGGGGGACAAAGCACAGTATTATCTACTTGGTCTTGGTAGCTATTTCACCAGTTGATTTAAAATTTGCATGATTTCAAAAAATTTTTATAATTTTAAATTGCTATTTTCAACTACAATCTTGAAAATTGGCAATTACAAATTTCCTGCATAAGAGCCGATTTTCAAGGTACGTACTTGCCACTCAAGTACGAGTCCCATCCCTTGAAAACGCCATTTCAAAAATCAGGAAAGCATTAGCATCTGCTGGAAATATAAAACAAGCCCCATGTCAGCTTATGCTTGTAATTAACAGAGTGATCACTAGGGTTATAAGTTGTATGAACTAAAAAAATGCCAAATATGCGTATAACATATGCACTAAAAATTCCCCAAATATGCCTTAAAAACCCGAAAAATCGCCAATCATGCACTAATATATGCCTTAAAAATGCCAAAGATGGTGTTGAAATTGGGCCAAGATACGAATTTATATGTCTTACATTTTTTATTTTCCTACAATTTGGCAGTATTTAAGAAACGACCCAGCACACAGCAGAAGTCTTTCACAATTACGAACGACAAATCGGCCGACAAACAACAAGTTTGTCTCCTAATTTTTACGGTACGACAAAAAATATTATCATTTGTCTTCCAAAATATATCTCGTTTTGCCATTTGTCTTTTGTCTCTGTCGTCCGAATTATCGTCCAATACAAAATTATCAAATTTAACAGTACATTTGTCGTTTGCCGTAAATTTCTTAAAAGTTGAACCGAAAATTTCAGAAAAATTCGACAGACTTAGATAACTTAATGAAAAATCATTTACAAAAGCACAGATAATGAAAATCTGAGATTGGATTCATGATCAGCAAACTCACTTACGCCTAGGAACATAATTTTTTCACGAAAAAAAAATTTTGGATGAAAAATTTGTAGTGGCTTTTTGTAAACTAAAACGACAATATATCGTTTGTCGTTGGTCTCTGTCGTTCGTAATTCTGAAAGCCCCAGAGATAAATTTGGATAAAAAATGACTAAAAGAACCAAAATTGACGAGACACAAAAATCCATTGGATTGAGATCAGGGAAAACGGACGCAATTCTTGGGCACTGATGAAACCGGTGAAATCGGCCCCCCATGCCCCACTCACAGAACATCCCGCGCCTTTTGGTTCTGGCAATTCGTCGGATAGAAATGGCATTTTTTTTTATTAATTCACGCGCGACTTTCTCATGGTATTGTGCCATTGAGCATAAACGCCAATTGTTCCCTTTTGGAATGCCAAAGTGGGCAGACACTTTTCAAGTGCCTGAAACCGGTATTAGAAAGGCAATTAATTTGAAAACTTGTGGACCTATTAATAAGGTTTACAAAACTTATTATTTTTTAACAATTACTTTTTTGAATATTCGTTTACTGACTTTTTTCTTCGGTAACAAAGTGATTTTCTTTCGGTTCTCAACCTCAGCTCAAAAGTTACAACCTTTTGAAAATCGTATCGTTATTTTTATATTAATAAAATTAATTATAAAAAATATTAAAAATTTAAAGGCATTACTTTTGCTGCGTTTTATGCCAAATTCATTTTTCCATTCAACATTTTTTTTTTATAATTTTCTACTTAGTGATCACTTTATCTTATGAATAAACAGAATTCATCAATTTAAAGCAATTTCTATATAATAAATTCATTAAATATATAATTTTAAGTAATTTTTCATTTATTTGGTATTATTAATTTATTTCATTTATTTATTAATTGCTTTTCTTTTTTGTCTTTTCCGGGTAAAGTCATATAACCAAATGGGAAAAACAAAAAAAAGCACAAATAAGAAAGGGGATCAGTGATTATTACAAATTAAAGATTAAATTAACGGTCACTTGGGTACCTCTCCTTTGTTAGTGATCACTTTAAATGAGAATGGGAAGGGGATTGAGTTCTTCCTGGTTTTGCCAAAGTCCCAGAAATATTTTTTCAGAATTTCTTTTCTAGTGTAATTGGAGGCGCTGATTAGAATATGGCCTTTGATTTGTAAAATTCCGAAGCCCGGACCCGAATTCGAACAAAAAGTCGAAGGTTTAAATTTTCGAGTTTCGCATTTTCGTCAAAAAACGGCTGAAACACACGAAAATACCCCGAAATCTATCATTAATGCAATAAAAGACCATTTAGGTAAACCATTTTAGACTAAAAATGTGAGATTCAAAAACTTGTGCTTTCGACTTTTTGTTCGAGTTCATGTTCGGAGTTCGAAAAACCGAACTATTACAAAATACGTTTTTTTCCTTGTAATTAATGAATTATTTATTAGTAACAAATTAAAATTTAAAAAAAAACAAATTGGAGATCAACGAAAATGTGAAAAAGAACATTATAAAAAATTTTAAACTTTACACAAAAATTTTCACGTAACTCACGCAAAATATGTGATAGCCTCAAATAAACATAAAAATTGTTTTTTGATTTATTTCCAGCATTTTTTTTTATCATTTGTTCAATCCAATGTTCAAATGTCAGCCGAAAATAAGGCACACGAATAAATGTTAAATTATTAAAATGATTAATGCTTCAACAGATTTTTATAGGCGAATTCTGTCGTTGTCCAAATATTTTAAGCATTTACTCTGACGAGAATTTGGCGCAAATGTGTGCTGAGCAAATGCGACAGTTCACAATTTATTACACATTTTCAAAAATATTTTTATATATTAAAATTTTTTTGGAAAATGTCAGGATTGTCTATATCTTTTCAGGTTAAATTTGGAAAATCTATGAGAGTTAGCCAACCACGATCTAAACTTTATTCGCTATTATCATTATTACACAAAAATAAGAGTTATGAGAGCACCGCAGACGTTTATTTAAGCATTTATTTTGTTTTTTAAATATTTTTTCGCCAATTTTTTATGCTTTAATTTAAACTTCAAATTATTGTTTTGTTTTGAGCCCAAAAGAAGGCACTAATAAATGTTGCATTAATTAAAATAGAGCAAAGCTTCAGCTAAAAGTTTTGTTGTCGAATTCTGTCGTTGTCCAAATATTTTTTAGCATTTACTCTGACGAGAATTTGGCGCAAATGTTTTGGGGAGGGGCATATTTCCCAATTTATTTATATATAAATTATTTTTTTTTGAAAAATTTAAGGATTGCCTAAATAAATCTCTTCGGGGTAAACCTGAAAAATCATAACATTTCGCCACCCATGGTTTTAAGATTTTTTTCAATTTTAATTATCACAATAACCATAAAAAAAAATTGTTTTCAAAAGCCCTTATTTTCGGACAAAATTTTCACATTTTTATTTCTTTCAATTTGCTCAAAAGAGATGCGAGCAGTACAAATTCATTCTCCAATGCCGACAAAAACAGAGAACGAACACAAAGAGAATAGTTTTTTTTTTTTGGCGGAATATTTACGTTTTTGGCAATGTGTCAAAATTTGTAGGGGAAAAAAGGGGGGGGGGAAACGGAGGAAGGGCCAATTTTATGCTAATTATTTTTTTTTGTTCCGGAGAGAAATATGTCAACGAAGCACAATGAATGAAAGAATCATTTTCTTTACCCAAATAACATAAATAAACATTGATCATCATCATCTGCTTCCCCCCCCCCGTCCACTTTTTCATTTTCGTCACAGATTGCCCGGGGCGATAACGCCCGCGGGGCATTCATTCATTTATTCCTGTCGGATGGACAAAGGGCGTGGGGGGCGACGGAAATGAATGTGATCCGACACCCATTCATCCCCTCGGGGTGGGGAAAAGTGCAAACAAATGGCCAAAATGAATGAATTGGAATGAATGGCACAAATGCCAATGCACCCTCCCTCCTCCCCCCGTCTCTTGTAATGATCAATCACCGGCGAACAGTAATGATCAGATCCGATTAGGGTGGAAAGAAAATGATTTTGTCATTTCCATCTATATTTCTGATTAATGAATTTAGTTTCCATCTTTTAGTAACTCTTTTTATTTCCTTTTCTCTGGCTTCTCAGCTTCTCATTGTCTTTTGCCATGTCTCTCTCATCCTTCCCATCTGCTTATTTCTTATTCATCTCTCATTCTCTCCCCAAATCTCTTTATTTGTTTATGCTCTTTCACTCTCTCCCTCTACCTCTCTTCATCTCTAATTCTCTCCCCACTTATCTCTCTCCCTCTCTGCCTGATCAGAGATCAGTGTGCCGTTTCATAAGCACTAAAAGTATAGCGGTAAATTTATGACCCAAAGAAAACAGTGAAAACAGCAGATAATTTGTAAGTGCATAAATAAAAATGTTTTGCTCTTTCAGCTCTCTCTCTCTTTCTCCCTCTCTCTCTCTCTCTCTCTCTCTCTCTCTCTCTCTCTCTCTCTCTCTCTCTCTCTCTCTCTCTCTCTCTCTCTCTCTCTCTCTTCCTCTCTTCCTCTCTTTTCTCTCTCTCTCTCTCTAACAATGTCTACCTCCGTCTTTCTTCTCATTCCGTCTCTCTGACCCTTTCCCGCGCTCCCCCTACCCTCCTCCCTCTCTCCTCTGTCTTTCGTCTCTATTCGCTCCTTCTTTCTCTCTCACATTCCCCATCTTTCCCTTTTCTCTGTTTTCTGCTCCGTTCCTCCCTGTTATCTCTCGTCTCTATCACACATTCTCTCTCGCTCTCTCTCCTTTCTCTCTTCCCCCATTTGTCTAACATATATTTATCTTCTCTCTCTCTCTCTCTCTTCTACTCTCCTCTTAATTTTTCTCTGCCTCCCCACAGTGTGACCCCCTTTCTGCGTCTCTCTCCCCATTTTTCCAATGGCCCCCAGGGGGCGGGCAATGGCTGCGAATTGGCACCGCCCAATAAACTACGGTTTTCCTTTAAATGAGCCGGTCTCCACATAAATTGGCCATTATTATCCCAAAAAAACATATTTCTCCTTATAAAAATTAATCGATATTTCCGCCTAATTTCACCAATTAATTTCTTTTCCAATAATTCCTAATGAAAATTGAGCACATCGTATTTCTTTGGTACTTTCAGCATGTTATCTGTTATCATTTGGTGTATAACTGTTGAAGGGCCAAAGCAATTCGGTGTCCACAAAATTTACATAAATCCACTAATTTTTTACTTAATTAATTAATTATTATCACCAATTAAAATAAAGTATTTTCTAAATTAAAAGTTCTGTGGCTTTGCTTTGACGACAGAAAAAGCCAAATTTTATGTTTATTTTTGATACAAATATTCCTATTTTAAGAAAATTTTAAATTTTAAACAAAGTTCTCGAGAAAATTTCATAAATTCTCGCAAAACTTTCGGATATTTAGAGGTAAAAAAAAAAATTTTGCTGATGGGGCCGTTATAATAAAAAAAAATTTTGGAGATGTCAAAAAATGAAATAAAATATGGGCATAATGCAAAAAGATGGATATAAAAATTTCATCATAAACTTAATAAACCAAGCATAAAATTTTTTTCATGTTTTTCAATTAATTGGACTCCCTTCTGATGAGGCAAAATTTTTAGGGATTTGGCTAATTAGAAATTCTTGGCAAAGATTTCCTTAAATTAGTTTATAAAAATGACTTTGAATTTTAATGAGATGCTTCGAGAATTTGAATTTTTGGTTTTAATTAAATTGTGTATGTTTTCTTAGCAAACCTTAGTTTTTAAAAAATCAACTGAAAACGTTTTTTGCGGATCATTTTTCTTAAAAAATTTTTTGGGGACATGGGCCCAGTGGCACAGATAGGCGCCGCCTTGAAAATTTTTGAAAATTTTAATGCAATTTGTAACAGATTTTCATAAAAATAAAAATTTTTGAGATTTTCAGCCAATTTTTTATGTTAAAAATAAGCTTGGGTTGATAAAATTTTGACCGTTTTAACCTTCACTGAAATTGGCAATTTTAGGTCAGTTTTTCGTTTTGAACATCATCGTTTCAAAAGAAAAATCATCATTGACTTCTTCAAATGATCAAAATGATGATAAAATCATCTCATTCTGATAGTTCTCATTATAATTAAGAGAAAACAACATTTGGACATAATTAGATATAAGAAAAAGTCGGTCAAATTAAACACAATTGAAATTAAATTTCTTTATTTATTGCGATATAAGGCATAAATATTTCGGTTATTTGGAACAAAAAAGTGGAAAATTCTTTTTATGTTAGCATTTTTAGTAAAATGTTTCAAATATGCAAAAATATTTAGCAAGGTTGCTAAATTCCGAACTATTTATATTTTTGTACCTTTTAAGGAAAGTTTGGCCAAGCACATTTGAAAATTTTTGGGATTTTTTAGAAATTGCCTATTGCAATTTCACTTACAAATTAGCTTTTTTGATCAATTTTGGTACCGAAGCCACAAAAAATAAAAATGAAAACACAAAAATCGTCTAATTATGTTTAAGCAATAACTTCTGCTTTTTCCATCTTTTAAGAGTTCGTATAGTGATTTTCAATAAAATAGCAATTTTTTCGTCACTCATTTTCTGATTTGCTCTCTTTGTTTGATAATAATTATGGATCAATTGCTTTTTTTCTTCATTTGAATAGCGATTTCCATCTAAAATAACAAGATTTAACAATTTTATCAATCAATTTTACTTTTGCCAATTTATTTACTTTTTTTAATTACAATGCCAAATTCCTTTTTCCATTGGTTATAATGTTGTTTTACCAATGCCCAACTCTTTTGCAAATTGCTTTTGTTTTCCATTCTTAGACATTCTTTTAAACCAGGGCTCCCAGATTAAAAATTTCAAAAGCCTCATTTCGCAGGCAAAAAAGCCTCATTTTGAATCAAAAAGCCTCATTTTTACAAAATTTATTCAAAACCTTAAAATGTTCAAATGTTATATTTCTGATTGTCCATGATCAATTTTTTGATTAGAAATAGGTAATCATTTTGTGAAATTTTAAGCATTAAAAACCGAAGTTTATTTTTTTGCGGCGATTTTTCAAAAAAACTTTTGGGAAACAAGGGGGCCGGCGGTGCCGATAGGCGCCGACGGGAGAAATTTTGCGATTTTTAATACGATTTGTTAACAGATTTGTCCACAAAAATGGCCAAAAACAGCATGCCAATTTATCAAAATTAATCAAAATTTAAAAAATCTGACGAATTTTCCACAAAAACATCAAAAATCTTCAAAATTTCTCAAAAGACCACAAAAAGCCTCATTTTTTTTGGGTCCGGCGGTGCCGGTAGGCGCCGCCGGGGAAAAATTGAAAATTTTGACTATATTTTTAGCTGATTTTCATTGAAAAAATTCTTAATTTTGTGAATTTTCGGAAAAGAATTGGTTATTTTCTAGTTTTTATGAAAAATTTAACAAAAAACCACAAAAAACCTCAAAATTTCTCAAAAAACCACAAAAAACCTCAAAGCCTCATTTCAAAAAAAAAAAACCTCATTGACCTATCAAAAAACCACAAAATGAGGCTAAAGCCTCACATCTGGGAGCCCTGTTTTAAACTCATCAATTCGTTCAACACAATTCCTCCTTTTTTCATAATAATGCCTTTTATTTTTTTCATTTTTTCGACTTAATCCAAATTTATTTTTCCATTCGTAAATTTTTCTTCGATTAATTCCTAATTTTTTGGCGATTTTTTGGTCAATTTTATTCCAAATTTTTGGCGAATATTTTCTAAACTATCTCTTATAAACCTGACCAGTAATAATAATAATAATGTAAAAAGTATATCATAAAATTTCATTTCTTAAAAAATAAAAAAATTATTTTTATGAATTAAATAAATTGATTTAATTTGCTTTTCAATTAATGGGTTATATAATAATTTAAATGAAAAAGAAATGACAAAAATATTACAAATTATAAGGAACATTTTTTATTTGATGCATTTTTAATTGGATTTTGAAAATATGTTGGAAAAAATAATAATAAAGAACAGAAATTTTACAATTTTTTAATTGAAATAATTACATTTTGAAAATGCATCGAATAGAACATGGAAAAGGCAATGATTTGATGTGAAGCAGGGCTGGACGCAACTGGATTTGCAATTACGGAATCCGTAATCCGTAATTGCCGCAATTTTCTCAGTTACGGCCATCCGTAATCCGTAATTACGGAGGTCCAAAAAGGCCGTAATTTGGCGTAATCCGTAATCCGTAATTTTCAAAAAAATTTCTTTTTTAATTTTAAAAATTTTTATTTAAAAAATCCAATCTAAAAATTGGTTAAGAATAATTTATGACCAGAATTAAAGCTTTGCTTGATTTTTTGAGGCGACAGATCAGAAAAATAGCAAAATAGGGCAAAAATGCAGATTCAGAGCTGTGGTCGAAAATTTTCAAAATTTTTAAATTAAATTTCAATAATCTCACCCTTTTAGAAGCCCTTTTAAAACAAAATTAAAAATATTGTCTTGGTTTGGCGGTTCCGAAAGGCAAATAAATTATAATTTGTGACGTAAAAATCAATTCTTTTTGAATTTTTAGGGTTCATTTTTGGAATCATTTTGTGAAGGGGTCCCGGCTATGTAAATTGCCAACCTTTTTTTTATTTTTAAACAGTTTTTGCGGCTTGCTTTTTCCAAAAAAATGTGGAAGATGGGGGTTTGGCGGCGCCGAAAGGCTCCTCCGGGAAAAATTTGAAAATTTTTATGCAATTTGCTAAAGATTTTGTCAAAAATGACTAAGATTAGGAGCTAATATTTAAAAATAATTAGGAGTTTTTGGGGTGGGCGGTGCCGATAAGCGCCGCCGAGGAAAATTATCAGAATTTTTAACGAATTTTGTTAAAAAATAGCCAAATTTTTTAGGCATTTCATCTTTTCCACTTCGCTAGGCATCCCGTCCCCTTTTATGTATGTTAATAATACTACAAATTACCAAGAATAAGTCAGATGAAATCGAAATATGGGTAGCCTTTTAATAAAAAAGAAAAAAAAATTCATTTTATAAAAAATAATCTTACAAGAAATCGTCTCGAAAAATAATCCAAAAAAGCCAGTTACGGATCAAAATTACGGAAAAATCCCAAAAATCCGTAACCCGTAATCCGTAATCCGTAACTCCAAAAAGGCCGTAATTTCCGTAATCCGTAATCCGTAATTGCGTCCAGCCCTGATGTGAAGACAATAAAATAATTTAGAAAAAAAATTTTTTTTTAAGATAAATGTAAAAAATTTCTATATTTTTTTAAAATATTCATTTAAATTTTTTCTGAAGTTTAATGTTAAAAAAATGATGCAAAAAATTGGTTCGCTTCCGAAAAAAACTTTTTGAGATAATTTATTAATAAAGTTATAATGCCAAGTAAATAAAAAAAAATTCATTTTTTAAATTATTAATACATATATTTCACGAATTTATTATTACAGAACTGCTTTAAATTGATGAATTCTGCTGTTTATTCATAGGATATTAAAAAATTGTTGGCAAATTTCTGTTGAAAGTGATCACTAAAATTATAAAATTTTCATCCATAAAAGCAAAAGAGCACTAATTTCCCTATAATTAAGCATTAGTAATTAATTGAAAATAGGAAATTGGCATAAAACGCAGCAAAAGTAATACCCTTAAATTTTTCATATTTTTTTTATTATTATAAAATAAAGATACGATTTTACAAAAGGCTTAACCTTTAGAGTTCAGGCAGAGAACCTGAAGAAAATCAGTTTGTTTTCGAAGGAAAAAGTCAACATTAAATGAATATTCAAAAAAAAGAATTGTTAAAAAATGATAAATTTTGTGTACTTTATTAATTGGTCCACAAATTTCAAATTAATTGCCTTTCTAATAACGGTTTCAGCACTTGAAAAATGTCTGCCCACTTTGGCATTCCAAAAGGGAACAATTGGCATTTCTGCTTAATGGCATAATTTATGATATTCAATTCAGTGGAAGGAAGGCCCCACTGCTTTGGCATCCAAATATACCAGGAAACCGATTAAGAGCGAGTCGACCGTAATCCACGGAATACCATGAGAAAGTCGCGCGCCAATTAAGAAAAAATGCCGCTTTTATCCAACAAATTGCCAGAATCAAAAGGCACGAGATTTCTGTGAGTGGCATGGGGCCCCTTTCACCGGTTTCATCAGTGCCCAAGAATTGCGTCCAATTTCTTTGAACTCATTCCGATGCGTTTTTTTCTGTCTCGGCAATTTTGATCGTTTTTTTTTTTGTCATTTTTAAATTCAAATTTAGCAAAAATAATGCTTGTTAGGGCTGTCAATTTATCCTGACTTTTATTTACATATTACGTGATTTTAAATATATTTTTTTTTTTACATATTTTTTACTTTTTTCTTCATATTTTTAATTGAGGATTTTTATGGAATTTTTGGAAATTCCTCAAAAAATCCAAATTTCGGCAAATTTTCAAACTTATTTTCATTTCTTTAATATATTTTGAGAATTTTTGAAAAATTATAGTGAAAAAATATTTTATTTTTTTTTAAATGTACCCATGAAAAATACCAGAAATTAATTCTAATAATGTTATTCTAACAATAAGCATGTTTAGGTCATTTTTGTCGAAGAATTTTTTTCCAAAAATAATCATTTTAAAAATTTTATTTACATATTTTTGTACATTTTTGGGGATTTTTGTGCATGTTTCTTAAATATTTCGGGATTCAGCCCTTGTGCTGTTCGTAATTCAACATAATTAAATAAGGAATGAACAAAAAAGAGATATATTCAGAAAAGAGTCGAACAAAAATTGTGAAAAGGAATAACCGAAAGAAAAAATACCTTATTAAATGAATTAGAAGTAATAACAAAAAAAACGATAACTTCACGTCTAAATTGTTGTCAATTGTGATTTGAAAACAATTAGGATTTTGGATAGGACCCGAATTGAAAAGCTTCCAAATCTTGATTATCTTAATTTCTATAAATTTCAATATAAAAAAATGACTGCGATATTTTATAAATTAAAAAAACAAATTCAGAAAAAAAAACAACAGATAAAAAGTTAAAACTAATTAGAGCACAATAATTAAGGATAATCAACAATATTTGATCAAAACCAATTAAAGTACAATAATTAATGATAATCAACAATATTTGACCAAAACTAATTGGAGTACAATAATTAAGGATAATGAACAACCAATGACTAAACTAATTGGAGTACAATAATTAAGGATAATGAAGAGCCAATGACTAAACTAATTGAAGTACAATAATTAACGATAAAGAACATCCAATGACTAAACTAATTAGAGTACAATAATTAAGGATAATGAAGAGCCAATGACTAAACTAATTGAAGTACAATAATTAACGATAAAGAACATCCAATGACTAAACTAATTAGAGTACAATAATTAAGGATAATGAAGAGCCAATGACTAAACTAATTGGAGTACAATAATTAAGGATAATGAAGAGCCAATGACTAAACTAATTGGAGTACAATAATTAACGATAAAAAACATCCAATGACTAAACTAATTGGAGTACAATAATTAAGGATAATGAACAACCAATGACTAAACTAATTGGAGTACAATAATTAAGGATAATGAACAGCCTTTGACCAAAACTAATTAGAAAAAAGTCATTGGAAATTACCAGCGTTTGTTCAATAAAATAATATTTTAAGAAAATGTTAAAAGTTTATGAGTTTTTTAGATTTTTCCATTTGCTTAAGGTGCGTTTACCGATTTTCAAAAATTCAGCAATTTCTTTGTCACTTATCGAAGGATTTTCTTTCTTCTTTTTGTAATAAAAATTCATTTTGGCTGTTTTCGCTTCATTGGAATATACATTTCCTTCTATAGATAGAAAAATAAAAAATTAATTTATTAATTTTACTTTTGCCAATTTCAATGCCAAATTCCTTTTTCCATTTAATGAATGTTCTTTCGCTAATCCCCAATTCTTTCGCAAATTGTTTCTGTTTTCCTTTATCGGACATTCTCTTAAACTCGTCAACTCGATTAATAAATTCCTGCTTTTTCTTTTCATAAAAATTTGTTTTATTAATTCCAAATTCGTTTTTCCATTCGTA